>CM034703.1:329455533-329465981 GCA_020142125.1 Phrynosoma platyrhinos
TGCTTCCTTTGGGATTAATTGTATTGATTAAAAACACAAAACAACAACAACAAACAATTACTGTTATTTACAATTTAATAATAATAATAATAATAATAATAATAATAATAATAATAATAATAATAATAATATGTAATAGTGTAAAATGTAATAGTTTAATAATAATAATAATCTTCCACTCATCCTTCTGCTTCCTTTGGGATTAATTGTATTGATTAAAAACACAAAAATCAACAACAACAACAATCAAACAATTACTGTTACTTACAATTTAATAATAATAATAATAATAACATAACAAATATTATTATTACTATTCTAACTATTACTATTTATATCTTGAGGCGGCTATTAGTATTACTATTTATATCCTGACCCCACACACCCCGTAAAATACAATTAAACAATCAAAAATTTAAAACAAACTTAAAATTAACAAACTACAAAAATATTCCAACAAATGACAAATAATTTAAAATAGCCATAGTGGAAATCAGGGACAGGCATAACTATTTTCTTCTACTAAATCATATAACCACATTAGTTTTCATTTTCCAATCTTCCCTTCCTAGGCTGGGAATACATTATTAGTGTTTAACCATTAGCCTTTGCAGACTGCCAGAAATAGTGCAAATTGAGTCCACTTTAACTGCCCTGGCTTAGTGCTAGAGAATCATGGGAACTGTAGTTTATTGTGGCACCAGAGCTCTCTGACAGAGAAGGCTCAATGTCTCAGAAAAAACTACAGTTCCCATGATTCCCTAGCACTGAGCCAGGGCAGTTAAAGTGGACTCAAGCTGCATTATTTTTGGCAATATGCAAAGGCCCTATATGTTTTGCAAACTTAATTTTCCTGTCGTATACACATTTATACGTGACTTACCCAACACAAATCCAAACGATTAATGCTGTTTTCTTCCAGCGATTATATATTATAATTATAATTATTATTTAATTAATCTTTAAATCCCCACGTTGCAACTTCGCCCTAATATTTAACTAAGGGCCTTTGCAGACTGCTAGAAATAGTGCAAATTGAGTCCACTTTTAGGGTTAGGGTTAGGGAATCATGGGAAATGTATTTTATTGTGGCACCAGAGCTCTCTGACAGAGAAGGCTCAATGTCTCAGAAAAATACAATTCCCATGATTCCCTAGCACTAACCCTAACCCTTAAAGTGGACTCAATCTGCACTATTTCTGGCAGTCTGCAAAGGCCCTTATATACTCTTTATTATTTGCTCCCAACTTTGAATAAATTCTCCTAGTTTTTCATATTTTATGAGACATGTCATCTTATCTAATTCTGCCATTTCTACTCGTTTTCCCATCCAATCTCGTATTTCCGGCATTAGGTTTTCTTTCCATTTTTGAGCACTTGATAATCTTGCTGCTGCAGTCATGTAATATATTCTTTCTTTACCTTAGTCCAGGGGTAGGCAACCTTTCCCCTTTAAGGGCCGAGGGACTTCAGCTCCCAGAATCCCAGGAGCTATTGGCCAACATGGGACTATTGGCCAACATGGCTGAGGCTTCTGGGAGCTGAAGTACTTCGGCCCTTAAAGGGGAAAGGTTGCCTACCCCTGATGTAAAGGAACAGCATCAACCTCTCTGCAGGAAAGAAGACTAAAAAGCTGGAGCTGGGAAAGAAGGAGAGTTTGCTGTGGGTCATTCTGCTATATCAGGGGTAGGCAACTTTTGCTTACCGGGGGCCGGTCCGCTGGTCCCGAGGTCTTCCGCGGGCCGAGAGGTGGGAATAGCGCCGCACGCATGCGCTCGCTCGCCATGCGCAGTACTTCCGGTGTACTGCGCATGCGCAAGCGAGTTGCAGCCGCCATTTTGTTTTTCAAAATGGCGCCGTGACTTGTTTGCGCATGCGTCGGAGTATTGCGCATGCGCGAACGAGTCACGGCCGCCATTTCCTTTTCCAAAATGGCAGCCTTGACTCGTTCATGCATGCGCAGTACTCCGGCACATGCGCAAACGAGTCGCGATGCCATTTTGGAAAACAAAATGGTGGCTGAGACTCATGTGGCGGTGGCAGGACAGGGCTGGGGCCGGTCCAAAGGCCATGGGGGGCCGGATCCGGCCCCCGGGCCGTAGGTTGCCGACCCCTGTTCTATAGTGTTGAGTATGGAAAGCAAATGGCAGCTCTGTCCACAATCCCTTCCTGATCACCTCTTATGGGCAAAAGGAGAGAGAAAAGAAGCCTCACCAACTACTCCCCCCATGTTTTTTTTTAAATATAATCTTTATTAATTTTACAATAATGACATTTCCAAAGCTTAAAACAAAGTCATATCCAACATAATACCCGTTGATTTCGGCATGTTCACTTCTTGTCTTTAAATAAAATAATCTTTTCTGCGTTGCTTCTTTGTCTTCTTTTTGCTTCTTGCTAGTAAACCATATACAACCCATCTATTTTCTGAAATATCCATTTACTCCTTAATCAAAATCAAATAAAACCAAATTTCTGTTAGATAACATTTTTTGTTATAGGTTATATATACTCAAAGTATTCTCCAAAAATATAATGTGACTAATCTTGTTCAAAACAAAACCCTAAAACAAAAAATTCCTGGACTATCTCACCCATATCTTAACTTATGAAACCATCTCAACCAGGTTTTTAATCTAGACACCACCTTTTCTTAAGAAACATCACTAATTGTGTCCATTCCTTCTCAATTTTTCCCCACTTTTTGTCCTTCAGTTTATGAGAGAGTATATCTAATTGTCTTATTTAATTTAATTTCATTAACCATTCATCTATCTGTAATCTTTTACCTTCCTTCCAGTGTTTAGCTATAATCATTCTGGCAAAAGTTATCATGTATAACAAGATTTCCCAATATTTCTTCTCATCCTCTGCCTTTACGAAATATGTCATATTTAATACATACATCTCTGGTCTTTTTTTTAAAACTTATTCCCAATATCTCTTGTGTTATACTATGAATCTCATTCCAGAAGTCCTTTACTTTTTCACAATTCCACCACATGTGGATCGTTGTTCCTTTCTCTTTGCCACACTTCCAACATCATTTGTTATCCAGCTTAAATATTTTCTTTAATCTGGCAGGTGTGTAATACCATCTATTACTAACCTTTAAAAATTTTTCTTTAAATCTTGACACCCGGTAAATGAGTTTGTTCTTACTCCCACCATGTTTTAAAAAGCATAGTTCTTACTCCCACCATGTTTTAAAAAGCATAGATCTTGAAGTTTGGCTGTCAAAGTGGAAATCCTAAGAAAAATGGAGGATGGAGCAAGGAAAAGTCATCCCTGCATACCTTTGAGATTAGAAGAAACTTTCAAGTGGTCTCTAGGAGGGTCAAAATGTTTGGTTTATGTAAGGTAGACCAGGTTTTGTTTCATTTCGCATGTGAATATTGTTAGTTTTGAATAAAGGGCTAGTGGAAACGTGATGAATTGCTCCTTTTTTTGGTGGTGGTGTATGAATCTATCCCCCTTTTTTCCCTCATATCTTTCCTGCCTTATCAGCAAACCTTATATACCCCACACTGGATTTGGGGTCCCCATATTTCCATCTTTCATTTCTGGGGTCAGCATGATCTTGATGACTTTTTGGAATACTAGGCAAGATGTCTCTTATGTCAATCAGCAAAATCGAGGTTTGCTTTTTGGAATTTATTTATTTTTAAAATATTTTAATAAATAATAATAATAATAATAATAATAATAATAATAATAATAATAATAATAATAATAATAATGTTTATTTTTAACCCGCCCCTCTGCTCAGCAACCGGGGCGGCATACAACAAATTAAAACAACAACAGTTAAAACAAAATAAGATATAACAGAACAATGACACATGGACAGCAATTACACAGCTCCATCAATTACAAATAACATTATATTATATTATAACATTATATTATACAGTATTCTTTCCTTTGAAGGTCAGAAACTAATTAAATCCACTTCCTTTTCACTTCTTCTTGTTCCTCTATTTCTAAATAAATGTTCTCATCCATCCTATTATACCTCATTCAATTAATATTATCGGTCATTTCTAATTTTTCCATTTACAAACCTAAGTTTACTGCCAGCTGTCATTATTTTTTGGTGAACTATCGGCTCATCTTATAATACAGACAATGCACATGTCATAATAAACATTTAACGAATTTAATTAACGAATCCTAATGTATATCCCTTTCTCCATCTTGTCATGTAGTCTATTAGTCATTTCCACTCTTCCACAAAGTCTGAAATGCTACCTTATTTTATTTTACCTTATTTGTCCGTCTCTGCCAATTCGTATAATTTGAGCAGCCAGTGAGGGAATATTGTTGTCCTTCCATTTTTTAAAAAATTACTCTTTATTGAGATAAAAGAAAAAGTTACACAGAAAAACACAATTTCCACATTGACCATGAATTTCTCATTCCATTTTTGTGCAAACGTTTGCCTTGCTGCCGATATCACTTTTGCACATTCCAATCCAAAATAACCTCTTATCATAGTCAACAAATAAAATCCGGGCTTTATCGTAATTTGACCTTCAATATATCTGACATTATTTTATGTATTTGGACCTAAAATATCCTGGCTTTTTTTTTTTTTACAGGACCACCAAATGTGGAAAACCACCTATAAAACATCTTGTACCCATTTGCTCTCAAACCATAATTCAATGTAATTTTTTAATGTTTACACCATACTTTTTCCCAGTCATCCACCATTATTGAATGACTCGTGTTTTGGGCCCATTTGGCCATGTTATATTTAATAACTTTCTCTTCCATATCTATTTTAATTGGTAGCTTGTACATTTTAGCTATTATATAAATGCTTTCTGATCCCATTATCTTATCAAAATCAGTTTCTACCATTTTGATGCCTTCCAAATTTATGTCCATTTTACACCTTTCAATATAAATATTGAATATCAATAAACCTCCAGGTCTTGTTCTCTCAGCTCTTGTTTTTATTCTGATTTTATCTCTGTCCATTGATATATTAATCTTCTACATGTTAACCAGTCTATTTCTTTAATCTTTTCTCTCCTAAATAATGCCTCATAGGGGAATACCCATAGAAGATTTTTTTTACAGTCTAGGTTTGTATTTTAACCATGATTTCAACACCCTTATATGGTGGTTGTTAAATTCTTTATTAACTTTTACCTTATTATATCATAGGTAAGAGTGCCAACCAAAAATAACATCAGAGCCTTCTTATTTCTTTTTAAAAATTGATTCAGTCTTGTAGCCAAGCAAAACATGCGTGGTAATTGTTAGGATATGGATGGGATATATAGTCAAAGGTGAAATGTAAAGATGTGTGTGTGTCTGTAATTTTCCACTTGAGAACAGTTTTTGAAGTAACACAAACAATATTTAGAAAAACAAAGTAAGTCGACTCCAGGTGGTTACAGAGACATCAACAATGTACTTTCCCAAAGATACAATTCATGGTCACAGACTTTGCTATGGATAAGTGATAGCAATTATACGTAAACATCGTTAAGCTTGGGAAAGATAGTCACGTGGTGGATGATAGACAGCAAGAGGCTGGGTTAACATACATCATACAGACATTATCCAATTAACACAAGGTTAACACCTAGAAGGTGGAATATGGGATGGGCTTAGAAAATCCTTTGTTTAAGATTGTTTATTGTTCAAGATGTGAGCATGTGTGGCTGAAAATGGTTTAACTGTAACAAGTTGGATTCTAATGTTTTTTGGATTGTTAAAGATGTAATCTTACATGACTGAGCTGGACAAGTTCATCACAATGGATTTTACTTAGTTATCTTATTTTTACTTTTTTATATGCATTAATAAAGCTATGCTTTTGGACTTTACAATGTGTCTTCTTGACTGAGGAAGACAGGATGCTGGAGAAGGGAAGCTGAGCCAGTTGATGGCAAGTTTACACAGTGGCTGTGGATCACAGCAGCCAGCTTGTCCTGTAGACTCTGCTGGGTGCCAGAGAGCATCACTACAACACTCATCATCCACACATCAACAGTAATACACTTTTAAATTGGAAAGTCCCAGACCTCCCCTTTCTTTTATATCTTTTATATAATATATGTAATATATTTTCTTTTATATTATATGTAATTCCTTGAACCGGATTCTTTATTTTTATATTCCCCTTGCCCATATAAAATCTGAAATATCCTTTTCCCACTGCTTAAACCATATGTTATTAAATATAATTGGAAATAATTGTAATAAGAATAACAATTTGGGCAGCACATTCATTTAGAGCGCTGCAATTCTGCCTATCAATGAGAGTTTAGGATTTTTCCATTTTTTAAAGGTCATGCTATATCTCTTTCCATTGTTCTTTATAATTTCATCAAACAGATCCAAATTGCTTTTCAAGATAACCATGCCGATATCTTGCTGAAAGTATTTTTTTTAGTATTTTCAAACTGTGGATGGTTGAATCTGTATAAAGAAAACGTGGATATGGAGGGCCGACTGTAGCTGGACAAAGTAGGGTCTTAAATATAAAGAACTTTAAGATATTGAAACTGTGGACAATTACTTGTAGGTTGTTTTGTATAGAATATTTTAGCTCTACTTTCCATTCCAGTTTCATTAACATCATATATATCTGCTGTTATCTGCTCTCAAGTGACTTGTGCCAACCCAATGAATGAGAGATTTCCATGCTTTCCTTGGTTGTTTATCCACCTGTAATGCAGTCTTCCTCTTTTCCTCCTCCTTCCCACTTCACCAAGCATTACTATTACCTTTCCCAATGAGTCACATTCCCTTGTAATGCATCCAAAATACAACAGCCTCTGTGTCCTCACCTTTGGTCTGTCTTGATTTACACCAGGGGCTGGCAACCTATGGTCCGCGGGCCGGTTCCGGCCCAGGTCCCCGCACTTACCGGCCCAGGTGGACCCCTGCCGCTGCACGCCGCGACCACCATTTTGTTTTCCAAAATGGCGGCTGCGAGCGCGCATGCAGGGGGTCGCACGCGGCGGCGGGGGGTGCGCGTGCACCGCCATTTCCCTCCCCTCAGCTCGGCGGAGGGGAGGACTTCGGAGGACCAGCCCCCGGCTCAAAAAGGTTGCCTACCCCTGATTTACACCAAGACTCATTGACTTGTCTTTCTGGAAGTCCATGGCACTTGCATAACTCTCCTCTAGCACCACATTTCAAATTAGTTTATTTTCTACTTCCCAGCTTTCTTTACTGACCAGTTTTCACAATTATATATTAGTACTTTCCAAAAAACACAAATCTATAAAGCAGATCTATTGGCTTAAGTTTTTCTGAATGCTTCCAACATGGTCGGAGTAGCTGAAGCTAGTTAGTTCTTCCAATAGTTACCACGGATTCATTTCAGTAATTACTTATTACTGACTCCGCAAAATGCAAACCCAAGGATATTTTCATAAAATCATAGAATCCGAGTTGGAAGAGACCCCAAGGGCCATCCAGTCCAACCCCCTGCCATGCATGAACTCAAAATCTAAGCATACCCGACAGATGGCCATCCATTTTAGTGGACCCAAACCCCTCCAGATTCCCACCATTGTCCTTCCCCCTTCCCAAGGCGAAAAGCCTCTTATGGAAACCTCCAGGAATTAGACTTCAGCTTTTCTAAAACATGTAAAACACTCAATTGCTTCATAACCCTTTACATAGCTTAATTGATAATCCATAAATGTCTTGGGGACAAAAATTGGCCGTTAGACCACCTACATTCAGTTGCTCTCCTCCGATTTCTAATCTCAATCTGCCTAGGGTCCCCTGTTGTAAAATAATAATAATAATAATAATAATAATAATAATAATAATAATAATAATAATAATATGGGAGTCTCCATAGACAGAGGAGGTTCTCCTCTTCAAGATTATCAGAGGATGACTGTTCTTGTTGCGTGGCTTCAAGTCATTTCCAACCTATGATGGAAATGATGGATTACAGCAGGGATAGGCAACCTTTTTGAGCAGTGGGCCGGGTTGCTGTCCCTCAGACAATTGTGGGGCTGAAGCAAAAATAAATTTTTAAAATTATTTTTAAAAAAAAAAATATATGCATGCACACTCTCTCAGCCCCAGAAAAGCCATGATGGCAAAACCCCTGTGGAGATTTTGCCAAGAAAACCCCAAGAACAAGTAATAACAACAATAATCAGTATCATCATGGCGGGTGGCTGTGGCAGCAGGGGTTGTCGGCAGCGGTGGCAGGACCAGCCTGGGGCCGGTCCAAAGGCCTCGCTGGGCCGCATCCGGCCCCCGGGCCGCAGGTTGCCTACCCCTGGATTACAGGATGAGGGATTGATTTTTAACTTTGTCTGTTTTAAACTTGTTGTTCCCCGCCCCGATTTCCACGCAGAGGGGCGGGTTATAAATAAAAATTATTATTATTATTATTATTATTATTATTATTATTATTATTATTATTATGACTGTAAAGCAAACCTATTGCAGGATTTTCTTGGCATGATTTGTTCAGAAATGGGTTGCCATTGCCTTCCCATGAGGCTGCATGACTTGCTCAAGATCATCCAGTGGGTATCCATGGTTGAGTAAGGATTCAAACCAGGGGTAGGCAACCTTTCCCCTTTAAGGGCCAAGGGACTTCAGCTCCCAGAAGCCTCAGCCATGTTGGCAATAGCTCCTGGGATTCTGGGAGCTGAAGTCTATATATGTCAAATTTATTGATTATAAAAATCTATATATGTCAGATTTATTGAATGTCGAATTTATTGAATCTTCCTTATCTGAAATGTTTGAGACTAGAACCGTTCTGGATTTTGATTCTTTTTTTTATTTTGGAATATTGGCTTATACATAATGAGATATTTTGGAAATGGGATCCTAATCTAAATATGAAAATCATGTATGTTCGAATACAACCCCAGCAGTTTCGATAAAGCCAAAAACATGAACAATAATTTTAAAATCACTGTCAGCTTTCTCTACCATAAAGATCCAAAACTTCTCTACATCCTTTGAGGTGACATAAGGTCCCTCCTCCTCCTATACGGCTTTCCACACTCCAATCACTTGGATGGCTTCTTCCCTCCATGAACTCTGTGGAAATGAGAGAATGAACCCTTTCCCACAACTCCAGGCATTTGTATAGTTTCTCCTCATGTGAATTTTTGCACTTCATAAGTGTCTGTAAAAATGGAGATATCCCTGAGTCCTGGAAAAATACATATATTGTAGTAATTTCAAAAGAAGGGAAAGATCAGTAGGAGACCCATCTCGCTACGTAACATAGACTATAAAATATTGGCTTCTATTTTAGCGGAAAGATTCAAAGAAGTGCTATGAGTCGAAACGCGATTTCGATCAATGCGTCAGATGAAAGATAACATCAGAATTGCAATTGACATTCTTGAATATTATGAAAGAAACAATGATAAAAAATTAGCTTTAGTATTCATTGACACTGAAAAGGCTTTCGATAATGTTAACTGGCAATACATGTTTGAAGTGCTAGAGAATGGGTGTAGGGGAAAACTTCATTTGTTGGATTAAAAAAATCTATGAAATTCAAAATGGCCAATTAATCATAAATGGAGGTAAGTCGGAAAGATTTGAAATCAGCAAGGGAACCCAGCAAGGAAGTCTGCTATCTTCGCTTCTTTTCATCGCTGTTTTGGAAATTCTTGCAAATAATATAAGGGCAGACAAAGAAATTCGTGGTATGTTGATTAAGGGGCAGCAATATAAATTGAGAGCCTTTGCAGACGATTTGATGTTTATATTGGTTATAATATAACAAATACATAGGTTATTCAAGAAGATGGACGAGTTTGGCAAGGTATCTAGATTTAAAATTAAAAAAAATAAGACATCAATGCTAATAAAGAACTTATCAAAATAAGAGGAACTGAGTATTGAAAACTAACTGAATGTCAGATAAGGAAGAAAATAAGATACCTTGGAATATAGCTAACAAATAAAAATACTGAGTTATTTGCTAACAACTATGTTCCAAAATGGAAAGAAATCAGGAAAGAGTTAATGAAATGGGGAAAAATTGCAGTTATCATTCTTGGGAAGAATTGAAACAATTAAAATGATGGTTTTGCCAAAAATTAATTTTTTATTTCAAAACAATCCACTACTGAACAACATTTCTCTCCTAAAGGTATGGCAAAACAATATTAAAAGTTTTATATGGCAGGATAGGAAACCACATGTGAAGTGGAAAACTATGAGGAAATAAAGAGGAGGAGGCGTGCCTGATCTTTGGTTGTATTACCAAGCAAACGTGTTGAACTGGATAACCGAATGGATTACTCTTAAAAATGTTAAATTACTAAATTTAGAAGGTTTCAACAATAGATTTGGCTAGCATGCCTATTTATGGTATGGAAAGGCAACGGTTCATAGCGACTTCAACCATCATGTCATAAAAAGATTACTGTTGCAGGTATGGGAGAAAATTAAGAAGAAGTTCTACAGAAAGAGACCTTTAT
>CM034703.1:329466081-329481099 GCA_020142125.1 Phrynosoma platyrhinos
AAGAGTTTCAAAAATATATAAATGCTTATCTGATTACGATCAAGAAGAAGAACCAATTTCTGAAGAAATGATTAAATGGGCCTGACTGTGGGAGAAGTTTGGACAGTTGGAAATACGCTAGAACTAAAACTAGAATATTTACTAAATCCCAAAGTCTTAAAAGAGAATTACTGGAAGATGGAACAGAGATGGCTTCCAACACCAAAGAAGATAGCAAACATATATACCATCAAATCAACTAATTGCTGGAAATGTAAATCTGCTATTGGAACATGGATTCATGTTTGGTGGCACTTTCTGAAGCTGACAAAGTTTTGGAAAATAGATACATATAATTGAAATATTACAAATCAATTTTAGACTGTTACCAGAAATTTATTTATTGAATATGCTAAATAATATGCCAGTACAGTTTGAGAAGAAGCATTCACAGATAATGTTATATTTGATTACCGCAGCTAGATTGAGTATAGCATAAAAACAGAAGCCAGGAAGTACCCACTTTAGATGACTGGACCTCGAGAATCACAGAAATGATAGAGATGGATAAATTGACAGGTCTGCTGAATAACAAGGATTTAGAGCAGAATGAAGAGGAAGGGTCTCCATTCATAGGATACTGTAAAGAAAGATGGAAATAAGAGCAGGAAGTAGGTATAGAGTAAAAGAATGTAGGAACTTTTGATATATAAAGCAAGCATGTTTTTTCTTAAAGGATAATGGCTTCAGGGAACTACGGTATGTTGGAACTGGTTCAGTTTATGTAAAGAGTCCAAAAGAGAATGTTGGGTTTGGGAACTGTCACTGGAGGGACAGAGGAAGTCATATGTGGTCAAAAGAGATGTATGTTGGGGGTTACTTAACTGTCAAACCACCAATTTTGGAAAAGATTATTGCTAAAGCCTTTTTATGTATATAAATTATATGAAAACATTAAAAAAAGAACAATTTTTTAAAAAAAGTGTTGTTGCCCGAGTTAAGTTCTCTCCATTTGAATGGTTTTCCCGTGTGAGTTGCCTGACGACAAATGAGGCTTATCATTCAATTTCTTTCCACACTGCAGACTTTTAACTGGATTCTACCTTGTGTGACTTGACTGATGACAAGTGAGGTTTCTCGCACTCCAGGCATGTAAACGGTTTGATGTCTCCCTTATGTTGATTCCTTGATGGCGAATTAGGCTTCTGTCCTGACTGGATCTCTTGCCACATCCTAGCTATTTAAGTGGCTTGTCCCTATGTGGCTTGCTTGATGACAGGTAAGGCTTTTCTTCCAGCTGAAAGTCCTTCCACACTCTAGGCATTTATATGGTTTCTCTGCTGTGTGAGTTACTTGATGAGAAGTCAGACCATTCTTTTGAGTGAAGGTCTTTCCACATTCTAAGCATTCAAATGGTTTCTTTCCAGTGTGAGTTGCTTGATGGCAAATAAGGCTTTTCTTCCAGTTGAAGGTCTTTCCACACTCTGAGCATTTATATGGTTTCTCTGTTGTATGGGTTACTTGGTGAGAGGCCAGACCAGTTTTCTGAGTAAAGGTCTTTCCACATTCTAAGCATTCAAATGGTTTCTTTCCAGTGTGACTTGCTTGATGAGAAGTAAGGCCTTTCTTCTGAGTGAAGCTCCTTCCACACTCCAAGCATTTAAAGGGTTTCTCACCAGTGTGAGTTAACTGATGTGAAGTGAGATTTGTCTTCTGAGTGAAGCTTTTTCCACACTGCAAGCATTTAAATGGCTTCTCTCCTGTATGAATCGCCTGATGACGAATGAAGCTTCTCTTCCAAGTGAAGCTCCTTCCACATGCCAAGCATGTAAATGGTTTCTCCCCTGTGTGAGTTGTTTGATGAAAAATGAGGTGAGTTTCCTGACTGAAACTTTCCTCACACTCCAAACATTTAAAAAGTTTCTCCCCAGTGTGAACTGCTTGATGAGAAGTGAGGCCTGCCTTATGAGTGAAACTTTCCCCACAGTCCAAGCATTTATATAGTTTCTCTCCACTGTGAGTTGCTTGATGGGAAGTGAGGCCTGTGCTGTGTTTGAAGCTCCTTCCACACTGCATGCACTTAAATGGTTTTTCCACTGTGTGAATTGCTTTATGGCGAGTGAGGTGTGCCTTCTGACTGAAGCTCTTTCCACACTCTAAGCATTTAAATGGTTTCTCTCCTGTGTGAGTTACCTGATGATATATGAGGCTTCTCTTCCAACCAAAGCTCTTTCCACACTCCAGGCATTTAAAGGGTTTCTCTCCTGTATGAATTACTTGATGACGAGTGAAGTGGTTCTTCTGCCTGAATGTTTGTCCACAATGCAGGCATAGAAAGGGTTTCTCTCCCGTGTGAATTGCCTGATGATTAGTAAGATTTGCCTTCCAAGAGAAGCTCTTTCCGCATTCCAAGCATTTGAATGGTTTCTCCCCTGTGTGAACTTCTTGATGACGAAAGAAGTAGCTCTTCTTAGTGAAACTTTGTCCACACTCCAGGCATTTAAATGCTTTTTCTCCTGTGTGAACAACTTGATGAGAAGTAAGAGCATTCTTTCGAGAGAATCTCTTTCCACACTTCAAGCACTTGAATGGTTTTTCCCCTGTGTGAATTCCTTGGTGACGAATGAGCTGTGTCTTCTGACTGAACCTCTTTCGACACTTTAGGCACTTAAATGGTTTCTCCCTTGTGTGAGTTTCGTGCTGTCCGGGGAGTTTTATTGTCCACTTGAAAAATTTTCCAGGCTCCAAGTGACTGAGTGACTTCTCCTCTGTCTGAGTTCTTCGATGTGACTTAACATGTGACTTCCACCTGAAGTTCTTTACACACTTCAGGAATTCACAGTTTTTGTCTGTTGTGTGACTTCTTTCTGCATGCACTTCCCTGGGAGGGTTAAGGCATCGTTTACAATTGAGGTTCCCTTGACATTCAGGAGAAATACATTTTTTTCTTCCATTATCCTTTCCTATTACATCTTGGATGGAGAATCCACAGATGTCTCCAGATGGAGAAGCAGAGGCTTTGCTCCTCCTTTTCTCTTTGGTGTCAGCTTTGGCTCCCTTCTCTTCCTTCTGTTGATATTCCACTCTTTGCAGCAAATCCCTGCCTGGTTCTCTTTCATTTTCACTCCCCTGTCCATCACCTTAAAAAGATAGAAACAGCAAGTCAGAGCCCAGGAAAGAAACAGACACTCAGCTCAAATGCATTACTGACAAGAATGTGCAGCAACTATAAAAGGAGATTCAATAGAGCTGGGACTCCATTGTCTCTCCTGAGAATGACAAAATGACAAGATCAAGGTTTGCATTTTGGAATTCTTTTTTTTTTTTTTTTTAATTTTCTCAAGCCACAGATGGTTGAATCTGTGAATGCACAATCTGTGGACACAGAGAGCGAACTGTAATTCCTTTTCACTACTCAATGGAAGGAAAGTTATTTATTTATTCATTTATATCCCACCTTTCCCCCTTAAGGGACCCAAACCAGCTCACACATTAAAACATTAGAACATGTTAAAACAATATAGCAAAAAAAACCTGTAATATAAAAATTAAAAAGGATTAAGCAACAAAAGGAGAGCACTCCTGAGGAGAAGATGTCTACCTTTATGCTTTCACTTGTCAGTCAACAATTCCATCATTTATTTTTACTGGTGACCAGCCATAGTCAAAGTGGACATTGCCAAAGGTAAACCAGGTCCTTAAGGGTTGGGATATCTTAGTGGGCAGTTCCCCATTCTGGTCTATGGTCCAAAACACACTGCAGAAATAATCCAGTTTGAAACCTATTTAACTGCCCTGGCTCAGTGCAAGGGAATCCTGAGAACTGTAGTTTATTGTGGTACCAGAGCTCTCTGACATAGAAAGCTTAATGTCTCACAAAACAAAATTCCCTAGCATTGAGCCAGGGCAGTTAAAGCGGTCTCAAACTGTATTATTTCTGCAGTGTGTTTTGGACCTATGCTTAGCAGCATGCCTGAACCTGCCATCATCCGCTGAAGCCTTGAGAAAGGTAACAAGGACAAGCCTCCTTTGAAGGAGCCACAGGAACCAGCCCAGCCTACTGAAATGAAAATTTAAAGGAGAGTGGAAACATCTTTTGAGGGTCCTCCCTACTAAGAACAGGACCGCAGTCCTCCAGCTAGTGGTAGACTTATCCTCAGGAGCACACCCTCAAGCAGCCCAGCTGGAAGAAAATGGCTCAGATTGCAGGAACACAGCAAGATGGCAGGAAAAGTCTACAGTGAATCTGGAGCCCCTGAAAACCAGGAGAAAGAGGGAGACTCACCTAGAGAGGCCACAACTGCAAAGTTCTCCTCCATGACTTCCTTGTGAAGGGCCCTTTGGTCTGGATCCAGCAGAGCCCACTCCTCCTTGCTGAAATACACAGCCACCTCCTCAAAGGTTACCTGGGAGAAGAAATAGTATCTGTAAGTCAAAGATGCTGATGCCAATCAGAACAGAAAGCTGGGCAGGATGGGGCAACTCACATGGTTCAGTTCTTCATTATGGGCATTTACTGATGAACAAAGGTGATGCAAAGCAGCTTCATTTATATACCGCTTCATATCGTGCTATGGGATGTCTAAGTGGTTTACAACTGTAAGCTCATTGCCCCCCAACAGTTGGGTACTCATTTCGGAATGATGCAGGCCTGAGTCTAGTCTGAGCCCTGGCTAGTATTGAACTCGCAACCTTGTGATCTATGAGTGAGTGGCTGCAATACAGGCATTTAACCACTGCGCCACCTGGGCTCTGATGGAAAGGAAGGAAAAGAAGGAAAGAGAGAAAGAGACAGAGACAAAGAGGTCTTCTTTCAGAATCATAGAATCATAGAATAATAGAGGTGGAAGAGACCACAAGGGCCATCCAGTCCAACCCCCTGCCATGCAGAAACTCAAAATCAAAGCATCCCCAACAGATGCCATCCAGCCTCTGTTTAAAGATCTTCAAAGAAGGAGACTCCAGTTGAAGAAGAGCTGGGTACAAGGCCACTCTACTTGCCCTCCATGGATTCGGCCGCCTACCTGATCCAGGCTCATGGAACATGTTCTCAAAGTGTCAGAACAAAGAGATGAGCCAATACATTTTGGTCCTGGTAGTCTTCCATCTCCTGGAAGGGACACAAAAATCAGAAGGGAACATTCTTTACCTTTTCCTCAATTTTTGATGTGTCTCTCTCCAGACTGACAAAAACAAACCCCAAACCACATGATTTGCAAATCTTTGTAGGCTCAGTCACTGTGATTTTGGTAGGGGCACAGAGAGTTATGGAGTTATTATTTAATTATGTATGTAAGACATTCATATCCTGCAATATATTATCTGTGGGCTGCTTACAATAAAATCAGTTTAAGCCATGTACAATTTAAGACAATAAAATCATGTCAGCATTCTAACATATTAAATAGTTTAACAATTTAAAGAGTTAGAAGAATCTAAAAGCATGTATATATACATAACTGTGTGCACTCATTAGGCTCAAAGGCTTTAATGAAAAGCTGGTTTAACTTCTTGCAGACTGCTAGAAATAGTGCAAATAGTGCAAATAGTGCAAATTGACTCTACTTTAACTGCCCTGGCTCAGTCCTAGGGAATCATGGGAATTGTATTTTTTTTTCTGAGACATTGAGCCTTCTCTGTCAGAGAGCTCTGGTGCCACAATAAACTACAGTTCCCATGATTCCTTAGCACTGAGCCAGGGCAGTTAAAGTTTCCTCAATTTGCACTATTTCTGGCAGTCTGCAAAGGCTTTTAGACTCATACAGTTGGAAGAATCATACAATCATAGCACAGACCACAAGGGCCATTTAGTTCACCCCCTGCCATGCAGGAACTCCCAATCTAAGCATTCCTGGCTGATGGCCATCCAGCCTCTGTTTAAAAACCTCCAAAGGAGACTCCACCACTCTCCAAGGCAGTGTGTTCCACTGTCAAACAGCCCTTACTGTCAGGAAGTTCCTCCTAATGTTGAGGTGGAATCTCTTTTCCTGTCGCTTGCATCCATTGTTGGGATGTGTCTTCCTGCATTTCAGGGGATTATCATATCACCTCTTAACCTCCTCTTCTCCAGTCATTCTCCTCAGTCATTCTTCATAGGGCATGGTTTCCAGACCTTTCACCGTTTTGGTTGCCCTCCTCTGGACACACTCCAGCTTGTCAACATCATTTTTAAACTGTGGTGCCCAGAACTAGATCCAATATTGCCGGCAAGGCTGACCAAAGCAGAATAGAGAGGTACTATTACTTCTCTCGATCTAGACACTAGACTTCTATTGATGCAGCCTAGAATTGCATTGGCCTTTTTAGCTGCTGCATCACACTGTTGACTCATGTTCAATTTGTGGTCCACTAGGATTCCTAGATCCCTTAGCAGTGGAATGAAACCAATCTCAGCCACAATCAGACTTCTAAGGGGAGGGCCTTCCATGGCTGGGGTGCCACAGCAAAGGCAGCTCTCTCCCCCCTCATCACACAACGCATTGCCTCCAGTAACAGGAGACAACAGAGAGCAGCTGTGGTTTCCTTGTTACCTTTTGGGGCAACCCCAAATACAGTAGCCTTGCAGGGATTAACCAGTGGCCAGCTAATCCCTGTGCAGAAAAAGCCATAGTGGTCAGACCAGTCAAAGATAGCCTCAAGAATTCTGGGACACAGATTCTTTTTGGGTCTCCAGTTACACACAACTGATCTAGTATTGCCAAGCTGTTCTTTCAGGGGAGCAAAACACCATCCATGATAGGTTGCTAAGGGCCTTTACAGACTGCCAGAAATAATGCAGCTTGAGACCACTTTAATTGTCCTGGCTCAGTGCTAGGGAATCATGGGGACTGTATTTTTTTCTGGGACATTGAGCCTTCTCTATCAGAGAGCTCTGGTGCCACAATAAATTACAGTTCCCATGATTCCCTAGCACTGAGCCAGGACAGTTAAAGTGGCCTCAAGCTGCATTATTTCTGGCAGTCTGTAAAGCCCCTTAGTCAATTCCTGAACCCAGGAAACACTAATCCTCTGAATTATCAGGATTCAGCTTCACTTTTTTAATGCTTCTGAGGTCCCCTCTTCCTGCTCCTGCTGAACAGAATGGGACCTCCAGAGAGCACTTATCTGCCACCACTATTTGAATTCTCTCTTGTAAACACCACAATGGGATCTTGCTGAGATTCCACTGGCACTTCCCATCTCTGATGCTCCAGAGACATTTTCTTTCCTCCTTCAACCCTGGTGAAGGGACTAAACCAGGGGTCGGCAACCTTCGGCCCGGGGACCGGCCCCAGCCCGGTCCTGCCGCGGCACGAGTTGCGGCCGCCATTTTGTTTTCCAAAATGGTGGCCCCAACTTATTCGCGCATGTGCCGGAGTAGTGCGCATGCGCAAACGAGTCACGGCCACCATTTTGGAAAACAAAATGGTGGCCGCAATTCGCTCACGCACACGCAGTACGCCAGACGTACTGCACATGCGCACGCAAGCATGCGCAGTACTTCCGGCGTACTGCGCATGCGAGCGGGCACGCGTGCCACCATTCCCCCCCGGCCCGCGGAAGAGCTCCAGACCAGCAGACCGGCCCCAGGTAGGTAAATGTTGCCTACCCCTGGACTAAACTGAGCATATGAAAGTATATAACATACATATCTTACATATGATATATAAAGTATATCTCTTTACATCTTTTCCTTCAGGCACAAGATTGAAAGTTACAAATTACAGACAGATTAGATTATTCAATCAAGCCTGTAAAGTAATAAACATCCCTGACACGTCCAGCTAATATATTCTCCTATTGTACTCAAAGATCAAATGGGATTGTAGTCCTTGGTGTACATGCAACAGCTGGGGGTCTGCAGTTTTTTGTCCCACCTCAACCAGCTTCCCCATGGTGGGACAAGAGCCCTATGCTCCAGGTGTCCCTTTGGATGACATCAAATTAGTAGTAACTAATACCCCAGAGGAGAGCATCCAAATTCAAAATGACCTTAATAGAGTAGAAAGCTGGCCCAAAACTTACAAAACAAATTTCAACATGGAAAAATGTAAGGTACTGCACTTAGGTAGAAAAAATGAAATGCACAGATGCAGGATGGGGTTAAAAAGACTACATGTGACTTAACAAGTAACCTGGCTACCTGGCTTAACCATGTGAAAGGGATCTAGGAATCCTAGTAGACCACAAGGTGAACATGAGTCAACAGTGTGATGTGGCAGCTAAAAAAGCCAAAGTGATTCTAAGCTGCATCAATAGAAGTAAAGTGTCTAGATCAAGGGGAACAGTGCCACTCTATTCTGCTTTGGTCAGGCCTCACCTGGAATACTGCATCCAATTTTGGGAACCACAATTCAAAAAGGATGTTGAGAAGCTGGAACGTGTCTTGAGGAGGGCGACCAATATCGTGAAGGGTCTGGAAACCATGAAATCCTATGAGGAGCACCTTAGGGAGCTGGGTATGTTTAGCCTACAGAAGAGACAGTTAAGAGGTGATATGATAGCCCTGTTTAAGTATTTGAAATGGTGTCATATTGAGGATGGAGCAAACTTGTTTGCTGCTGCTGCAGAAACTAGAACATGGAACAACGGAGGTAAGCTACAGGAAAAGAGATTCCACCTCAACATTAGGAGGAACTTCCTGACAGTGAGAGCTGTTTGACAATGGAACACACTCCTTCAGAGAGTGGTGGAGTTTCCTTCTTTGGACATCTTTAAACAGAGGCTGGATAGCCACCTGCTGGAGGTGCTTTAATTGTGAGTTTCTGCATGGCAGGGGGTTGGACTGAATGGTCCTTGTGGTCTCTTCCAACCCTATGATTCTATTATTCTTTTTATGCCTGTCCAACCTTTTTTCC
Source organism: Phrynosoma platyrhinos (assembly GCA_020142125.1). Classification (NCBI taxonomy): domain Eukaryota; kingdom Metazoa; phylum Chordata; class Lepidosauria; order Squamata; family Phrynosomatidae; genus Phrynosoma; species Phrynosoma platyrhinos. The sequence goes on from CM034703.1 coordinate 329,474,898, forward strand.
TCATCCTCTGTCCAGCTGGAAGTTTTTTAGCCACATCAGTAATAGGAGCATGGTGAAGGAGAGCTGGAGAAACGCAGATTCTCAGTGTCAGATTGTAGCCACATATCTACAGTAAACAATGCAATTACAATTATTAAAATTAAAATTGGAATTGACTATTCTAGTAAATCTCACTACACTTGTATGTGCCTGTCTGCAACAGGCAAGGTAAACAGCAGTTCCTTCCAGAATCCCTTACTAAACATGCATGAAATGCAAAGGGAGGAGAACAGATAAACCTGTGTTACCAGCTTCCTGCACCACTGCATTTTTTTTAATTTTTTCCTTTTATTATTTTACATACATACTAACATTCAATCTACTGTATACAATTACATTAAAACGAAAAAAATAATGCAATACAATACATTAATAATAAACAATACTACACATTCTAAACATAAAAACTATGACTATTACATGACGACTTACACCCTCTTCATGCAATCCACATCAAAAAGAAAACTTCCTGTACCACTTTACAGCCATTATCCTTTTTCCATAGCTTATCGTTGATCTAATATTCAATTCCTAAATTATTTATCATTTGTATCCCTAGCATATTGTTACAAATCTAACTTATTATATCCAGATACCACCATTGTCTATTTCTTGCTCTTACATCTGATTCTATCTTATTCTATCTTATTATGCTTTTATACTATGTTATACACACACACATATATATACATACACACACACATATATATACACATATGCACATACTACATACACATATGCACATATATACACATATATACACATATATACACAACTATATATAATTACCAAGTTTTACCATCTAACTGTATATTTATACTTTTATATGACAGTCTTATATATAACAATCTTATCCAAGCTAACTTATTCTGTATACATCAGATATAATAATTATTAATATTAATAATACCACTGCATTTTTTTGAAGCATAGATTGTTAAGTTTGGCCACCAAAATGGAACTCATTAGAAATGTGGAGTCTGGTGGAAAAAAAAATTGTCCCAGGACACTTTTTGGAAGAAGCTTCCCAGTGGTTGCTAGAATGCTGAAAATAAGCGTTTGCTTGTTTTACTTATGCAAAGTTTACTCAACTTGGTTGTTTCATTTCACTGAAGCCTATTGTTAATTTTGGATAATAAAAGGTCTACTGAAACATGTTGAACTGCTGTCGTTTTTTATTTTTATTGTGGTGCAGGAACCCCTCTCTATTTTTTCCATGTTATTTCTGCCTCTGGTATCAAAGTTTCCGCTAAAGACATCATGCCCAAGAAAATATCTACTTGCTTTACTGAGGCTGTATACCTGTATTGTTGCTGTTAACTTTATTTATACCCCACCTTTTCCCCAAAACTAGGACTCAAGGTGGCTGCATATAACTTAGTCCTTCTCTAGGATAATGGCTCTTTCAAAGGGCTGGTTTTAACACTATACGTACTTGCAGGAGATCAGAATTTCCCCTATTTATCAGCTCAGGGAAGCATAGGAACAACCCATTTCATAGAATCTCAGAGCCGAAAGGGACTGGAAGGGCCACCAACTCCAAATCCATTGCTGTAATACCAGAGGCAGAAATAATTCTTGTCATGCCAGAAGATATAACTAAAGCAGTTCTGAAAGATATCTATCCAACCTTTGTTTAAAGACCTCCAAAGATGGAGAGTCCACTACCCTCCAAGGCAATCTACTCCATTGTTGAATAGCAATTACAGTTAAAAGCTTCTAATGTTTAGGTGGAATCTCTTTTCTTGTAATTTGAACCCACTGGTTGTGTTCTAGTCTCTGGAGTGGCAGAAAGCAAGCTCACTCCATCTTTAGCATGGCATCCCTTGAAATATTTAAAGATAGCCACTACGTCAACTCTTAGTCTCCTCTTCTCCGAGCTAAACATACCTAGCTCCCTCAGTCGTTCCTCACAGGGCTTGTTTTCCAGACCTTTGATCATCTTGGGCTGCATCTGCATTGCAGAAATAAACCAGTTTGATCCCAATTGACCTCCTATGGCTCAATGCTATGGAATTAGGGGAATTGTAGTTTTGTGTAACATTTAGCCTTCTCTGGTCCAAAACACACTTCAGAAATAATCCAGTTTGAGACAACTGACTCAGTGCTTGGGAATCCTGGGAATTGTTGTGGCACCAGAACTCTCTGACGGAGAAGGCTAAATGTCTCTCAAAACTACAGTTTTCAAGTTTCCCTAGCATTATTTCCGCATTGTGTTTTGGACCTCTGTCAGAGGGCTTGGTGCTGCAACAAACTACAGTTCCCAGATTTCTATAGGATTGAGCCATTGCGCTTAAAGTGGTGCCAAACTGGAGTGCGGATACAAATTAGGTTCCCCTTCTCAGCTTAGGTTCCCCTTCTCTGGGCACATTTCAGCTTGTTTCGGGTGTGCTGAATTGGGGGAGACCAAACTGAAGAATATCCCCCACACACACATCTTCATCCTTACCCAATGAGATGGAATTTCTGTCCTCTTCCTGCAAGATCCAGCTGGGCAGCACTCTCTGTCTGGGATCTAAGGGGACTTTCTTTGCCTTAGGAAAGTCAGTGGCTTCTTCCACAAAAATAGCCTGCACCAGAAAGACCAGTAAAGAGAATGTTTAGAAAAAGAATGGCGCAGGTCAAGGCTTGGGAGAGGTCTGAGATCTTCCCAGTTGTGATCACTTCCAGAAAATAAGGGACAATGAGGAAAAAGGGATTTTTGCAGCATTTTTAAAATTGCCAATATTTGTAAGTCTCACCTGTTGCTCTTCCTCCTCCTCTGTCTGGCTCAGAAGGAAACCCTCTGCCAGAGCCACAGCTTGGGAAGTAGTCTCTGCTCCACACTCTCTCACCCAGCTTTCCATCTCTGGAGGAAGGACAGCCAGGAACTGCCCCAGGATCACCAGGTCCAGGATCTGAATTTTTGTGTGTTCCTTGGGCTTTAGCCACTGATGACAGAGAGCATGGAGTTGACTGCAAAGTTCTCGGGGGCCTTCAGCCTGCTTATAGCAGAGCCGCCTGAAGAGCTGGCACAGTGCATTTGAACTGAGCAGATCCTTGTCCAGGTTCTTCTGCATGGTTCCTTTCCTTCAGAATCCTCCTCTGCTCCCAGCATCCACAGCAGGACAGCCTTTTCTTAATTCAGGGCTAGCCGAGTCTCACTTTTCTCTCGCTGAGCACCGCATCCAAGTGGATCCTGCCCAAGGTGAAAACGTTCTCTTCTCTTCTGCCAGACTCTCCTGTGGACAAAAGCCTGGCAAATAAAAAATCCTAAAAAGAATCAAAGATGTTCTATGAAAAACCTACAAGTTACGTCTCCCTTATTCACTGACATTCTGGAACATGCTAACAACTATCAGGTCTGAAAGTAAACAAGGTTTGGCTACCAGTCCTGAAAAATACCAAAATCAAGACTCAGCACGTGCAATTGAACTTCACCCAGGGGCAGGGTTTTCCCAGCAGACAATGGACCAGTAATTAAATAGATACAAAGCTTCCTTGTGTATCCTCCCACCCTGAGGCCTTGCCATTCACCAACAGATTAATATGCAAATCACATTCTCTCAATCACCCCACACACTTCCATGCCACCATTCTTTGAAGATGCCAGCCACAGATGCAGGCGAAACGTCAGGAATAAATTCTTCCAGAACACGGCCTCACAGCTAGAAAAACCCCACAAAAAAACTGTAATATTTTGTTTACACTCATGCTGCAAAGAAGATTGCTAAAAGAACTAAGCAACAAGGACTATACTTGTTTTTCTGTATTAACCAAGATTTAGGACATTGTGATCATGGACTAGATAGATAGATAGACTATAGCAAAGCCTTTGACTGCATTGATCATGAAAGGCTATAGAACTCCCTTAAAGAAATGGGAGTGCCAGGACATCTGATAGTCCTGATGAGGAATCTGTACTCAGGACAAGAGGCTACTGTCAGAACAGAAGACGGAGAAACAGAATGGTTCCCAATTGGCAAAGGGGTCAGACAAGGCTGCATCCTTTCACCCTGTCTGTTCAACCTGTATGCAAAACATATAGGAAAGGCAGGATGGGACACAGAAGAAGGAGTGAAAATAGGAGGAAGGAATATCAACAATCTAAGATATGCAGATTGACACCATAATACTAGCAGAAAACCTCACAGACCTAGAACACCTGCTAAGGAAGATCAAAGAAGAAAGTGCAAAGACAGGCTTCATGTTGATCATATAGAAAACAAAAATAATGACCACCGAGGAGGACCTTCACAAGTTCAACCTAGATAATGAGGAAATAGAAATAGTAAGAGAATTCCCATACCTGGGATCAAACATTGATAGAAATGAGGACTGCAGTCAGGAAAATAGGAGAAAAGAATATCAACAATCTAAGCCAGGGGTAGGCAACCTAAGGCCTGGGGGCCGGATGCCCCAGGCCGGTCCTGCCGCCACCTCCCACCATGATGATATTATTTATTACTTGTTCTTGGGTTTTTCTTGGCAAAATCTCCACAGGGGTTTTGCCATGGCTTTTCTGGCGCTGAGAGAGTGTGCATGCATATATTTTTTATTTTATATATTTTTATTTATTTATTTATTTTTGGTGCTTCGGCCCCCCAATTGTCCGAGGGACAGCAACCCGGCCCCCGGCTCAAAAAGGTTGCCTACCCCTGCCATAGTACTAGCAGAAAGCCTCACAGATCTAGAACACCTACTAAGGAAGATCAAAAAAGTGCAAAGGCAGGCTTAATGTTGAACATAAAGAAAACAAAAACAATGACCACCAAGGACTTTCACAAGTTCAACCTAGACAATGAAGAAATAGGAATAGTAAAAGAATTCCTATACCTGGGATCAAACATTGATAGAAATGGGGACTGCATTCAGGAAATCAGAAGACTAAGAATGGGGAGGATGGCTATGAAAGAACTAGAAAATATCCTAAAATGCAAAGATATATAACTCAGCACTAAAGTCAGAATCATACAAGCCATTATATTCCCTATTACCATGTATGGAAGGGAGCGCTGGACAGTTAGGAAAGATGAAAGGAAGAAAACCAATACATTTGAGAGAATGGGCCTTTGCAGACTGCCAGAAATAGTGCAAATTGAGGCCACTTTAACTGTCCTGACTCAGTGCTAGGGAATCATGGGAACTATAGTTTATTGTGGCACCAGAGCTCTCTGACAGAGAAGGCTCAATGTCTCAGAAAAAAATACAATTCCCATGATTTGCCAGTACTGAGCCAGGGCAGTTAAAGTGGACTCAATTTGCACTATTTCTGGCAGTCTGCGAATGCCCAATGTGTTGCTGGAGAAGAGTGCTGAGGATCCCATGGAGAGCCAAAAGGACAAACAAATGGGTCCTGGAGCAGATCAAGCTGGAAACCTCCCTGGAAGAAGCCAAGACTTAGATCAGGGGTAGGCGACCTTTCCCCTTTAAGGGCCAAGGGACTTCAGCTCCCAGAAGCCTCAGCCATGTTGGCCAATAGTCTCATGTTGGCCAATAGCTTGTGGGAGCTGAAGTCCCTCGGCCCTTAAAGGGGAAAGGTCGCCTACCCCTGACTTAGACTGTCGTAATTTGAACACATCATGAGAAGAGAGGACTCTTTGGAAAAGACAATAATGCTGGGGAAGGTGGAGGCAAGTAGAAAGAGAGGAAGGCCACAGGACAAATGGATCAACTCTATGAAGGAGGTCATTTTGGATATTAAGGGGTTGCAGAATGTAAGCAGAGCAGGGGAGGACAGAGGGTCTTCTTGGAGATGTCTCATCCATAGGGCCGCCATAAGTCAAGATCAAATTGAGGGCAGTTAACAACAATTCATACAAGCTGCATATATGATATATCATATATGTAGCTTGTATGAAAAGCAAATAGTAGTTGCTCACTAACTAAAGTAAAATAAAAAGCCTACTGGGTCAACAGCCTTCATCTGCAAGCCTTGTGTAGGAAGTGTGTTTGGCCATATAGAGGTTTGGAAGGTGAATTCCGCTGTGACATCTGCTATAGTGGACCCCAACTGTGTCCTTTAAGGGAATTTTGGACTTCAGTTCCCAGAATCCCAGACTATAAGCACACATGGCTGAGGTTTCTGGGAGCTAATTTCATCATAGAATCATAGAGTTGGAAAAGACCCCCAGAGCATCCAGTCCAACCCCATCCTGCCATGCAGGAACTCTCAATCAAAGCA
>CM034703.1:329571996-329588743 GCA_020142125.1 Phrynosoma platyrhinos
ATTAGGAAGATATTTTGGATTAAGAAGTATTTGAGAAATGAATAGACAGCCTCGAAGAGTGGTGGTCTCTCCTTCTTTGGAGATCTTTAGACAGAGATTAGATGGCCACCTCCCAGAAGTGCTTTAGTTGTGTATTCCTGCATGGCAGGGGTTGGACTAAGTGACCCTTGTGGTCCCTTTCAGCTCTTCTGATTTTTCCGTTCATAAACCAGCAAGCTTTTACATCATTTATCTGGCAGACTCAGCCCAAGATCTTTAGGCTTTAGATGGATTTAAATGAATTTCAAGCCGGCTTTAATGTTTATATGTGTGCCTTCAAGTCACCAGTTTTCATAAGCTTTTATAGCATTTTCTTAAGCAAGAAATGTGGTTGTATGTGGTTTTGTCCATTCCTTCCTCTGAAATATAGGCTACAGCACCTGGTATTTGTGGGTGGCCTACCATCCAAGTACTAACCAGGACTGACCCTGCTTAGCTTCCACAATCACACAGGATCTGGTGCATTCAGGATATTTAGTCACCGTGGCTTAAATATTGGTAATGTATTAAAAGAGACGGGGACAAGCTTGTAGGATCAAGTAGTCCTGAGAGATGTGCAAGCCACCCAAAATGTTTATGCATTTAAAATTCTCATCAGCCTTAGCCAGCATAGCCTGTGGTGAGGGATACTGGGAGCTGCAGTCCAAATCTCCAAATCTGCTGGTAGTTGCAGTCCAAGGAAAGTATAGCTATTGTAAAAAGCAACAAAAGAAACGTGTGGCTGGAAGGTCATACTTGAGACAGACCAATGGCAGATGCTATGCTTGGGCTTTGATTCTCAACCAGATGGGTATCTCTTGTGGAGTTTGGGATTATTAGTTTAAAGAGGTGCTTAGAATTCCAGGAATTGTAAATCAGGCTGTGGTAGCTGGCAGTTTCTATGAATGTTTTCGTTCTAAACATTTGCAACTCCCATGGTTCCTATTATGGAATCCTGGGATTTGTAGTTTGGGAAAGGACTTCGAGTTTTTTGAACTGCAGCACCAGAGCTCTTCAGCTGAGAATTGAACTCCCTTCAATCCCAGGATGGGGCCTATGATGGTTACGATGGCATCACATTGATATAATGGTGCATGGGGCTAGACCCCATGTCAGTGGGGTGGTGAATCCATTCCAGGTTTTCATTTGAACTTTGAAAGAGCAATCCTCAGTCCTGCTGAACCGTATCCCCTAATAATAATAATAATAATAATAATAATAATAATAATAATAATAATAATAATAATAATAATAATAATTTTTATTTATAGCCCACCTCTCCCTGCAGATCAAGGCGGGTTACGTCAAATAAGAATAACAATACAATACAATATACAATTAAAAACCACATTTCTAAACAATCCCCTACCCCAACCCCCCTCTCAGTCATAAAAAAGAAGCAAACTAAAAACAATAATAATATAAAATGAATAGCAATTTAAAATACTAATTAAAAGCAGAAGAAATATGCTTCAGCACCTTGAGCAGCTAAAATTCAGACTATAACTTGGAGGGAATTAACTATCCCACTAACACAAGTGCCACCAGTTGCCACTGAATTCAGAAGAATGCACTAGGCATCCCTGGTGTAGAATTCTAAGTACCTCGCAAAACTACAAATCCCAACATTCTGTAGGATGGCGCCTTGGCAGTCAAAGTGGCATCACACTGGTATAACACCGCTGTGCAGACACAATCCCAATGAAGGTTTTGGACCATGAGCGTCAAGTAAGGAAGCCTGTCTGTTCTTTGCACTTTGCTGCAAAAGCCCTGTTCTCACAGCAATCGCATTGGCGGGGGAAAATGGAAACATACAGTTTTCAAAGCCCCAATATTGTACATATTTGAAATCAGACAAGCCTCACCTCTCTAGGCTTATGCCCTACCCAGCATGCTTTTTTGGTATTTTAATTTTTAAAAAAGTATTTTTCTTTTAACTCATGCAATTCCTGAGCTCTACTGCAGTGATGGCAGTGAAAAAAAATGTTTAAAAAAGGGAAATAAATTGGGGGGAAGATCATCAGGCTGCTTGGGAATAGCGAGGAGAAGGGGAGAAAGGGGGAAGAGGAGAAGACATTGGCACCACGTGATTTGCAATCTCGCAACTGCCTCGGCAGTGATGTTTCGCACTTGGGGTCTTGCATGGTTGAGAGCTCATTGACAGTTTCCCCTGTCAATAAATAAGGGGATAAAGTTCAGCAGCACTGAGGATTGCTCTTTTAAATGTCAAGCTAAATCTTGGAGCGGATTCACCATCCCACTGACATAGAGGATAGCTCCATGGCACAATGCTATTAGTGTGATGCTGCTGTAACCATCATAGCCTCCATCCTGGGATTCATTGATGGGTTTCCCCTGTCAATGAAAAGGGATGCCCTGATCATGGTTGCGGGATGCAGCCACAATGGACCAGAGCCATCATCTTGCAATTTTGTTGTTGTGCACCTTCAAGCCATTTCTGACTTATGGTGATCCAAAGGCCCTCTATCATGGGGTTTTGCAGTCATGCGATAAGTATCACCAAAGCTGCTTTTTTCGGAGTGTAACTGCAGTTTAAAAGTCACATGTAGTAATCTATTTTGGCTCTTCATTGCTCCTCCTGTCTTCTCTTCTGCTTCGTACAGGGAGACCCGGCTCTTGTCCAAAACTACATTTTGTCTCTGTCAAATACTTTTGTGCTTCAAGGGTGCAATAGTTCCCTCACAGCAACACACCCTTCGCTTTGTGGGACGCAACCCACAACCGTGCGAGTCAAAATCGGCCAAAATTGACCTAGAGTCCAGGTCAAAAATGGAAGGCTTGCACATGGCTGGCTCCGACGTGATTAAGTTTGAGATCAGCGATGAATTTTGGGAAAAGATGGCACAGCAGAGCCTGTGTGAGGAGGACAGCTTTGGCTCTGATGCCTGTTGCAGACGCTTCAGGCGGTTCCAATATCATGAAGCCAAGGGGCCCCGAGACGTTTGCAGCCGCCTCCATCATCTCTGCCGCCTGTGGCTAAAGCCAGAGCAACACACGAGGGCCCAGATCCTGGACCTGGTCATCCTGGAGCAGTTCTTGGCCATTCTGCCCCCGGAGATGGAGAACTGGGTCCGGGAATGTGGGCCAGAGACCTGTTCCCAGGCGGTGGCTTTGGCCGAAGGTTTCCTCCTGAGTCAGACTGAGGAGAAAAAGCAGAAAAAGCAGCAGGTAAGAGAGTATTTTTTCTCAATACAGTGAGCCTTCCACATTCACTGGGGTTAGGGACACAGGCGTCCCTCGTGAAAGCATAACTTCTGGTGAAAGTCAGCCAAAGAGTCATGCTGGAGGACCAAGAGAAAACATATATATTAAACAACTCTGCAAATACAGTTAGCCCTCCATAACCACAGATTCACAGATTCAACCATCTACAGCTTCAAAGTATTCAAAAAAAGATATACATTCCAAAAAGCTTATTTTTGCCATTTTATATACGAGACACTATTTCACTTCCATTGTATTTCATGGGATTTGAGCATCCATGGATTTTGTTATCCATGGGGGCTCCTGGAACCAAACCCCAGAGGATACTGAGGGCCCAATGTAACCAAATCTGCAAAAGTCAAAGCCACAAATGTGGAGGGCCAGCTGTAGTTCAAAGTGGCTGAAAATATTTCCAACTATAAATTCCCCATCTCCTTTTTTTGCTTTTTGGAAATTAGAGAGATAAGGAGATGGCACAGCTAGCGACCAGAATTTGGCATACATAGACACATCTCAGTTAAGAAACCCTTTGATAGTGAAGCTCCTTTTTACAAAGGCGTTTCCACCCTCCTTTCCTCCTCATCCACTATCTAGTGCAATTTTTTAGCAGCATCAGCATTGGATGAAGGAAGGCTGGAGAAACACAGAAACAATGTTGTTAGCAAAGCTTGAGCTGGAAAAAAGTGGCAAGTCCTAGTGGATTCTACTATAGCTGTTTCTGCCTGCCTACAACAGGCAAGGTAGACAGCAGCTGGCTCCGAAACTCTCCACTGATAATTTGTGAACAGAAGGACAGAGGGAAAATGGGAGAATAAGTAAACCTGCCTCCCTAGCTCTCCCCAGTGTGTTAAAAAAAACCCCACAGTACTATAATAGTGAACCAAAAGCTGGGAGAAAACTAACAAATGTTATAAAGCTAGGCCAAAACTAACAAAATTAATTTCAGCTGGGATAAATGAAAAGTTCTACACTTGGGGAGGGGAAAAAATGAAATGCATAGATCAGGGGTAGGCAACCTAAGGCCCGGGGGCCGGATGCAGCCCCCCGAGGCCTTTCGACCGGCCCCAGACCAGTCCTGCCACCGCCGCCACCACCCGCATGATGATATTGATTACTGTTGTTATTACTTGTTCTTGGGGTTTTCTTGGCAAAATCTCCACAGGGGTTTTGCCATAGCTTTTCTGGGCCTGAGAGTGTGTGCATGCATATTTTTTAATTTTTTTTATTTTTTAAATATTTATTCATTTGTTTATTTATTTTTGGCGCTTCGGCCCCCAATTGTCTGAGGGACAGCAACCTGGCCCCCGGCTCAAAAAGGTTGCCTACCCCTGGCATAGATATAGGATGGGTTACACCTGGCTTTGATGCAAAAGGGATCTAGGAGTCCTAGAAGACCACAAATTGAACATGAGTCAACGGTGTGATGTGGCAACTAAAAACACCAATGCAATTTTAGGCTGCATCAATAGAAGTACAGTACGTGTGTAGATCAGGGAAAGAGAAACAGCAAAATGCAGGCCTATGACTAACATCTTCATTTTTCCCCCTCCTGTTTGGTTTGCTACACCTTGCTTGATGAAGAAGCCAGTGAAGCTTCGAAAGCTTGCAACATGTACTGTATATTGTGCATTATGGTTGGACAATAAAGGTATCACTGTTTGGTGGGTTTTTGATTGGATTTGTTATATGGCCAACCTGGCTACCCCTGGATGTTTTCTAGATTAGGGGAAGTTATAGTACCACTCTGTTTTGCTTTGGTCAGGCCTCACCTGGAATATTGTGTTTAGCTCTGGGCACCACAATTCAAAAAGGATGTTCACAAGCTGGAGCATATCCAGAGAGGGTGACCTGGGTCTGGAGACCATGCCCTGTGAGGAGAGACTTAGGGAGCGAGGTATGTTTATCCTGGAGAAGAGATGGCTAAGAGATGATATGATAGCCCTGTTTAAGTATTTGAAGGGATGTCATATTGAGGATGGAGCAAGCTTGTTTTCTGCTGCTCCAGAGAACAAGACACAGAACAATGGATGCAAGCTACAGAAAAAGAGATTCTAGCTCAACATTAGGAGGAAATGCCTGACGGTAAGAGCTGTTCAACAATGGAAGATACCGCCTCGGAGTATAGTGGAGTCTTCTTTTATGGAGGTTTTCAAACAAAGGCTGGATGGCCATCTTTTTTTGAGTGTTTGGTTGTGAGTTCCTGCATGGCAGAAGGGGGTTGGATTGGATGGCCCCTGAGGTCTCTTCCACCTCTAGGAATTTATGAAAATGGAAATCATGCAAAGGAATATGGATGTTTTTTATATAAAAAAATGCAAACGTGTATATTTCTCAATACATCGAATCTCATTTTCTCCAAAAATTGTCTTTACACAAGTATTTAGATTCTGTACTCAGAATTATTTTAGACACACGTTCAGTGTTCATTAAGGCAAGTTTGCAATGTGTCTTCATCACAAGAAGGGATTGGCACGTTCTTTCATCGGAATTTTGTACTTCAGTCTTCAACAATAACCAGTTTCTGAATATCTGAAATGGCCCTTCAGTGCTGGTGAAAGAAAAAGTAATCTAATCACTATGTGTCTATATGTGATTCTTTGTGTGCAGATTCTGTTTGGAGGAGTGCCTACTGAATTTCCTGAAATAAAGTTCCTGAGGTCTCCATCGGACATTGGTCGTAGGCTGCCGTCTAGGTGGAAGATGCAGCAGGATCGGGAAAGAGTCGCCTCGCTGGGTAAGTGAGTGCTTTTATTTTTGCTTCGCACTATGGAACAGTCATTTCAGTCCATTCCTCTGCGGTACGTAGACTATCTGAATATTTCTATTTCCGAAAGGGACCTTAAACGTACATGAGCTACAGCCAGGATGAAGAAAACAGTTTGCTTAGATACATAAAAGTGTAAGTTCTTAGTGATTTCTTGTTAAGATAAAACATGTACTAAACAGTGTGAGCCATGTTCCATAACGGCTTAGGAAGTTCTGATAAGAAGACAACAGCTAGAACACCAGAATAAGATGCAAAGTGTGCCATACATTATTTGGAAAGGTGCTTGATTCTTATGGCTAAGCTGATATTTGTGCGCACTCCTTTGAAAGTATCTACATTTCTACAGTGGGCTCTTGGTATTCGTTGGGGTTTGGATCCCCCATGGATATCAAAATCTGTGGAGGCTCAACTCCCATTATACACGATGACATAGTAAAATGGCAAAATCAAGGTTTGATTTTTCAATTATTTAAAAAAAAATTGAGGCAGGGATATTTGCAAGCCATGGATGGTGAAATCTGTGGATGCAGCATCTGTGGATACAGCAGACTGACTGTAGTCAGTGTTTTCAAAGTGGCTCAACTGCTTCACTTGTGTTTATGGAGTTAGAAATAGTGCAAATTGAGTCCACTTTTAGGGTTAGGGTTAAGATTAGGGAATCATGGGAACTGTATTTTATTGTGGCACCAGAGCTCTCTGACAGAGAAGGCTCAATGTCTCAGGGGGGAAAAAACAATTCCCATGATTTCCTACCACTAACCCTAACCCTTAAAGTGGACCAATTTGCACTATTTCTGGCAGTCTGCAACCCCTTTATTTGCAAAGTCTGTTAACCCGAATGCAATCTAATGGGATGCAGGCGGGAATTATCACACTTAATTCACCACTGATACCACCAGCCGAGTACAGCCCAGCTGCATCCTGAGTCCCAGGCACACTCAGCAAACTGCTTTTCAAAGCCGGGTGCTTTCTGATTTTGAATAGCGGTGCCTGAGACCCAGGATGCAGCCAGGCTGTACTCGGCCAGTGGAATCGACCGTGAATTATGTGTGATAATTCCCGGCTACATCCCGCATCCCATTAGGGCAGGGGTAGACAACCTTTCCCCTTTAAGGGCCGAGGGACTTCAGCTCCCAGAATCCCAGGAGCTATTGGCCAACATGGGACTATTGGCCAACATGGCTGAGGCTTCTGGGAGCTGAAGTCCCTCGGCCCTTAAAGGGGAAAGGTTGCCTACCCCTGCATTAGGGTGCAGTCGGGTTAAAAGTCCATGTGATAAACTCTTATATTTGTCTTTGGCCCTACTGATTCTTTGTAAATATTGTTAATTCTTACTTGCTATGTACTGTACTGCAGCCACTCACTCACAAACTCATAACTCACAAAGGTTATGAGTTCAATACCAGCCAGGGCTCAGGCTCAACCCAGGGTTGCATCCTTCCGAGGTTGCTAAAATGAGGATGCATAGTGTGGTATGAAGTGGTGTATAAATGAAGCTGCTATTGCTATTGCTATTGCTACTTGCTATTAATTCTTATATCATTTAGAGACATTGGAGACCATTTATATTTTGACTGTGACCATTGGAATTTTGGTTAGAGATTGCATGTACATCAAATCACTTTTCAAGATTAGTTGAAACAGCTGTAGCTCATGTAGGTTTAACGTCCCTTGTGGACTTTTCCTCTAGGCTATATATTGCCTCCAAATTTGTTTTCGTTGCCCTCAATCCCTCCCCAGACTTCCAGGGCATACTTTTTCTGGCCAGAAAGGAGGAAAAGACGTTTATTGCCATTTCTGGGAGACTCGGAAAGAAACAATTCAGCTTTTAAATAGGTTGTGGGTCCCCTGACACTGTTTAACATATTTTAAAAAATAACCCCATTATTCAAAACTAGAATTTTGGTTCTTTATTTATTTGCATTTTTACCAGTCTGTGTGGCCTCCAGAGGTTAGAAAATTCTCCCTTGGATTGTTCAACCATTGCCCACTCCTGAATTAAAAACAATTTTTAAGATCATGTAGGGGTGAAGAGTACAAAAAGCAGCCCATAAAAACCAACTTCCTTAGCAGCCACCCTGTTGCTTGAATCCTGCATAAACAAAAAGGTATTTCCCTTCCGGAAGAAAGACAGCAGGAAGGGGACCAGGCTGGCTTCCTTTGGAAAGGAGCTCAGAGTTCCCAAGAGGAAAAAGAAGGTCAGAGATCCAACCAGTAACTTCCATTCACTACAACCCAGTTTTCTTTTCTCTCTTCACCAGTTGTTGCTGTTCATTGCCATCAATCCGACTTCGATTTAGGGCGACCCTATGAATGAGAGATGAGAGCCAGCGAGGTGGAGTGGTTTGAGTGTTGGACTACGACTCTGGAGACCAGGGTTCAATTCCCACCTTGGCCAGGAAACCCACTGGGTGACCTTGGGCAAGTCACACACTCTCAGCCTCAGGGAAAGGCAATGGCAAACCTTTGAACAAATCTGGCCATGATAGGTTTGCCTTAGGGTCTCCATAAGTTGGAAGTGACTTGAAGATACACAATAACAGCAACAAATGAATAAGAGACTTCAGTCTCCCTGTCATCAACATCCCTGCTCAGGTCTTGCAGATTAAGGGCTGTGGCTTCCTTGCTTGAGTCTATCCATCTGGAATTCAGTCTTCCACTTTTCATGGCCTTCTACCTCACCAAGCATGATGGTCTTTTCTACTGAGTTCTGTCTTCTCATGAGATGTCCAAAGCACAACAGTCTCAGTTTAGGCATTTTGTCTTCTAGAGGGAGTTTGGGTTTCATTTGCTCTTGGGCCCATTTATTTGTCTGTTTGGCAGCCCATAGAATCATAGAATCCTAGAGTTGGAAGAGACCTCAAGGGCCATCCAGTCCAACCCCATTCTGCCATGCAGGAACTTACAATCAAAGCACCTCTGAGAGATGGCCATCCAGCCTCTGTTTAAAGACCTCCAAAGAAGGAGACTCCACCACTCTCCAAGGGATTGTGTTGTTACTATAAATGCATTTTTCTGAATTTTGGTGTGTGTATGAATTCTAGATGCACTCTACAGAGGTCATGCCCAGGCCACTTGGAAGGCTGGAAAATCCCCAATCCCCAGAGCCAAGCAGATAGTGTGGGAGTTGCAAATGGACCATCATCACCTCCAAACTTAAGACAATGCAAACTGTTTGTTCATGGCCTTACACTTGATGGGTCGATGATCAGCTTAGCGACTCACCCATTCCCTTGCCTGTTCTCCCCGATTGTTGTCAGACCCTATTACATTGATAGTACAATGCAACACCTTTGTTTGGACATCACCCAAGCAATCAAACCCCTTTATCCAGGCTTCAGCCAAGCAATTAAGCACCTTGCCAGGGGCCAGATTTTGCCTATAAAAACCCTCAGATTTCTGTCCTCAGTGTGTCAGCCTGGATGCAGGGAGACTCCATGTCACTCTGATCTCTGCTCTGGCTCCAGTTCAGTCATCCTCTCTGTGACTGTGCCTCAACTTCCATCACCCAATTGGATCCTGGAGAAAGCCTCATCCATAGGAAATATAGCCCGTTAGTTCTGCCTCAACATCTTTTCCAAGCTAACCCCTGATTTCCTGAGCTTTGCATGAGTGTGTGTACGAATTGCTGTGTGATTTTCCCCTTTAATAAATAATACTTTAATTGGAGAGTTCTGTCTCTGCATCAATTCTTAGATCCACTGGACTCTTGGTATACTCTTGCAGGGTCCTTGTAGCTGACCCCCTCTCTATTTGAGCTAAATAAAATCCCCCATAATAGACTTTTGGCTATAGTATTCCACTGTTGAATAGCTCTTGCTGTCAGGAAGTTTCTCCTAATGTTGAGGTGGAATCTCTTTTGCTATAGTTTGAGTCCATTGCTCCATGTTTGCACAGACCAAAAGAAACATTCCCATCCCATTCTCGCACTCTTTAGATGATGTGCAGGGCCAAAACGGGCGCAACACGGGCACAGACCATGCTCCAGGTTGACTCTCCAGAGCAGAAAGAGTCTCTTTTTGTTCCAAAAGGCACTCAGCCATATGCTCAACTCTGAGTGCCTCATTCTGATCTCAGAGTGAGAGAGTCCCTTGTAGCGGCCGCACCGAGTGGCACAGTGGGACATGTGTGTGAACAGAAGCCCAGCATCTCAAGAAGAGCTGGGTAATGGGGGGACATTGGGGCAGCTCTGGGACAGAAAACTCCAGACCAGGGGTAGGCAACCTTTCCCTTTTAAGGGCCGAGGGACTTCAGCTCCCAGAAGCCTCAGCCATGTGGGCCAATAGTCCCATGTTGGCCAATAGCTCCTGGGATTCTGGGAGCTGAAGTCCCTCAGCCCTTAAAGGGGAAAGGTTGTCTACCCCTGCTCCAGACTGTTCCCAGAATATTCTGGCCCATGTGGGCACGGTCTTAGGACCTCTACAGATGGCACTTTGCGCCATCTTGGAGGCAGGGGAGGGGAGGGGCAGCCACACACTGGGTGCCTCAACCCCTTCCCGAGGACGTCATCACGGCATGCGCCATTACGCATGGTGCGCACCATCAAAACGTCCTCCTGGTGCAGTGTTTTAATGCACTGTGCCGAAAGGGACACAGAAGAGCCACGCGGTGGCTCTTCGGGCACCCTATTTGCCAGCTCCTTTCAGGGCTGGCAAAAGGGTGGATTGGGGCCAAGGTGTGGGGCAGCCTTGGCCCCAATCCTCCACTTCCCAGGGCGGCCCAGGGCCACCTGTCTGCATCCCCCCACAGTCTTCTGATTTCTTGATTACAGTCCCTATTCTAATTTATGACTGATGTCTTCCCCATAATAAGACAATATTCCTCTCTGATGCTGAGTGTGACTTGCCCAAGGCCACCCAGTGGGTTTTCTTGGCCAAATTTGGATTGAAACCCTGATCTCCCAGTGTCCTATTCCAACACTTAAACCACCATGCTGGCTCCCATGTAAATACAGTGGTCTCTGCTGGGGTTAGGGGTGAAGGACCCTCATCAATATGGAAAAACTCAAAATAAAAACAGCAACTGTAGAGTTGGAAGGAATCACAGAGGTCATCTAGTCCAACACTCTGCTGATGTATTAAACCCAAGCTAAACCATCTCTAGTGGATGGAGTTTTTAATGGCAAGATTTCAGAGGTGTTTTTAAAGGAGGTTTAAAGAACAAAGGGGGGGTAATATATAAATAGGAGACTGCCTTGTGGTATGGTAGGTTGAGTGTTGGACGTGGACTCTGAAAGACCTGGATTCAAATCCACACTCAGCTGTGGAAACCCACAGGGGGACATTGGTCAAGTCAAGTTTCTCAGCTTCAGAGGAAGGCAATGGCAAACTTCCTCTGAATTAATTTTTAAAGAAAACCCTAGTAGGGGGTTACCACAAAGGCACATCACAACAAGAATAAATAGTAGTACTACAATTGTATAGTGCAGAAGGGCACCTGGTCTTGATTTTTGCTTTGTTCATCATTATAAAACCTTATGCTCTTTACGGTCAGTGCTTAGACAGGGCCCCCACCAAATCTGGTATTAATATTACTACAGGTTCAGTCTCCCTTACCTGAAGGGCTTGGGACCAGAAGCATTTTGGATTTTTAATTTTGAAATATTTTCAAATACATAATTAGGTATCATGGAAGTGGGAGTCAAGTCTAACCATAAAATTAATAGACCTTATACACATAGCCTGAAGGTAATTTTATACATAATTTTTTTAAATAATCTTGTGCATGAAACAAAGTTTGTGTACGTTGAACCATAAGAAAGCAAAGGTGTCACTACCTCAGCCACTCATGTGAACAATTTTAGATTTTGGAGAATTTTGGTTTTCAGAATTTCGGATAAAGGATACTCAACGTGTATTATTATTGTTGTTGTTATTTTCTTATTATTACTGTTAACTTTATATCCCACCTTTTCCCCAAGACTGGGATGCAAGGTGGTTTACACTTACACTTATCAGTAAATTCTGGTGTGGATTCCTGGTGTTTTATGAAAATATGTAATCTGCTAAGTATTATAAAAATAAATCCTTAACTCCTGCTATAACTCCATATTAGACAAGTGGGAGTCAATCTGAAGGCGCATAAAAACAAAAGTCTTATACCGACTCAGACTCTTTGTCTACCTAGCCCTGTATGGTCAATGCAAACTGGAGCAACTCTCCAGGAGTAAATCAACTAGGAATAATATTAAAAGAATTTAAAGAAAGAGAAACTGCACTGAAAGAATAAAATATCTTCATCTTCATACGCAGGTTGTGATATGACATCAGCAGTCCATCCGCTTCAAGATGGAATTGAAACCGAGTTTATGCAACTCGATCAGGTAGGGAAGTGGATCATTATGAAGAGCAGGTAAGGCCTGAAAAATCCTGTCCCTTTCCATTTGGGGTACATAATTTTCTTAATGTCTTGCACCCTACTTTTCCATCAAAAGGAAGCCTGGAGGGGATAACAACATTAAACACACTGCTGTTGTTGTGTGCCTCCAAGTCATTTATGACTTATGGCAACCCTAAGGCTACCCTTGCATAGGGTTTACTTAGCAAGTACCTTCAGAGTGGGTTTCACTTGCCATCCTCCGAGTCTGAGAGAGCGTGACATGAAGGTCCCTCAGTGGGTTTTTATGCTCAAGTATGAAACTGAATCCTGATCTCTGGAGTCACAGTCCAACCACTCGAACCACTACATTAAACACACTAATAAAGCAAAATCCACAACAGTTGGGTGAGGCCAACAGAGCTGTTCTCCGAGCCAAACTGATGGAGTGGCCCTGGACTCTTGTTTTTGTTGCATCCTGGTGGAATAGCTGCTGGTAGATGACAATTAAGGAAAAAATCTGACGGAGCTGATCCCCCACTAGAATTAGAAGGAACAGCCTCACCCTCCCACCTTTCTTTCTCTGATGGAATTGAATGATGATTCAGACATGAGCCAGTGAATGCTGATGTCCATGTCACCACGTTCATCCCTCTGCTGGTAGATTAAAACTATTTGGACATACCATTGAAGGAAACAAATTCTCTTTAAAGCCATCAGAAACAATAAGGGAGGGAAAACAATTCAACAGCGGCTGGTTCTGAAAGTGAAATTGCTTCCTGGGACCAGTATGATGGGTTAGACCAGGGATGGGCAAAGTGTGACCCATGGACCATATTGTGTCCTTCTGGCCACTCAGTGGTCAATTTTTTTTATTGCAAAAAAATAACATTTTGCTCCACAATTCCAAAAAATTATCTCTACATGCTGTGGGGAGTATTTCCACCATGTTGGGAGACCCACTTGGCCACTATGGGTCAAAACTAGAATTTCAAAAACCAATTTTTTTAGTCTCAGAATGCCCTCTATGGACCTGGGAAGTCCCATAAACATAACCCAATGTTCCCTAGAGGGTGTTTGGAAGCAAATACATGCTTTTGTGGGAGCAGGTGTGGTAGGGCATTCAGACCTCGAAGATCTTTTGGAGGGCTGCATGCCCCACCACACCTGATCCCACAAAAAAAATGAATACCTTATTTTCCTGTGTATAAGACTACTTTTTAACCTGCAAAATCTGTGGTTAAAGTTGGGGGTCGTCTTATACGCCGGGTATAAGGATATGGAGGATAGAGGTGCTAAAACTCTATATTTTGACTGGAAAATGGGGGGTCGTCTTATATGCCTGGTCGTCTTATACGCTGGAAAATACGGTGCATCTGTTTGTGGCCCTTTAGACTTCCACAGTTGTGCACATCTAGACTAGACCTAACCCTTGCCCCTTCCACCCTTCATGACACCCCTCCGCTTCTCCATTCAGAAAGATCTCTGTGCCTCTCTCTTTATGGAGAACGTCTCTCATCATCCCATGGGTTGAAGAAGTGTGGCCTGAAAAGAACCCCACTTGTCTACCATCAAAGATAACAGCAACCTTTTTCCTGTGCTTCTCCTTGCCTTCCCAACAATTTCTACCTTCTTTCAGGGCCTGTTAACCTTTGAGGATGTGGCGGTGTATTTTGATGAGGAAGAGTTGGTGTTTTTGGATCCAGACCAAAGAGCCCTCCATAGGGCAGTCATGGAGGAGAATTTTTGGAATGTGGTTTCTCTGGGTAAGCCTTGCGGCTTTCTTTCTCTTGGTAGCCGGCTGACGCTACATTTGTGCAATTTCGTTTTGTAGGTTTCGATTTGTATGTTGATGTTTGTCTTGTTGCTGGTGGCTGCTCAGAGATTTTTTGGGAGCTTAAAAATTATTAATCAATTAATTAATTAGAATCATTGAGTTGGGTATCAGATCCAACCCCTTGCTTAATGCAGGGATCTCCAGCTAGAGCAGATGGATGTCCCGTCAGATAGCTGTCCAGTTTCTTTTTGAAGATGTCTAGAGATGGAGACCTCACCACTTCTCTGGACAATTGATTCCATTGTTGAACCACTCTTATTGTCAAGAAGTTCCTTCTAATGTTCAATCAAAATCTACCCCCAGTAACATAAAAATATTAGACCTGGTCCGTAGGTTTTGATTGAACATTAGAAGGAACTTCTTGACAGTAAGAGTGGTGATCATGTCACCCCTCAAGTCTTCTCTTTGCCAAGCTGAACATGCTCAGCTCATTCAACTAACCCTTATATCTTTTATTCTTCATATCTCTCATCATTCTTGTTGCCCTTCTCTGAATCAGCTCCGACTTGTCGATATCCTTCTTAAAATAAGGCAACCAGAACCAAACACAGTACTCCAGATGAAGCCTCACCAGTGCAAAATGTAGGGAGACTATTCATTCCCTCAACTCGGAAGCTATGGTTCTATTAATGCAGGCTAAGATAGCATTTGCCTTCTTTTAGAAACAACTCTAAGGATCTCCCACTAAATCCGTACTTTAAAGTCCTCTTACCAAACCCCTGTTTCCCCCTCCCCAGTAGTCCATTTGTCCATATCAAAGGATTTTTGAAGTTTAGTTCTTCCAGGTCCAGCTCCTTTCATCTCCTGGGATCGGAAGGAAAACTCTCATCCAAGTCATAAACCTGCCCCAATGTCCCAGCTACTATTTACAATGCCCATCTGCCATTCCCTTTGATTCCCCCTCCCTTATATGCATCACCCTTTGATGGTCAGATTCCTATGAGAAACATAGAATCCTGATAGCTGCAGCATCACACTGCTGGATCATGTTCAACTTACCGTATGATTAAAAATACAGTCACCCCTCCATTTTCATGGGGAATCTGTTCCGTCCCCTGCCCTCCCCTTCAAAAATGGAAAATTACAAATATTCAAGCCCCATTGGCTTGAATGGCGGAGTGCGCTGCAGGCACGCGCCCCATTTTGTCCCCTTCCATTTTCTGCCCGCAAATGGGCAAGGGACGCAGACACCAAGTCCGCAAAAACAGAGGGTCGACTGTACTCCTAAGGTCCTTTTCACATGTAGTCCTGCTGAACCAAGTGTTATCCATCCTATAACTCTGCATTTGTTTATTGTGACCTAAATGTAGAATTTTGCATTTCTCTGTTGAAATTCATTTTATTAATTTCAGCAATGTTTTCTATTTTATCATAGTCCTTTTGAATTCTGTTCCTATCTTCCAGTGTGTTAGCTATCCCTCCCAGTTCTCTATCTTCGGCAGATTTGATAAAGATTCCTTCCACTACATCATATAAATCAGTGATAAATATATAGAAGAGTGTCAGCTCCAGGAAAGAAACCCTACGGCACTCCACCTTTCAATCTGAAGCAAAGCCACTGATGGCAACTCTTTGAGCACAGTTTTCCAACCAATTATGGATCCATATGATGGCGTTTCCATCTATTCCATATTTAATAAATTCATTCACCAATCAATCAGTTGATTATTGACCTTCTACAGACCCCGCCTTTCTCCTCAGAAATGGGACTCGAGGGAGCTTACAAATTAAAATGATTGAAATACAGTTAAAAACATACAAAAAGTCAACACTAAAATAAAGTTGAACTAAAGTTGAATATTAAAAGAATTTAAAGCAAAGGATTTTAAAAAAAGCAGTCAATAAAGCAGTACAATTTAAAACAATATGGCATATGGCAATTTAAAACAATATGTTTAAAGCCCATTCCTTTAAAACCTTCAGTTCTAAAAAACAGTCATAAGAAAAGAGTTTTTATCTACCGATGGAAATGTATCAAGAAGGGGGAGACTATGCTAGCTCCTTAGGAAAGGAGTTCCAGAGTCTATCTCAGTGATGGCAAATCTTTTAGAGACCGAGTGCCCAAACTGCAACCCAAAACCCACTTATTTATCGCAAAATGCCGTGTCCCTCAGGTTTTCTAGTAACAAACTCAGGCGAACTCTGTTCTGGGGCAATGGCACACGTGCCCACAGAGAGGGCTCTGAGTGCCACCACTGGCACGCATGCCACAGATTCACCGCCACTGCCCTATCTCATGTCCAGCCATGCCTGTGAAGATGGTGGGACTGTAGGAAAGATCTCTTTTGTGGATTTCAGGGCCTTGGCAAACTCATATATTCAAAGATCCTACATCACAGAGCGTAGCATAAAAGTTCCATGGGTGGAAATAAGCGTTGGCTCCCATCTCACCATCTCCAGGACTTACCATTTGCTACAATAGTCCCCCTTCCACAGCTATTCAGTGGTTTGTGTAAAAGTGGGGAGATTGGATAAGCAACTGGCTATGGTCCCATAGGTCTTGGCAGATGATTAATTATTCTGCATCAGGCAATGGAGACAGTGGACGTTATCACACGCGGGTCTCAAAGCGGCAAGAAAGCGGT
>CM034703.1:329642421-329656820 GCA_020142125.1 Phrynosoma platyrhinos
TCGTTCGCACATGGCAGGAGTACTGTGCATGCGCAAATGAGTCGTGGACGCAATTTTAGAAAACAAATAGTGGCTGCGGTGCGCGTGGCAGCGGCGGGGGTCGGCGGGGGCTGGTTGGCAGGCCTCGGCGGGCCGAGTATGGCCCACGGGCCGTAGGTTGCTGACCCCTGTCATAAAGCATCCCATTCCTTGGTTTGAATTTTCCTTTGATTTCTTGGATCTTGTGAAATAGGTCTCTTGTTCTTCCCTTTTTGTTGTTGTGTTCTATTTCTCTGCATTGGTCATTGTAGTAATTTTCTTTATCTTTGTGCACAAGCCATTATACTATTGCATTCATAATGGAACATTATGAATAATTATGAATAATAATAATAATAATAATAATAATAATAATAATAATAATAATAATAATAATAATTTTTATTTATATCCCGCCCCTCTGCTAGGCAATCGGGGCGGCGTACAGCATTTCGAAACATTAAAACAAACTGGGTGGTCCTGGGCTTAGTTAGTGTCTCTCCCCCAGATGACATCATATGAATTAATTATGAATTTAAGAGTGGAAGGTACAGTTACCATATTCCTCAGATTTTTGGGTTTTACTTAAATTTGGCCACATCCCCTGGGGTATCTTTCTAACATTAGATTGTGTAGACACCTAGATATTTTGTAGTTAAATCTGGGAATCTCCATCAGCCAAACATATTTTGGACTATAGGGTTATATCAGTTTCATACCAGTTGTCATGGCTGTGTCCTAAAAAAAACCCACACCCCAATCTGGTATTTTTTTATTTGGTGAGGTACCTTATATACTTGGTTATAAGTCGACCTCGCGTATAAGTTGTGGGCAGGTTTGGGGACCAAAATTATGGATTTTGATATGACCCATGGATAGGTTGAGAGTAAAACTTACGGGCTTGTAACAAAGGATGTAAAGGAGGAAGCAAAGGAAAACAATGCCAAAGAACTTACACAAAATTCCAGCAGGCATAACAGTTTGTGTGCACCCTAAAGTCTGGCTGGATGGCACAGTGGGTGTGCTTTTTTTAGATGCTCCCGGGATGGATTAAGCTCTTGCCGTTGTTTGATAATAAAGTACATTACTTTGACCTGTGCGTAAGTCAGTCCAGTTTTTTTGGGTCAATTTTTTGATGAGAATTTCCATTCTTATACATGAGTATATACAGTATTTAGAAGATATGAAGTATTCTGAGAATTGTGGGATTCATAGAGGCTTTGTTGAACCTGCAATATGATGCAAAATGTGCAACTACTATTCTTACCAATTATTTTGCAAGAAAGCAGCCTGCTACTGCCAGCGCGGTGTTGTGGTTTGAGTGTTGGACTAGGACTCTGGAAAATAGGGTTCAAATTCCTGCTTGGGGACATAAACCCACTGGGTGACCTTGTGCAAGTCGCACACTCTCAGCCTCAGAGGAAAACAAAAGCAAACTCCCTGAATAAATCTTATCGAAAAAACCCCGTGATAGGGTCAGCTTAGGGTTGCCATAACTCGGAAATCAGTTAAAGGTGCACAATAACAAACTGCTTTTCCTTCTGTTTGGCCAAGGAGTGATGGTGTGGCTGTAATTCATATCACCTTTGAAGGCTCTATAGATTAATACTGTAGAATGGTGCTTTAATAATTAATCAATTTTTTTTTTAAAAAAAGCATTTTTTTCATGTGGCTATGAAAGCAAAATTTATTCTGCCACCAATTTCTCATCAGTATAGGATTTTCTGCAGCACACAGACAGAGAAGTATTAACATGGTCCCATCTCTTCAGGCCAGTGTCCAGCCAGTTTCCATTTGCCCGGATAGTGGTTGTGGTGGTGGGGAAGTGGCTCTTAAAGGAGGAACAGAGGAGAGGATTAGTGTGGCTGTGGACTGTGGGGAGTAAGGTGAAACAGAGAGAGCTGAATAGGTTGCTTCTGAGACATGATCTTTGCCTTTTCTACAGGGAACAGAACCAGTAGCAACCTAGAATCTGACTATACAAAAGCTTCCGGCTTCCCAAGAGTCAATACAATTTGATTTATAGATCTTTTTATTGGACTTCCAGGACTTGATGACCCCATCACCTTGTGCAGGCTTTGTCCATAAAGCAGAGGAAGGAGCCCTTCAGCCTCATTGGAGGCTGCTTTGCAGACTAGACCAAAAATGGAAGAACAGGAGTCATCTGCACCTGAAGTAGGAAGAGACCCTAATACCATCCAGGATGAGGAACTCTGGAGGGAAAGCACAAAGAAAATTCTGGGGGAAGAAGAGATGCTGGGGGAAGAAGAGATGTTCAACAGCAGCACTTCAGGCGGTTCTGCTACCGGGAAGCCAAAGGACCCCGAGAGGTTTGCAGCTGACTCCATACACTCTGCCATCAGTGGCTGAAGCCGCAGAGTAACACAAAGGCTCAGATCCTGGACTTGGTGATCCTAGAGCAGTTCCTGGCTGTCCTGCCCCCAAAGATGGCTAGCTGGGTCAAGGAATGTGGGGCAGAGACCAGCTCAGAGGCAGTGGCCTTGGCAGAAGGCTTCCTCTTGAGTCAGGCAGAGGAGAAGAAGCAGAAAGAGCAGCAGGTAAGAACATTTCATCCTGGTAGTTTCATAGAGCTGAGAATGCTAATCAAGTATATCCGAACACTTTCCAGCAATTGCTGCTTACCCCAGTGTTTGTCCTACAGCAGGAGTGAGCAGTTGCGGAGGCAGTGGAGGCTGTTTTTCACCAAGCAAACACAACAAGAAGGTTTCACAAACAGTATTGAAAAAGCAGCAGGGAGAAACCAGCAATGCACTGAACTGTGATATATCTAAAGAATAAATATATAAGGGACTGAAACCACCACTCTAACATGCACTATTCTATTTTTGGTGGAACCATTTGCCATCATCTGCTAGTGGAAACCTCTTCACTGCAGCAGCAGTTGTTAGCACCTGAGGAAGTATGTGGACATACGTTGGGATATGTAGCTCTCTAAGTACTTGGATTTTGTATTTAATGTTTTACAGACTTACTGCAATGTGGTCACTGTATATAAACAATTCATTATTGTATACATATTAGAGTGGCGGTTTCAGTCCCTTATATATTTATTCTTTAGATATATCACAGTTCAGTGCATTACCATTTTTTCCCTACTGTTTTTTCAAGGCCATTTTTCACCCCATGGGCTAACAGGTGCTCCTAAAGCAACAGAAAGTGATATTTTGTCATTTCTGGTTTTGGCCAGTTTTTGGCTACTTTTGGAGGGTTCAGGATGGTTGAGAATGAGAGGGCCTTGGGAGATTAGAGGGAGCAGAACCATTGTGTTTTGTGGCTATTTTCAGCTGTCTTTTCCTGGAAAATCACCACCAACATTGTAAAATTTGAAAGTCTGGGGTCTTATGCCAGCAGTGGTCATTCCCTACTCCTGTTTATTACAATCCTTTTCCTGATTTCCCCCATTCTGATTGCTCTTTTGGGTGCAGGGCCTCTCTGGTAAAGTGGACACCAATATTCCAAAGGCAAAAGAAGCTCCATCAGAGGCCCATCAAAAGTCATTGACCAGATGGCTCAAGCAAGAGAGTGAAGAAAGGATTGCCTCCGTGGGTAAGAACTCATGGTCCCTTTTTAAAGCTCCGTTTTCCACTTCTTAGCATATGAGGCCTGCTTTTAGCTTCCTTCAGATATTGGGTTCTAGGAAATGTTTGGCTTCAACTGTCAGAAGAATTTGTACATCTCAACTAGCAGTTTCACTCTTTCAACATGGAGATGCAGGATGTGGTTTCCTCTGCTCCTCTACCCGACTCATACACATAACTGAAATATTCAAAGGAAATTCCTGCTGGCCTGAGCTGGTTGACATTGTGACCATCTCCCTCACAAAGTGGTGGTTCTCCTTTGCTAGATGCAATCAAGAAAAGGCTGGATGGTCACCTATCATGGATGCCTTTGCACATGTTGAGTCTCCCTTGTTCAGAATTTTGAAGTCCGAAATATTCCAAAAACAAAAACGTATTTCATGGGTGGCTGAGATAGGAACACCTTTGCTTTCTGATGGTTCAGTGAACACAAAACTTTTGTTTCATGCACAAAATTATTTTTTAAATTGTATAAAATTACCTTCAGGCTAGGTGTATAAAGTGTATATAAAACTTAAATACATTTTGTGTTCAGACTTAGGTACCATCTCCAAGATATCTCATCATGTATGTATAGACAAATAGAGATATTCCAGAATCCAAAAGACCTCTGGTCCCAAGCATTTCGGATATAAGAGACACAACCTTTAGTAGATTTCCTGCTTCAGCAAGGTCTAGATGGTCTTTGAACTTAGGGCCTTTGCAGACTGCCAGAAATAGTGCACATTAAATAGAGGCACTGCCCTGGCTCAGTGCTAGGGAGTCATGGGAATTGTATTTTTTTCTGAGCCATTGAGCCTCCTCTGTCAGAGAGCTCTGGTGCCACAATAAATTACAGTTCCCATGATTCCCTAGCACTGAGCTAGGGCAGTGCCTCAATTTAATGTGCACTATTTCTGGCAGTCTGCAAAGGCCTTTACTTCCTTGTCTCTGATTTTGTAACAAACGTATATACTGTTGATTGAAATGCTGCTTCTTTGGGTGAATGTTCCAGCCATTTGCCAGCCTCAGAGTTTATCCTCAAAAGGCCACAAGTCACTGGTGGAGCACACACCTTGTGTGCTAAAACTGCCAGGGTGCCACGGGTCATATCAAAATCCATAATTTTGGCTCCAAACCTGCCCTCAACTTATACATAAGGCTGACTTATAATCGAGTATATATGGTAATATCTTGCCTTTTCTCCAGTATATGCACCCAAGGCTACTGATAACAAATTCAAAACAATACCGATTTTTAAAAAAAAAAACACAAATATGTAGTTTGAAACAATAAGCGGTTTATAAAATTAAACTTTACAAATATTTAAATGTATTTAAAACTATATACAAACGTTAAAATCTGAAACACACAGCATTTAAAAGCCGACTCTCACCAGTTTGAAAAACTGACAGCACAAAAATGTTTTTACATGTGGCCAAAAAGAGAGTAAGGATGAGACATCTTGGCCTCTCTAGGAAGAGAGAGCCAAAGTCTGGGAGCAGCCACCAAGAAACCCCTCTTCCTTGTTTCCACCAAAAATGCTTGTGGAGGTGGTGAGACAGACAGAAAGGCCTCTCTGGACAATCTTAGCACCCTAAAGGACTTATAGAGAGAGATACAGTCCTTCAAATAAGCTGGACCCAGGCCATATAGGGCTTTATAGAACATCACTTTCTGTTGCCTTTTTTGAGGGGCTGCAGAGGAAAAGAGATTTGGGGGTAGTATGGGGGTTCTGGAGTGCTTTTAGGGGTACAGCAGTAGCATGCTTTCATATGTTTTAGGCCTATTAATGCATGTTGTCATGTGTTAAGGGTTTTGTCATGTAATCTGGGGACAAAATTTGCCTGAAAATGGTGCCAAATTTCCTTTTAAATCAGGAGGGGTGGGATACTTTAGAAGATGTAAAGTGGCGTCCATGGTTTAAATATAAATTTAAGTTTAAATCATAACCTCCATTATGACCCATCTAGGTTTAAAATCAAATTAGTGAATGAATTTTCCCTAACCTTTTTTTCTCCATTCCTCTCAGGAGATGGACCACAGAGTCCAGCAATGTGTACTTGTTCGTCTACCTGTGATGCAACAGAAGCAGTTTATGTGAAACTGGAACAGGTAGGCATTTGAGAAGAGTTGAGGATGAGCCCTCTGTCCGAAAGCATATTACTGGGAATGCCATTCCTGAAGGCTGAAATCCTTTGTATTTCTGCCTCCACTGCATCAGCTTTAATATTTTCAGATTTGGTTTAGCAGTGGAGCAACTGTTAGCTATCTGTTTGCTGAAAGTTTCTTTCTCTTTCAGGTGACCTTTGAAGAGGTGGCTGTATATTTCACTGAGGAGGAGTGGGCCCTGCTGGATCCAGACCAAAGGGCTCTGCACAAGGAAATCATGGAGGAGAATTATGGGATGGTGTCCTTTTTTGGTAAGTATCCCTCTGGGTTTTGATCATTAATCAACTGAAAAATGAAACAAAGTGATTTCAATGTGAAGTCGTAGGCTTTCATGGCCGGCATCCAGTTTTTTTTTGTGGGTTTTTTCGGGCTGTGTGGCCATGTTCTAGAAGAGTTTCTTTCTGACGTTTCGCCAGCATCTGTGGCTAGCATCTTCAGTTTTCTTTGAAGATGCTAGCCACAGATGCTGGCGAAACGTCAGAAAGAAACTCTTCTAGAACATGGCTACACAGCCCGAAAAAACCCACAAAAAAAACTGAAGTGATTTCACTCTGCTTGCCTTCTTACTATATACCCTCGCCGTTCGCAGACTTGCTATTTGTGTCCCTCGGTCTTTTGTGGATGGCAAGCACCAAGGGACTACATGGTCTGTGCGCCTGGGAGCACACGGCCATTATATCCTATGGGACGTCAATATTTGCGGTATTTGCGAATTGGGAGGGACAAGTGTATACTCTATATACACATATATTAGTCTAGAAATTTTAGTAAAAAAATTGACCCAAAAAACCTGGGTTGACTTATCCACGGGTCAGTGTAAGTACTGTATTTTAATTATTATCAAAAAAGGACCATCTCCTTCTTTGAGTACAGTGCTGAAGGTGAGAACTTATTTCATTCTGGGAACATCTAAAAGAAGAACCAATCCCCTCTATTCTCTCCATTGCAGCCCCACTTCTGACCTTTTTGAATGCCTGGGTGGGAAAATGGTGGTGGCGCTAGCTTTTTCACACTTCCCTTCAAAGGAGCACCGAGTAGAATCAGGCTTTGAAGGAGCTGAATAAGACAGTTGTGTATGTTTGTCAGCTTTTCTGAATTAAAATCAGACAAAGTTATCCCATTAAAGACTGCAGTCACTGCTAATGTGGTTGCCACTTTGTTTGCTTTGCTTTTTCATTCGTTTTGGCATGTGCACACTTTCGTAGCACCCCCCTCCACCTCGTTGCCTCTTCCACACATTGTATAGCCACAATTTAGTGTCATTCCCTCCCCATCCAGCCTTTAGAGTGAGCATAACTAGTTATGATGCTGGAATTTTGTAAGTTCTTTGGCATTGTTTTCCTTTCCATCATCCTTTCCATCCTTTGTTAAATGGCCCTA
Organism: Phrynosoma platyrhinos; assembly: GCA_020142125.1. NCBI lineage: Eukaryota > Metazoa > Chordata > Lepidosauria > Squamata > Phrynosomatidae > Phrynosoma > Phrynosoma platyrhinos. The sequence goes on from CM034703.1 coordinate 329,649,570, forward strand.
AGATTTACCCTCAATTTATCCATGGGTCATATCAAAATTTATCATTTTGGTCCAAAAATCCACCCTTGATTTATACGAGGTTGACTTACAGTCGAGTATATATGGTAGTTCAGCACTTGAGGGAGTGCTTACATAGGTCAATTATACAGGTTTTCCTGCCTTCACCATGACCTGTCTTCATAATGCAGGGCCAAAGCCCTGATTCAAATGTGGACTGTCTTCATGAAAGAAGGCCAGATCTGCACCAAATCCACTCTATCCCTGGCTAAGCCAGTTTTTAAAAACTCACATTTTTCTTTGGATGGACGAGATCCGTCAATTGACAACTTTAGACAGCTTTAAAAAGGCTGTCAAGACGGATCTCTTCCGGCAGGCCTTTCTGGGATAGAATAATCCCAGCCTCAGGAACCCCTTATTAAGAGGATCTTCAGGTTCCTCTTTAAATATGAAATTGAGAACTGCTGCTGCAATGCGAACTGTTCTATATATTATTGTTGTATTTTAAATTGTTGTTTTTAACTTGTAATCGATTTAATAACTTTTTAAGGGGGGGAGGGAATTAGATTTCATTGTGTGTGTATATTTTATTGCTGTTAGCCACCCCGATTGATCTCAAAGGGGCGGGATATAAATAAATAAATTATTATTATTATTATCATCATCATCATCATCATCATCATCGATTTTGCAGGAATAATAATAATAATAATAATAATAATAATAATAATAATATAGTTTATTTATATATCCCACCTCCCAGCCTGAAGCACTCTGGAACAATGCCAAGTGGATGTTGACGCACATGTCCTGCTGTGCCATCCAGCATCGCCACTGCTGGTGCGACTCACTGAGGTCAGAATGAGGCGCTCATCCATGGGATCAATGCTGGGCACCTTGTTTCTGATCTCAAAGGAAGTGACTCACAAGGAGATGCCTCGGAGCGGCACCAGGCGGCAAAGCAGGACACGTGTGTGGACAGTCTCCTACTTCACTCCTGAGTGTGGGGGTAACAGGGAATCCGGGGCAGCTCCAGGGCTAGAATACTCTGAGTAAACAAGTGTTGAGTCTTGAGCGTTATGGGTTCCTGTGAAGGGTGCGTAGATCATATTTCTCCCCTGATGTTTCTCCTTCTGAACATTTCATATTCACAGGTGTACTACCTCAGGATATGGGGGTTCTACCTCACTGAGACTTCCTTGCACTTCATGGATTCCCTCCCTTCCTCCCCAATGGGGTCTTCCCACCAATTCACTGGATTGTTAAGGAGAGGAAAAAAGACACAGGAAGAATGAATGGAACCCACTAGGCTCCCTCTTAAACATGAAAAACAAAGTCTTGACTGAAATATTGTCACCTCCCCAACACAAATCCATATTTTCTAACTCAGTGTACCTTGTGCAACTGTCTCTTGCACAGATGTATGCTGATCCCTGTGCTAGGGCCCATGGATTCAGACGATGTGGAATATACATTACAGGAACCATCTCCTCAGGCTGTTCTTCTGTTAACAAAGTGGCTGTGTTCTTGAGCATTGCTTCTTTAACAGAAAATTCAGTACCAGAGGTAGAAATCACATGGAAAGAATAGAGATAGGTTTGTTGTTGTTATGTGCCTTCAAGTTGTTTCTGACTTGTGGCAATCATAAGGTGACCCTGTCATAGCGTTTTCTTGGAAAAATTTGCTCAGAGAGGGTTTCCTTTTGCCTTCTTCTGAGACTGAGGGAGTGCAACATGCCCAAAGTCACCCAGCAGGTTTCCGTGATTGAACAGGGATTCAAACTCTTGTCTTCCAGGGTGCATCTACACGAGGGGTAGGCAACCTTTCCCTTTTAAGGGCCGAGGGACTTCAGCTCCCAGAAGCCTCAGCCATGTTGGCCAATAGTCCCATATTGGCCAATAGCTCCTGGGATTCTGGGTTCTGAAGTCCCTTGGCCCTTAAAGGAGAAAGGTTGCCTACCCCTGATCTACACTGTAGAAATAATGCAGTTTGACACCAGTTTAAGTGCTGTAGCTCCATCCTGTGGAATCATGGGATTTGTCATTTTATAAAGTCTAGCTTTCCCTGCCAAAGAGTGCTGGTGTCTCACAAAACTACAAATCCCAGGATTCTGTAGAATGAAGCCATGGCAGTTAAAGTGGCTTCAAACTGCATTATTTCTACAATGTAGATGAACTCCTAGTGGCTAGTCCAGCACTCATGCTGGCTCTCAGGGATAGATTCCTAGGCTACAAAAAGACCAGTTCAACATATCCCAACAAGTTTTTGATTCAGAGCTAACGAATGTGTACATATGAGATGAAGTAAATGAGTTAGATAAGCCAAAAATATTTTAGACCTTCTAAAACCACTTGAAATTTGTTTCCAAAATGCATCTAGCATTTTCTTTCTTTCAAGCAGATTCCATTTTTCTTATAGTTTGCATTTTGGTGGCTAAAAAGAAGACCTATACTTCTTTTTAACATACTGGGGGGAACTGGTGAGGTAGGCTCACCTATTTCCCCCTTTTTTTCTCTGGTTGTAAACTGTTAAGGCAGGGGTAGGCAACTTTTCCCCTTTAAGGGCTGAGGGACTTCAGCTCCCAGAATCCCAGGAGCTATTGGCCAACATGGGACTATTGGCCAACATGGCTGAGGCTTCTGGGAGCTGAAGTCCCTCAGCCCTTAAAGGGGAAAAGTTGCCTACCGCTGTGTTAAGGTATTCAGGAGGCATCTGTTGTTTACTTTGTAAGCAGGTCCATGCACCTACCTTAGCATCAGCTAGAACTGAATTCCATTTTTTCCTATCTGAAATTTCATAGAACCCTAGAGTTGGAAGAGACCATAAGGGAAATCTAATTGAACTCCCTTCTGCCATGCAGGAAGACACAATCAGAGCACCCCCAACAGATGGCCATCCAGTCTCTGTTTAAAGACCTGCAAAGAAAGAAACTCCGTCGATCTCTGGGGCAGCATATACCATTGTTGAACAGCTCTTACCATCAGGAAATTCCTCCTAATATTTTCCTGTAGTTTGAATGTGATTGCATTGTTTACTGTACAAGTGCTTCTGCAACCCAGCACTGACAACCTAGCACAAACTCTGACCTTCCTTCATCCTCCTCCTCATGCCAAAACTGCTAAAAATGTCCAGCTAGACAGAGGATATGGAAGGAAAGGGGGGGGCTTGGGCAGGTGTAAAAATACTTTGTAAAAAGAAACTTCTTTGTCAGAGGCTTTGTTAAGTAATGTGTGGCTGTACATTGTGGGCACTGTGTGCTGTTGCAAGCTACTCCCAGGTACGTGTCTGGAGCCCTAAGGAACCTGCTGCTTCTGGACACAGCCCCATCCTCCTTTAACCACACCCTTCTCTTTTTGGCCCCAATCCTTCATGGCCAGGGTGGCACCTCTTATCATTTGTCTCTCTTCCTTTTAGGTGGTGATGAACTGGAGCAAAAGAATGAAGAAGCTCCATGCATCGTGTGGTTGGAAAGAACCAGATGTAAAAAGGGGGAAGACCAGAGCACAAGGACAGAAACAAGAGGGAAAAACAGGACTCCATCCCCTTCCTTTCAGCATGCTGACATCTGGGAAATCCTGTTCCAAGAAAAAATGGACAAAGGCGAGAAAAGTAGGTGGTGCTTTCGGTGTGGGGAGTACTTCCATTGGACATCAGGCCTAAACCCCACTGTGAGAAATCACACAGGGGATGAACCCCATAAATGCCAGCGGTGGGGTGACAGCTTCAAATGGAGGCCACACCGGATTTGCCACCAAATCATTCAGATGGGTGAGAAACCATTTACCTGCCTGGAGTGTGGCAAAAGCTTCAGTCGGAGTGGAACCCTCAAGAGACATCAAATCATTCACACCGGGGAGAGACCATACACCTGTCTGGAGTGTGGGAAAGGCTTCAGTCAGAGCGGAGCCCTCAAACGGCACCAAATCATTCACAAAGAGGAGAAACCCTACAAATGCCTGGATTGTGGGAAAGGCTTCATTGAGAAGAGAAACTTCATTGCACATCAGATGCATCATGCAGGGGATGAATGCCAGGAGTTTGGAAATCAGTGCAGTCACAAAGCAGTCTTCAGAACATATCAGGATGTTCCAACAGGAGAGAAACCATATACGTGCCTAGAGTGTGGGAAAAGCTTCAGTTGGAAATCCCACCTCATTCGGCACCAAATTATTCACACAGGAGAGAAACCATTTAAATGCATGATTTGTGACAAAAGGTTCAGCCAGAGATCAAAGCTGAATAAACATCAGGTTACTCACACAGGGGAGAAACCCTATAAATGTTTGGAGTGTGGAAAAAGCTATAGTGAGAAGAGAAACTTTATTGCACATCAGATGACTCACACCGGAGAGACTCCATACAAATGCCTGGAGGCTGGAGTGAGTTTCAGTCAGGGATCCATCCTGAACAGACACCAAATCATTCACAGAGGGCAGGAACCGCACACGAATGGAAAAACCCTCTATCTTCCATATGGACTGTCTCCAGCCTAGACTTACCATTGAGTCAACTGAAAAAAATGAATTTTAGAAAGGGCTAGCAGATTCAACTCAATCCTGATCATTAGGCACTGGTGGTGTTACACTGACTTATATCATGCGATGATCACTTGGTGGGTCTTTGTTTGGAGTTGAATGGTACTTTGTACATGGCTTTTTTTTCTAGAACACATATTGGCAAATTTTATAGAATCATAGAGTTGGAAGAGACCTCCAGGGCCATCCAGTCCATTTGCCAGTGTCCTTCTGCATTTGTGGTCTAGAAGGTCACAGATGACCATGGGTCCTTGGAGACCACATATTTAAGAAGAGATGTACTCCATATTTATATGGATAAATAGCCACAATCTGTCATTCAGTAGATCAGGGGTAGGCAACCTTTCTCCTTTAAGGGCTGAGGGACTTCAGCTCCCAGAATCCCAGGAGCTATTGGCCAACATGGGACTATTGGCCAACATGGCTGAGGCTTCTGGGAGCTGAAGTCCTTCGGCCCTTAAAGGAGAAAGGTTGCCTACCCCTGCAGTAGATGGACAGCCATACTGCTGTCTCGCTATTTTCAATATAAAGCTGACCCTCATAAACATACTATAATAGCTGGCCTGCTACTTATATACGCCTGTTTCTTGTCCTTGTTCCCTAATTGTCAGTAGATACTATTTTTCTATTATTTGGAACAATTAGAATCATAGAGCTGGAAGGGTTCTCCAACCCTTTGCCAGTGCAGGAACACAAAGTTCAAGCATCCCTGAGAGGTGACCATCTAATCCCGGCTTAAAATTTCTCAATTAAAGTTTGTCCATCATTGTCCAAGATTGTTTATTCCACTTCATGGAGTTGTCCCTAACAATTCAATCAGGATCTCCTTATTGAGTCCATTGATTCATGTTGCAGTTTTTAGAGCAGAAGACAAGAAGCCTGCTCCATATTCTGGAGTGCTTCTCATTGCTTCTCAGGCTATCCAGTATTTGGGACCAGTCACTATTGTTTTGTAATGTCCCAGGGACTGGAACAATCATGGTGCCCAATGGCTAAAATGACTTTTTCTTTCTTGGAAATTCAATGTGGACCGGTACAAGTTCATCAACCATCCCTGTGAGTAGCACTGATCTACAGTGATGTAGATCTAAAACACACTCCAGAAATAATCCAGTTTGAGACCACTTTAACTGCCCTTGCTCAGAGATAAGGAATCTTGGGAATAGTAGTTTATTGTGGCCCCAGAGCTCTCTGACAGAGAAGCCTAAAGGTCTCACAGAACTACTATTCCCAAAATTCCATAACATTGATGCAGTGCAGTTAAAGGGGTGTCAAACTGGATTATTTGACTTGACTTAAAAGTATTTTGCAAGGACTTGAGACTCAGTTTGAGACTTGTAGAGAGTTAAAACTTGGAATAAAAGACTTGAATACATCCCTGTTGATCTACATGGCATTCCCCATCCCCCCTCATTCATCTTTTTTCACATTAAACATACCCAAGTGCCTCATCTGGTCCTTAGGGTTTGGTTTCCAAGGTTTTTCCCATTTTGGTCCCATTCCTCTGGATATGTTCCATCCTCTCAATATCCTTTTTACAGAGTGCTGCCTAGAATTGGATGCAGGGTTCCAGATGTGGTGTGACCAAAGCAGAAAGCAGTGCTGTTATTGTGTCTCTGTGTGGTGTAGTGGTCCTGGGGACCAAGGTTTATCCACTGGATGACCTTGGATAAGTCACACTCTCTCAGCTCAAATCCCCTTTGAACAAATCTGGCTAAGAAAACCCATGATAGGATTGCCCTTGGTATCTGATGCACTTTTGTTTCAGGATCCCCATGGATACCAAAATCAATGGATGCTCAAGTTCCATTACATGCAGTGGTGTAGTAAAATGGCGTTTCTTATTTAAAATGGCAAAATCAAGGTTTGCTTTTTGGATTTTTTAATATATGCATGCAAGCTATGAATGCTGAATGGATGGATGTGGAATCCGTGGATACAGAGGGTTGACTGTACAGCAAATATGTAGCAATACACTGTCTCTAAACATAAAAAGTCCCATATTTTATTTGTTCTTTAATTTGGTTCTTGTTATATGCCTTCAGGTTGAATGACTTATTGGGTTGATATCATAGTTATGTTAATACAATGGGCCCCTATTATCTGCTGAGGTTTGGTTCGGGGAACCCCTGTGGATAAGAAAATCTGTGGATGCACAAATCCCATTAAATACAATGGCATAGCAAAATGATGTCCCTTTTATAAAATGGCAATATGAAGATTTGCTTTTTGGAATGCATACATTTTAAAACGTTTTTAAGCCATGAATGTTTGAATCCATGGATAAAAAAATCACTGGATACAGAGGGCTGAGGAGCGGGATAGAAATAAAATTTATTATTTTTATTATTATTACATATATCCCCTTCTCCATCCCTCCAACAGCTCTCCTCGCTTGCAGTAACCCCAAAAGAGCACTTGAACTTAGTTTTTCCATTTCTCCATTCAAAACTAAATGCTATATCATCCAGACTAACATTTATTTATAACCCTAAGAAGTCAGTGGTCAATTCCACTGATTTTACTGAGTTTTAATTTTTAAAATTTAAATAAAGACTGAGAAACTAAAATGTTTTCTTGACATAGTAGAGTGTGGTTTCTTATTACCTACAATGATACCCTGCACCAAGTCTGTTCTCATTTTAGGGTGTATCCACATTGCAGAAATAAAGTAGTTTGACACAACTTTAACTGCCATGACTTAATGCTATGGGATTCC
>CM034703.1:329664856-329675998 GCA_020142125.1 Phrynosoma platyrhinos
TTGATGCAGGAATCTGTGATACTACACCAGCCTCCAAGAAAACATCCTTCTAGTAGTATTCCTACTGGTTTGCAATGGTCTTTGGATTAAGCAATAAACTAACTTCTAGTATTTCTGCTAGGGCAGGGGATGCAAACTCTCTTTCCCCCCATCTTGCCACAAACCAAACATTTTAGTGGCTCACTCAAGACAAACATGTTTTATGTGACGTACGCTTTCATGGGATGGAGCCAGTTTCATACAACACCATCCAGGATATATGCATTCTTAAACCATTCTAACGCAGCCAAGTATTCGTGGAAACATAACAGCAGACCTTATTTTTTAAGGACCCTAGGGAACAAGGGACAAAAGTAAAGAAGACACCTCACCTAGTGGAAAAGCCTCTCTCTTGCCCTCCAGTTCAATCCACCTGGTCAGCCCCTTCTGACTGGTGTCTGATGGGACCTCCAGGGCCTTAAGAACATCACCATCCTGATGCTTTTTCTGCTTCTTCTCTTCCTCCTGACTCAGGAGGAAACCTTCAGCCAGGGCCACCGCCTGGGAACTGGTCTCTGCCCCACATTCCTTGACCCAGCTGGCCATCTCTGGGGGAAGGATGGCCAGGAACTGCTCCAGGATCACCAGCTCCAGGATCTGAGCCTTGGTGTGTCTCTCTGGCTTCAGCCACTGATGGCAAAGAGCGTGGAGTTGGCTGCAAACTTCTCGGGGTCCCTCAGCCTCCTGGCAGTGGAAGTCCCTGAAGCTTTGGCATTCAAGATATGAGCTGAATGTCTTTTCGACTGCGACACCTCCCCAGAATTTCACACTTTTCCCAGCCCTGATCATATCGGTCCCTCCTTCTCCTTCAGGGCTGGGTGGCTTCGGCTCCTCCATCTCCAATCTGGACTCCAAAGCAGTTTCCACCAGGGCTGAAGAACCTCTTCTGTTCTCCATCGGATTATATCACGAAGCAACGGCTACACGATACACCGAGGAGATCAAGTCCAGGTTAATTAATAAGATCTGGAAATCATTACGGTAGACAGATAATTAATGGCTAAGATAAGCAACGGGGTAAGTGCCTGAAGCTTTGGTACTCAAGATATGAACTTGAAACAGAGAAGCCTTAAGTTTGCAGAGGATGTAGCTTAACCGCAGTGAGCAACAGGAAGCTAACTGTGCTGCAAAGAAGGGTAGGTTGGTCCAAAACAGGACACAGATGTGAACAAACTCTTAAAGTGAAACCAGATTTGTGGTCAGAAGAAACCCCAGTAGACCACACAGGAATAATGGGACGGGGGCGATGATCAGAAGTCAAGCTGTGTATGTGCTGATGGTAGTAGGAGGAAGGGACCATGAGTCAATCATGTAGTGATCATGAGATGTTCACCCGTACGTAGAAATTTATAACTTTAAGGAAGTAGCTAGGTAACCAATTGAATGTTGAGAAAAGCGCTAAGTGCCTTATATGGAACATATCCAGGTTGAATGTTGAAGCCCAGCGGGTCTTTGTCCTGTTGCTATAAAAGTACCTGTGTGAGTTTAAGGTGAGGCTCTCAGTTCATTGGGAAGGATCCCACTGAGAGTCTGCCGGCTAAATAAAGTCTGTTTTCCTATCCTACCTATTGGGGTCTCAGACCTGGTCATTCACCAATTCTGCTCCAGGAGTAAGCAACCTTTCTCCTTTAAGGGCCGAGGGACTTCAGCTCCCAGAATCCTCAGCCATGTTGGCCAATAGTCCTATGTTGGCTAATAGCTCCTGGGATTCTGGGAGCTGAAGTCCCTCGACCCTTAAAGGGGAAAGGTTGCCTACCCCTGTGCTACACCATTAATACTCCCAAGAGAGGAAGATCCTTTACAATCTCCCTTTAGGTTGCTTCTGTATATTTTTCTCTGGAAGAAAAGCAAAGGCCTGGCTGTTTTAGGGCCAATGCAGACCGGCCAAAAGGGCCAGCCTGGGGGTGCACACCAGCCACCCCAACTCTGACCTAATGTCATGTCGTGCGCCTGTCTGCATGGTGCGCGGCGTCATGGTGCCCCATTGGCGCAGCGTGCAGACACTCTGTGCCAAAGGGGCGCAAAAGAGCCGCAGCAGCGGAGCTAAGGGTAGCTTTTTGCCGCCCCAAAAAGGAGCGACAAATAGCCGGATCGGGGCCACGGCGTGTGGTTGCCGCGGCCCCGATCCAGCACTCCCAGATCTGACGCTCCCATCTTTATCGGCCCTCAGTCAACTCATTGAAGCACCACTGCTAGAACTGACTTATTTTGCTTTTCTTTTCCCTTCCCTTTGCCTTCTGCCCCACTTCCCTTTTTACCATGCCTATGCAATTGTGAAGCCCACAGGCAGGAAAAAAATCTTGGGTTCCCCACCCCCCTTGACAACAGGACCCCAAAAATATAAATCAGCCATTAAAAAAAATTCCTTACTGAGTGGTTATCAGATCTCACTGCAACAGTATTTATCTTGGATGGGATCTCAGGGGGTTACACATATAAAGTGGGGTGCAGGAGAGCCACATATGTTCTCCTAAAGTTGCAACATAAATATCACAAATGTATCTACACACATATATCTCATAGTGAAATCATATTTACCGACTGAGAGCAACAGAGTATTTCCCCCGTGTAGCAAGAGGATTGACTCAAGACACTTTTAAAATACTTGTCGGATGTCCATTTGTAGAAGATGAAATATAATGTTAAAAACTACAAAGCTCATAGCTAATTTGGGGCTGGATTGGATGACCCTTGGGAGGTCTCATTTTCCATGTTTAAAACTGTACATTTGCAGACAGTTAGCAAAAGGCTTTTCAGCTCTGCTTCACAGATAACTAAGGAATGTGTTTTCGATCTTGAAGTCTAGGCTAGTCAGCTTCAAAGCCGAAAGTAGATAAGGGAGGAAAGCTAAATTCGTTTGCGCATGGCAAGTAGAAGTGTAACATAATCAGCAAAGGAGTGGTTTTGGAGTTATATCTTGTAACCAATGAAAATGTTGTGTTATGCATGTGTTAATATAATTATAAACTAGCTGTGTAAGATGGTATATAAGGATGTTGATTAGCAAGCAGGGGCGCTCTCTGTCAGAGGCCCATCGATGTTAAAGGAATAAACTCTACTTTCCTCAATTCCAAGGTCTCTGTTCCTATTTACCCCACAACACATTTGGACACTCAACAATTATTTTAAAAATGCCTGGCTTTTGGACATTCAGAGGAGACAAATGCAAACATAAAATTTATTCACTGATCAGTATGATTCCCACCCCCATTTCAATGCCTTTTGCAAGGTACCTGCAAGCCAAAAATTAAAAAATTAATAATCCCTAAATATTTGGTCTCTTATGGTTCCAGATCAGTTGTGTTTTTAACTATTTTTTTTTAAACCACTTCTGATATGAGAGTTAGGATTTTTCTTTTTAAGTGCTTTCTAGTGGTGGGCAAGTTGCTAGGATGTTGACATATTTAAATATATTTGCAGCTTTTCAGCTTTCCTACCTCTGCTCCCAGAGATTTTTCTCCAGAATTGCTGAATCCTTCAAGTCTGACTCCAGCTCCTCTGTTTTTAACTCCCAGTTCCTGCATAAATGGCAAATATATATTAATAAGAAAATGCAGTAAAATGGTAGCACAAGGGATTAATTTCATCACTACCCAGATGAACCACTGTGATTCTTAGAATGGAAGGACATAGAATAACTTTCTTTTATTAAGATTTTTTTTAAAAAAAAAAACTTTCCTAAATTCCAATGAAAGTAAATCTGCCAGAAACTGCATTTCATAATTTTATAAAAAGGTTTTTAATAGCAGACATAGGATATGCCTTAAAAATAAAGCATATATAAAACTAAGATTAGCAGAACATAATACATAAGTTACCCTCCATCAACAAACTTTTTAAAATTACACTACAAAACCATCACACTTAGCATATATTGTTATAAAATTGTAAGTTTTAATTTGAAGCTGGAGACCAGAGGCCCATTCACACTCCAGAAGTACAGCGCTATCATTTTGCTTTAACTGCCACGGTTCTGTCCTATGGAATCCTGGGATTTGCAGTTTTCAAATTTCTCAGCCAGAGAGCTCTACAAACTACAAACCCCCGGGATTCCATAGGAGATGCTATAAGCGGATAGTGCAAATCGACCCCTGGGTTTCAAACCCTGCTCACTCAAGGGATACCACTGGGCAAGTACCACTGTCTCAGCCTCAAAAGAAATGGCAAGTCACATCCGAACCGGGCTGCTGCCGCCACATCCGCAGTGCAGGAATAAACCCCACTTTTAATTGCCATGGCTCAATGCTGAGGTGTGTAGTTTTGTGTGATGGTTAGCCCTCCCTTGTCAGAGTGTCCTGGTGCCACAGCAAACTACAAATCCCTGGATTCCAAAACATTGGAAGTTATGGAAATGAAAAGTAGTAGCAAAGTGCTTTATTTGTGCAGTGTGGAAGGAGCCTAAATCTTACCAGGAGGAAGGAAGGAAGGAAGGAAGGAAGGAAGGAAGGAAGGAAGGAAGGAAGGAAGGAAGGAGCAGAAAGGAAGACTCACCTCATTTCCCTGGTTAGGAAAGAGAGAGGACTGAGAAGTGACCCACAGGGAAGGCCAGAGGTGGCCCAACAAAGTGGGTTCCAGGGCTGAGTGGGAAATTGCACCCTGATTGGACTCTGGAGACCAGGGCTTGAGTCCTTGCTCAGTCATGGAATCTCTGAGGTTGAGAGAATGTGACTTGCCCAGCATCACCCAGTGGATTCCATGGCTGAGTGGGAAATCGAACCCTGATTGAACTATGACTCTAGAGACCAGGGCTTGAGTCCCTGCTCAGTCATGGAATCCCTGAGGCTGAGAGAGTGTGACTTGCCCAGAGTCACCCAGTGGGTTCCAGGGCTGAGTGGGAAATCCGAACCCTGATTGGACTGCGACTCTGAACCTGAACCTATGAACCTGGGAATTGCTTTGCACCTCAATGTGCAATGGCTCCTGCCATCAATGCAGATGTCTGGGGACTTTAAGGATCTTCCTCCTCTTTATTTTATTTTATTTTTCATTCTCTTCAGTTTTGGAACCACTGAGTCCCTGGCCTTGGTTGTTGTCTTATGGCCTTTGCAGACTGCTAGAAATAGTGCAAATTGAGTCCACTTTAACTGCCCTGGCTCAGTATTAGGGAATCATGGGAACTGTATTTTTTTTCTGAGACATTGAGCCTTCTCTGTCAGAGAGCTCTGGTGCCACAATAAACTACAGTTCCCATGATTCCCTAGCCCTGAGCCAGGACAGTTAAAGTGGACTCAATTTGCACTATTTCTGGCAGTCTGCAAAGGTCCATAATTTCTTGGTGAAGTTTGGCTTGGCAGATCAGATCCTCCCTGAAGAGGATGAAGATGATCTATGCCGCCAAACAATTTACAAAATCCAAATATTGCTGACTGATTTAAGGGTTATTTCGGCCAGGCCATCTCCCATGCAAGCAAAATTATGCTCAAAATTCTGCAACATAGGCTCCAACCATACATGGAGAGAGAAATCCCGGAAGTCCAAGCAGGGTTCAGGAAAGGAAGAGGCACCAGGGATCACATTGCAAACATACGATTGCTAATGGAGCGCACCAGGGAATTCCAAAAGAAAATCCGCGTGTGCTTTATAGATTACAGCAAAGCCTTTGAGATGAGATCCTCCCTGAAGAGGATGAAGATGATCTATGCCACCAAACAATTTACAGAATCCAAATATTAGTGACTGATTTAAGGGTGATTTAGGCCAGGCCTGGGTTTCACTACAGAATAATGAAATGGAAGAGCCATCAATAAGTTGCTTACTTTAAGATCTCCCTGCATGGAAGGGGGTGGGACTGGATGATCCTTGGGATCTCTTCCAAGTCTCTCTGCCCTAAATCAGGGATCCACCTGGCTTCTTACACCTTTTCTCCAGGACAGATTCACCTGGCCATAGGAGAAGACTTTCATTGGGAAGACAGGCCCCCTTTCCCCTCCCTTTCCCCCCATCTTCTTCAATCCTTTTAGCTCTTTATTTTGGGAAACCTGAGATTGCCATCATAATATTCCCATTTCCTAGAGATTAGGCCTTTGTGCCTGGGAACTGCTTTGCACTTACTTCAACCTGCAATGGCTCCTGCCATCAATACAGATGCCTAGAGACTTTAAGGATCTTCCTCCTTTTTATTGCTTTTTCATTCCCTTCATTTTTGGAGCCACTGAGTCATTGGCCTTGATTGTTGTCTTCATTTCTTGGTGAAGTCTGGCTTGGCAGATCAGATCCTCCCAGAAGAGGCGAATGGTAATAATCCACATCCCAAACAATTGGTTGCTGTGTGTCCTTTCGACAGTTTATGGTGACCCTAAGGCAATCTTATCATGGGTTTTTACTTTTTTTGGCATGATTTGTTCCAAGGTGTGTGGTTTGAGGCTGAGAATGTGTGCCTTGCTGAAGGTTATCCAGTGGGTTCCAAGGCTGAGCGGGAAATTGAATCCTGGTTGGACTGTGATTCTGCAGGCCAGAGACTTGATTCCCTGCTTAGCTATGGAATCCCTGAGGCTGAGAGAGTGTGACTTGCCCAGTCAGTGGGTTCCATGGCTGAGTGGGAAATCGAACCCTGATTGGACTGCGACTCTGGAGACCAGGATTTGATTCCTTGCTCAGCCATGGAATTAATCCCTGAGGCTGAGAGAGTGTGACTTGCCCAGAGTCACCCAGTGGATTCCATGGCTGAGTGGGAAATTTATCCCTGATTGGAGTCTGGAGGCCAGAGACTTGAGTCCCTGCTCAGCCATGGAATCCCTGAGGCTGAGAGTGTGTGACTTGCCCAGAGTCACCCAGTGGGTTCCATTGCTGAGCAGGGAATCGAACTCTGGTATCCAGAATCATAGTCCAACATCGAAACCACTGTTTTTTGTGAGTTTTTCGGGCTTTGTGACCATTGAAACCACTGTTGATTGATCAGAAGGTATTTTCTATCTGACAGGGCTGGCGATTTTGGGCCAGGCCTGGGTTTCCCCATATGGGATAATGAAATGGATCAGCCATCAATAGGGCTCCTACTTTAGGATCCTTCCGTTGGCCTTGGGGTTTCTGGGCCAAAACCTGAGACCTACAGACAGCCCCATAGCAATGTCATTAAGTGTTGTACATGAAGAAATAGAAATGGTAAAAGGATTCCCATACCTGGGATCAAACATTGATAGAAATGGGGACGGCAGTCAGGAAATCAGGAGAAGACTAAGAATAGGGAGGGTGGCTATGGAAGAACCAGAAAAGATTCTCAAATGCAAAGATATACAACTCAGCACAAAAGTCAGAATCATACAAGCCATCATAGTCCCTATTTCCATGGATGTGTGTGAGAGTTGGAGAGTCAAGAAAATAGATAGGAAGAAAATCAATTCATTTGAGATAATGTGGGGCTGGAGAAGAGTGCTGGGGATCCCATGGAGAGCCAAAAGGACAAACAAATGGATCCTAGAGCAGATCAAGCCAGAAACCTTCCTGGAAGAAGCCAAGAGGACCAAACTGAGGCTGATGTACTTTGGACACATCATGAGAAGAGAGGACTCTTTGGAAAAGAGAATAATGTTAAGAAAGGTGGAGGGAAGTAGGAAGAGAGGAAGGCCCCATGCCAGATGGATGGACCCTATGAAGGAGGTCACTATGGGTTTTATAGGGTTGCAGGAATTAAGCAGAGCAGGGGAGGACAGAGGGTCTTCTTGGAGAGGTCCCATCCATAGGGTCACCATGAGTCAAGATTAACAACAAGAACATTAAGTACCAACCGTGATTTGTCATTCAAACATGTCCACATAGAGAGAGAGAGAGAGAGAGAGAGAGAGAGAGAGAGAGAGAGATTTTACCATTTTAAAATTACGAGATCAAGGTGAAAGGAGGGGATTATTCCTCATCATCTACTTAGGGAGAGGAGATAAGGTCCATGTAATCTCGCCTCCTTGCGTCTAGCTAGATAGAAGGTGGGTGAAGCCTTGGCTTCACAGGGACTTGGAGGGACGAGGAGTGCCATAGACACACAGCCCTGGGAGTCTCTTTGCAAGTTGTAGCAACAAATGTGCCTTTCTGCATGGCAGAAGGTTGGACTACATGACCTTTGGAATCTCTTCCAACCCTATGGACATTATCACACGGGGGCAAATCTGCTGGTTAATCCACACAAAACCCAAACAGAAACTGGTTTAGTGCCCTGTGTTTTCATACGACATCGCACAGAAACTGGACAGAAACTGGCGTTATCCGAGATCTTTTGAAATTCGGTTGTTTGGAGGAAATGCAAATGCGCAATTAAGGTAATTTCGCATTTACCGTAATGTGATCGCCAAATGCGCATTTGGGAGCATTTCCCTGCTTTTCCCATGGTTCCAGCGAGCATTCCTCTATCTGTGCATGGGCAAAAAGATCATTTCTAGTACATTTACGGGCTTTTCTTGCTTGTGTGTGAACGTTAAATGCGCTTACTTTAATTTCGCAATTAAGGTAATTACGTCTGAAAGCCATTTGCGGAATCAAGGTTTATTTTTGGTTTATTTTCGGAATGCCTCATTTCCACTTTATTATTGCTTTCTGGCCCACGTGTGATAACGTCCTATGATTCTATACTATGTAATTTCTAGGAAGCAGCTGATCTCCCAAGTAAGCTGGAATTTTACTCACAACCCCTTTCTCTTCCCAAACCCAGAGAATGTGTACCCTCATCTCCTACCTGGAGATGACCCATGAAAACTGGAAATTTGAGATCAGGTGCCGGGATCTAGCAACCCTAGCCATGTTTCTTCTTCTTGTTGTTATGGACCTTCAATTATTCTGATTTATGGGAACCCTAAGATGAAACTTTCACAGAGTTTTCTTAACAAGTTTCTTCAGAGGGGGTTTGCCATTACCATCCTGAGGCTGAGAGAGTGTGACTTGCCCAGAGTCACCCAGTGGGTTTCATGGCTGAGTGAGGATTCGAACTGTGGTCTCCAGTCATAGTCCAACCCTCAAAGCACTACATCATGGGGGCTATCAGCCATTCACCCATCACTCCCAAATGCCTAATCTAGTGCTGTGGAGCCCATAATCCACCTTGGTGCACAGAAGATCTGCCATGAATTAAACAAGTTGGGCAACCACTAGAATGCAGGCAGTGGTGATCAGTGTTTATCAGGCTATATTTCTTTATATCCTGCGTTTCATCCAGTTTGGAACTCAAGGTGGCTTACAAAAATTAAAAGAAATAGAGTTACACATGTGTTGTTGTTGTGTGCCTTCAAGTTGTTCCTGACTCATGTTGACCCTAAGGCAAACCTATAATGGGGGTTTTCATAGCAAGATTTTTTCAGAGGTTTGCCACTGCCTTCCCCTGAGGCTGAGAGAATGTGACTCCCCCAAGGTCACCCAGCTGTTTTCCAAGGCCGATCAGGTAACTGAACCCTGTTCTCCAGAAGCATCGTCCAACGCTCAAACCGCTATGCCACGCTGGCTCTCAGTTACAAAAGTTGCAAAAAAAGTTGCAAAAGAGGGGTCCCTGTTGAGATGCAATTGGTTTTTAAATTTCCTGGACTTTGCAAATCTCCCTATAGCCACAGGGCCAGAAGGAGGAGGATTCTGACTGCAAAGGATCTCCTTCCCACCATATACCATCGTAACTAAACAAAAATCCATCCCTTTATTGGCCAACCAAAATGCACAATATTCTTGTTGCAAGCTTTTGAAGCTCCATGGGCTTCTTCTTCATCAGGCAAGATGTTACAAACCAAACAGGAGAAAAACAGTTGGAGATGTTAGTCAGATGCTTACAGGTTGTTCCAATCTTTAGTTAAGATGGTAGTAGATGATGGAGAGGATATCTTTTGCAGGCAGGATCCTTCTCTTTCTTGCCCTGTGGCTATAGGGAGATTTGCAAAATCCAAGAAATTTAAAATCCATTTGCATCTCAAGAGGGACCCCTATTTTGCAATCCAATATGTCTCCATTCCAGTGAGGCCACAGGCCTCTTTGTGGCAGAGGCAAAAATCCATTAAATATCCCTGATAAAATAAAACATTCCTGATGCAAAAACATGGAGACTTCTTGAGGTCACCTCAAGAGGTAACCTCTCCTTTTTGGTTTGTAACATCTTGCCTGATGAAGAAGAAGCCCATGGAGCTTCGAAAGCTTGCAACGAGTATATTGTGCATTTTGGTGGCCAATAAAGATATCACTGATGGATTTTTGTTTGAATTTGCTAAATGGCCAACACAGCTGCCCCTGAATGGTTTCTGCTCTTGATTGATTGATTGGTTGGTTGATTGATGTTAAGAACCCATCCCTACACTTTCCATGTCATTTCCACTTCTGGTTCCAAAGTCTAAGCAGACAGTGCAAAGCGCCGTTTTCGGAGCAAGGAAGGGGAGGGGCAGCCGCACGCTGGGCGCCCCAACCCCTTCCCCAAAACGTCCTCAGAGCAGCCGGCCCTCTGCATGGCCGGCGCTCCGAGGATGACCTCCCACTGCAGCGTCCGTACCCGCTGCAGCGGAAGAGTCGCCAAAGGTGCGCCGGCAGCTTTTTGCGGCACACCTTCAGCGATTTGTGGGCGGCGAAGCTGCGCCGCGAGGCCGAGGTGTGCGGATACCTCGGCCCCGCAGTGCAGCCCCGTGCCACCCATCTGCTTCCCCACTAAAAAGGATACCTGCCTCTGTCTGAAGCTGGTGGACAAGGTCATGAGGAGGTTTGAGGTGGGCTGACATCACTATGGACCTTATCACACGGGGCCCAATGCAGTCAGAATCCAATAGAAATCCCGACCTGATACGCATTATTTTTCCGTGTTTCCACATGACGTCACTCAGAACCCCATCAGAACCCCGTCACAATGCGGCATGATCCGAGTTCTTTTGAATTTTGGTTTTTTGGGGAATTGCAATTGCGCGACGGGAATCATTTCGCTTTTGCCGCAAGTATGGTGACCAAATACGTATCGCCAAATACGTATTGGTGAGACCGTCATCGGACCACCGCCTCTCCAACGGGGACCTCCTTGGAGTGCCGCTCTGACGCAGGGCCGGTGCTCCAAAGGGGACCTCCTCAGAGCGTCAATCCGACGGAGGGCTGGCGCTCCAAGGAGAACCTCTCCGGAGTGCCGGCTCTCCAAGGGGGACCTCTTCGGAGCGCCGATCCGACGCAGGG
>CM034703.1:329717648-329730068 GCA_020142125.1 Phrynosoma platyrhinos
TTGTTATAAACAAGTTATATTATATGTATATTTATAAACTAATAAAAACATTTTAAAAAAACCTGAGAAAACACCTCTCTAGGCTAGGTCCTCCAGAGTAATTCTATGGCCAACATCTGTCACAAGTTGACCATAAAATTGCACCGGAGTACCTACGCATGCCTAGAGGAGTCATGCAAGGGTAGCTGTGTGGGCCATTTAGCAAATTCAAACAAAAATCCACCAAACAGTGATACCTGTATCGGCCAACCAAAATGCACAATATACCACAGTGGAGCTTCGAAAGCTTGCAACAAGTATAACGTGCATTTTGGGTGGCCAGTAAAGGTATCACTGTTTGGTGGATTTTTGTTTGAATGCCTAGAGGAGTGTTCTTGCTAGGAATCCCTAGGTCCTCTAGAGTGACTTTTGGCCGAAGCTGACACTAGTCACGCTAGAGGACCTAGAGATTTCTAGAGAGAACATATCAATCAAATCTGTGAATACTCAAATCTGCAAAGTCAAAGCCACAAATGTATAGGGCCAGATGTAGTGGCTTGAGCAATGGACTACAAGTCTGGGGATCAGGGTTCGATTACCTGCTTGGCCATGGAAATCCACTGGGAGATTCTGGGCCAGTCACACACTCTCAGCTCCAGAAAACCACAATAGGGTTGCCTTAGGGTCATCTAGAGAATCAGAGTTGGAAGAGACCACAAGAGCCATCCAGTCTAACCCCCTTCTGCCATGCAGGAATTCTCAATCAAAGCATACCTAACAGATGGCCATCCAGCCTCTGTTTAAAAACCTCCAAAGGAGACTCCACCACCCTCTGAGGGAGTGTTTTCCACTGTCGAATAGCCCTTACTGTCAGGAAGTTCCTCCTAATGTTGAGGTGGAATCTCTCTTCTTGTAACTTGCATCCATTGTTCCAGGTCCTAGTCTCTGGAATAGCAGAAAACAAGCTTGCTCCCTCCTCAATATGACATCCCTTCGAATATTTAAAGAGGGCTATCATATCCCCTCTTAACCGTCTCTTCTCCAGACTAAACATACTCAGTTCCCTAAGTCGTTCCTCATAGGGCTTTATGGTTTCCAGACCCTTCACCATTTTAGTCACCCTCCTTTGGACATGCGCCAGTTTCTCAACATCCCTTGAAAATGACTTAAAGGCACACAACAACAAAACCTGCATCTGTGCAATCTTTTTTCCACACTTTGGGACTAGGTGATTGAAAAAATTTGGGAATGTTAAATTAAACAGGGGCAAAGACATGCCGATCCCATTGCAGGTGTTAGATTCAATCAAGAAGCCACAGCCCCGAGTTGATGGTCGGTGCCTATGGAGATCTCTCATTCATTGGGCTGCTGTAAGTTGACTTGATAGCACATAACAAAAGAGATGGATCAAATGTTATAGACATTAATGATTATTTAAAAGGATCTGTATATTGTCAAAAGAGAAGACTTTCAGATCGATGTTCCAAATATGGGGCTTCCTAGAAACACAAAAAAGGGCCCCGCCATATTTTGTCAGGAAATCATTTTTAAAAGGGATAGAAAAAGACACTGAGGTTAACACTCATGGAACTAGAAACAGAAAAACAGAAGAAGGCTGTCTGAGGTATTTTTGTCCCAAAGTGGCAGAGATTACAAAGAGAGAAGACACTATGGACTGCTAAAAAAGTATCTTTAGTGCAATTAAAATAGTGGCTATACAAACTACACTTTAAAATAACACTCAGGCAGCTCCAGGAACATTTTAGCAAGTTAAGTCATATGTCACATTATAGACAAGTGGTTAGAAACAGAAACCAACAGGGTACTCATCTTAAATAATGGCCTTAGGTAGAGTAGGTAGTGATGAAAATCAATAACCAATGCAGAATTATAGAACTAAAATATGGAATTATTCTTAGCAACATTTCGGGATTTGACGGTTATCTTTATTGGCTCCAGGAGGCAGTCGGTTCACTGAACTAGAGAAAAACAAGTATGCTTTCAGAGGACACCCTTTTCCTAGAAAAGGCAGATACTGTATGACCATCATCCCTGGAGGTGGGATTAGGAATCCCATTGTTCAGAAAAGAAGGACAGTCTCCCTGAGATCTTTGAAATGGAGGATCTGAAATTCTAGTGCTCATCCCAATGAGAATACACACTGAATACACAATGAGAATACATTGACTTTCTATTCAACAGTTGATGTGGTGGATCTTCTTCTAAAGTTGAGATTGGCTCCAGGATTTAGGGCCAGATGTTCTTCCAGGCCACCATCTATTGCTGACTGTGTTTTCTATTTGCTTACTGTATCTGGATGTGAGGATGACATTTTTGGATCTCTCTTTTCATCCTTCTCTTGTCGTTCTTTTCTCAGTGAAACTCCTAAGTGAATCTACCATGAATCACATACCTTACCAGTCATTATTCTCTGCCATTCCAACCCATGAGTCCTCTCTCTCAGTGGTGTTCTCTTGCCTTTCATATAGAATCACAGAATCTTAAGAGTTGGAAGGAGTCACAAAAGCCATGTAGTCCAACCCTTGACATACAGGAATACAGTGGGCCCATGGTATCTGCTGGGCTTTAGTTCTAGAATCTCACATGGATACCAAAATCCATGGATGCTCAAGTTCTGTTATATACAATGGAGTAGTAAAGTGGTGTCCCTTATATAAAATGGCAAAATCAAGGTTTGCTTTTTGGAATTTTTAAAATATGTATTTTCAAGTCGTGGACAGTTGAATCTATGGATGCAGAGGGTCAACTGTACACAACTAAAGCACTCCTGGGAGATGGCCATCCAACCTGTTTAAAAGGTGGGGAGTCAATCGTCCTCCAGGACAGTCTATTCCACTTTCAAAACAGTTTTTACAGTTACCTCCTAATGTTTAGGCAGACATACTTCCTAATGTTTAAGTGGAATCTTTCTCTTTTGCAATTTCAATCCAGTTGTTGTTCCTGCTTTCCTCAATTCTGCAATCCTTACTGGGCACCAACTATTTAATCCATTGCTTAAAGGCTTGCTACTCTGAAAACATTTCAGTTGCATTACACAGTGGGCAGGTTGTCTGTCATCTGACTGTTTTTCCCCCTCTACTTTGCAGGCAATAGTTTACTCTCACCTTTTTTTGTTTGTTTGTTTGTTTTAAAAAAGTCCAATTTCAGAACAAACAAAGGTGAGGATATGGGGATATAGGAGAAGGATTATGGGACACAAGCAACCTAAAAGAATGGGAAATGTTGTCAGTTCATAATGGGAGAACAAGGCTAAGCAAAAGTTTGCCCTGGAGATCAGTGTATGCAGGGCAAATTTCAGAGTACAGGAGAAGGATGTACCTAGAAAAAAGAGAAAGAGGGATCTAGTACTTTGTCTACAGAATAAAAGATATCTATCCTTGCAAACACAGGAGACATGTCTCCTCATACACAAAGCCTTGTGAGACTCTTGTCTGTGTACAACTATACTACAGGTGTGAAAGGACATTTTCAAATTTCAATGACATTTTTAGAACAAATGGAATACAAATAGATAACTTACAAACCAAAAAAAAGAAGACATCACAGAGCATGGCTGTATCACATGAACCAGTGAAGCACTCAGCAATGAGCTGAACCAACCACATTCTTCCCAAAAATATGTCTAAAATATATATTTTTAAAAATAAGTTTATACTGGAGGAAGTCCATATGAACGTTACAGTGCTTTCCTGTTCGTTTATGGTTTCTCCTATGCTTATTTCATAATAACAACAACAACAACCTGTAATGGAGTTTACTACTGAGCTCTGACTGAAGCTCTTCTCAGACTCCAGGCACTTCTATGATTACTCTTGGTGTATGTGTCATTTGGTGTGTTTTCAGGACTGATTTGTGAGTAAAGCCCTTTCCACACTCCGGGCACGTGTATGGTCTCTCTCCAGTGTGATTCATTTGATGTGTAGTGAGGCCTCTCTTATCAATGAAGCCTTTTCCACACTCCAGGCACTGATATGGTTTCTCTCCTGTATGAATACGTTGGTGTCTATCAAGGTGTGATCTCCAGTGAAAGGATTTCCCACACTCCAGGCATTTATGAGGTTTTTCTAATGTATGAACAACCTGGTGTGTTTTGAATGATTTGTAACTGAAGCTCTTTCCACACTCCAGACATTGATACGGTTTCTCTCCCATGTGATTCATCTGATGTGCTTTGAGGTATCTCCTCTGATTAAAGCATTTCCCACATTCCAAGCATGTATATGGTTTCTCTCCTGTATGAATAAGCTGGTGTCTGTTGAGGTGTGGTCTCGAATGGAAGCTTTTGCCACACTCCAGGCATTTATAAGGTTTCTCTAACGTATGAACAACCTTGTGCGTTTTGAAAGATGATTTGTAACTGAAGCTCATTCCACACTCCAAGCATTTATAGGGTTTCTCTCCTTTATGATTCATTTCATACTCAGTGAGGATTGCCTTTGCAGTCAAGGTTCTTCCTGTTTCCTGGCATGTATATACTTTCTCTCCTGTCTGCATCTGTTCATTGTTAGGAAGGTGTATGTTCCACTTGAAGCTCTCTCCCCACTGTGCACACTGATTTGGGTTTTCCTCTCTGTTTTCTGTGATATGAACGTTAAGGCCAGAAGTCCAATGGAAGCCATCCCCAGAGATAAGACACTTACTGTTCTCTTTGCTTTTGTCTGTTTCTTCTTGGATTGGAATTTCCCAGATGTCAGCACCTCGAAAAGTAGGCAATTGGTTCCTCTTCTGTTCATCTTTTATTTCTGTTCCTGTGTTCCTCTCTTCCTCCTCTGTACATCTGGCCCTTTCCAACTGTGCTCTGCATGATGCCTCTCCATTCTCTGTCTCCCACCTATTATGATCTGTCAAGAAAGGAGGGATGCACGAAATAAATAAATAATAAGTTTTATTTTTAGCCCGCCCCTCTGATCAGCAATCGGGGCGGCGTACAACCTTATAAAAACAGTAAGCAATTAAAACATTCCCAAATCAAAAACAAAACAACTAAGCACAATTAATTCTTCTTGTAGATGACATTAAAAAAGAAAATGACCTAATGGAAAAGAAACAGAGGAGAGGGTGGTGCCATCAAATAGGAAGGAGAGGTAGGAAACTGCTTCCTCCTATTGCCCTCTGTATATTGCCCTGTGTATATAATCAAGACCCAAGGAGATCCTTACCGACAGAGGCTACTGCCTCATAATTCTCCTCCATGACTTCCCTGTGGAGGGCCCTTTGGCCCGGATCCAGCAGGGCCCACTCCTCCTCCGTGAAACATACAAACACATCCCCGAAAGCCACCTGAAAGAAGAAAGCATTTTTATGCTCACAAAGAATGCTTCATCCACTCATAAGCAAAATCCTAACGTACATTTAAGCTACACCAGGGAAGATTCAAACAGAAAATCTGGACCTTTAGGAGTAGCATTTCCAGATTTCCCAGGCAACATCTAAAACCAGGATGGGGGGCTGCAGAAGACGAGAGGGCCACATTAGCTTTCCAGGAGCCCTTAGAGGCCCATACAACCCCACCAAACCCGTGCCTGCAAAAAATAAAATAAAATAAAAATAAATCATTTTTGGGGCTCCAATGCTCTCTAGGGGATGGGAGCATGTTTGGGGGGCATTTTGAGGCAAAATGGGTGTGTGTATGCGTGCAAAATTTTGTTTTGATCCTTGGGGCAGCAGGGAGGCTTCAAACATGGTGGAAATGTCCTTCAAACCCCTAAGAGGCTATCTTGGGGCATTTCAGAGCAAAACAAATTCTTTTGACCCTTGAGGGGACCCTGGGAGGTCACAAAAATGACCCTAAAGGGCTGCAAAAGCCCACAAACTGCATTTTGCCCACTTTGATTTGAACCTTAAAGTGGAAGCAAGTAGCGAACTTCTTTGGACAATTCAGGCCAAGACTTGTTAGTAGCAAACTTGGGGAGAAGCAGAGGACAAGAGGAAGGGGCTTTCAGGAGAAAAGAAGTGCACAGCGGACAGCAGAGAATCCCTTTCCTATTCCCAAACCATCTCTAATTCAATCTTTTTACCAGTTCTAGCTGCAAAGAAGCTGTTTCCACTTCATCAAGGAGAGATGAATGACATCTTTCCGGCATTCTCAGTCCATCTCCTGTGACATATCAAAAAACAAACAAAACAAAAACTAAATTTAAAAAAATCCAAGGAGGATTAATTTCTTAATTTGCTCCCCCCCACCACCATTTTTAAACTACAGTAATCCCAAAGTGATTTAGAATTCAAATACACAAAATAGGCACTAATACTAGGGATTCTCAAGGGAAGGGAGAAAAGAAATTGAAGAATGCAGAAGCTAGGAAGGTGGGTCATAGGCAAGGTTGTTTGTAAGTCTGACCTGGAGACCTTTGGCGTGTATACCATGTGCAGTAATGTATTCATTGCAAATACCTGCTGCATGCAACCAGAAAAGAGACTACACACATGGACATCACCAGGTGGTCAATACAAAAGTCAGATACACTATATCATTGGAAGCAGAAGATGAAGAAGCTCTATTCTTGCAGCCAAAACTAGACCAGGTGTGGACTGTGGTACCGATCACAAACTACTTATATCAAAAATTAGAATAAAGCTGAAGAAGAAAGCAAAAACAGTCATCATACCAAAAAATGATCTGAACAATATGTCAACAGAATTCACAGATTATATAAGAAACAGATTTGCACTATTAAACATAATTGGCCAGGAACTATGATCAGAAACCAGGAAGATAATCAAGGAAGAAAGCAAGAAGACACTTTTGGTGATCAAAAAGAAAGAGAAGATATGATGGATAATAGAGGAAGCACTTCAAGCAGTAAAGGAAAGTAGAGAAGCAAAACAAAAGGGAAATAGGAACAAAAGCTGAACTATGAATTCAACAGTTCAATGGCTAGTGCAATGTGCTGTGCCACTAAGCCACATCTTTTCCTAGACAAAATTTGGAGATCACAAGAGACTGGGATGCTGATCCACAAAAGTATTCCTTCAATGATATTATAGCCTTCATCTACATTTTATACAGTGATTCTCACTCATGATATACAAACCTACACATTTGACCAAAGAGTCACTATCCTTGGTATAAAATTCAGAGACATTGTCATGTTAACCTGGAATATCAGTTTGCAAAGAGATCTTGTAGCACCTTCGAGACTAACCAAGAGAAAAATTCAGTTGTAGCATAACTTTTCGCAGACTTGGCATCTGAGGAAGTAGACCAAGTCTAAGAAAGCTTATGCTACAATGTCTTTCATTCAGTCAGTCTCAAGGATGCTACAAGATCCCTTTGCATATTGATATCTTAGGTATGTTAACTAATGGACACAAACAAAATACTATACTCAGGTTTTGGACCCAATCTATCAATTTCTTCTAAAGATGCTCCCACCCCAAGTTTTAGCGCATTAAAATCATAACCAAAATCATCAACACTGACCTAGGCAAAGCTGTGTAAATTCCTTACTTTTTTAAAAAATTATTATTATAACCAAAAAGTTGTAAGAAACAACTAAATGTCATTTAGCTCAATTTATTGCTGATACTGTTGTTGTATATCTCCAACTCATTTTTTTACTTATGGTGACCCAAAGGCGAATTTTTACTGGCACCTTAAAGACAAATAGATTGTTTTTAGCACAAACCCTTCTAGAAGCTAGGATGTATGAACTCTTAATCTCTTTCATTTAAAAAAATGATTGAAGACCAGCATTCAGGGTATGAGAGCCGACATGGTGTAGTGCAGGACTATGAGCATAGGACTATGACTCTGGAGACCAGGGTTCGAATCCCTGCTCAGCCATGTAAACCTGCTGGGTGACCCTGGGCAAGTCACACTCTCTCAACCTTAGAGGAAGGCAAAGGCAAACCCCTCCAAACAAATCTTGCCAAGAAAACCCCAAGATAGTTTCGCCTTAGGGTTCCTGTAAGTCAGAAACAACTTGGAGGCACATGACAACATCAACATGCAGAGGATCACTTGTTGTAGGAGAACTTCAGGAGAGTTTTTTTCTGTCAGGAATCCTTACCCAGCACAGTGGCCTCTCCGTTGCCCTCCTGCTTGATCCTTTGACTGATGTCTGATGGGACCTCCTGGGCCTTAACAATATCAATGTCCTGCTGCTCTTTCAGCTTCTTCTCCTCTGACAGATTCAGGAGGAAACCTTCTGCCATGGCCAATGCCTGGGAACTGGTTTGAACTCCACATTCCCTGACCCAGCTGGCCATCTCTGGGGGAAGGATGGCCAGGAACTGCTCCAGGATCACCAGGTCCAGGATCTGAGCCTTGGTGTGTAGCTCTGGTTTGAGCCACCAGCAACAGAGATCACGGAGTCGGCTCCAAACCTCTCGCGGCCCCTCAGCCTCCTGGTAGTGGAGCTGCCTGAAATGTTGTCGGTGAACCTCTGAGCTGGAGGTCTCCTTACCCAGGCCATTCTGTACTGTTCTTCCCCAGAATCCCTCACTTCCCTCCCACCACATGACATCTGGGTCATCTCCTCCTTGAACGCCACATGGATTTAACTCCTCCATCTTCACTCTGGGCTCCAAAGCAGCCAAAGGTGATCTTGCCGTCTCCATCAGATGATTTCATGAAGCAAAACCCATCCGACACAGTGAGGAGGCCTGGCTAGGAAAGAAGAGCCAATGTCAGCAACACTCTCAAAGAAGTCAAAGGCATCGCTGTGTTGGTCTGGAATATCAGCACGCAAAGGGATCTTGTACCACCTTTGCGACTGACCGTGCGAAAGATGTACGAAAGCTTGTGCTACAACTTCTTCTGCACAGTTGGTCTCAAAGGTGCTACAAAATCCCTTTGCGTGCTCTCAAAGAAGGTCTTTAAAATCAACATGTGGGTTGTTTCGGGAATGTTCAGAGCATCCAGAAACAGAAGATTCAAACCAGCCCCTTCCATTGCTGTATCCCCCTCCTCTAGCAAAGATACCTCAATGATTTCAGTTTATAGTGAATAACTGAGACACTTCTCCCTAACATGAAGAAATGCTTATAAAGTACCACTGCTGGCATTTACTATTTAATTTCCCCTCCCTCTCACCTTCTTCTTCTTTCTTCTTTTTAACCTTTCTATTTGGTTCTATTATGGCTATAAAAGTCTTGCCTTGGTTCTTCCCCCTACACACCTACAAATTATTTGATAATGATGATGATGATGATTTGTTGAGTGTCTTCAAGTCATTTCAAGACTTATAGCGACCCTAAGGCAAACACAGCCTGGTGTTTTCTTGGCAAGATTTGTCCAAAGGAGGTTTTGCCATTGCCTTCCCCTGAGGCTGAGAGAGTGTGACCTGCTGAAGATCACCCCATGGATTCATGGCTGAGCTGGGAACTAAGCCCTGTTCTCCAGAGTCATAGTCCAACACTCAAACCACTACACTACACTAATAATAATAATTAATAATAATAATATGCACCCCTTACTCGTCAATGGTATGAGAAGTCCGAGGGACATTTATTAAAGTATGGATAATTTTGAAAGAGAATATCAATGGAACCTTATTCCTGCATTATCTGGATGAGATTTTAGAGGCAATGTGCTGCTGTAAATAGAATGCTAGACTAGGAACTGGAAGACTAAGGGCCTTTGCAGACTGCCAGAAATAGTGCAAATTGAGTCCACTTTAACTGCCCTGGCTCAGTGCTAGGGAATCATGGGAACTGTATTTTTTTTTCTGAGACATTGAACCTTCTCTGTCAGAGACCTCTAGTGCCACAATAAACTACAGTTCCCATGATTCCCTAGCACTGAGTCAGGGCAGTTAAAGTGGACTCAATTTGCACTATTTCTGGCAGTCTGCAGAGGCCCTAAGATTCTGGTCTCTATAGAACCATGAAATTCATATAGAGACCCTCAACCAGTTAGTATCTTTTACTCTGAGGTCCCTCAAAAGGTGGCTCTGGAAATAAAATGGGAAGAACCATGGATATGCCAATGGACTCGCTAGAGAAAAGCCATTTTTATTGATTGATTGATTATTTAGATAGATTGATGGATGGCTAGAGAAGCTGCTGCCACACTGCAGAAATATAACAGTTTGATACCACTTTAATTCCCATGGCTCAATGCTACAGAACTCTGGGATTTGTAGTTTGGTGGGGCACCAGAGCTCTCTGACAGGGAAGGCTAAATATCCCACAAAATTACCAGAATTCCACAGCACTGAGTCATGGCAGTGAAAGTGGTGTCAAGCAGTGGGTGGGATATGAAATGTATATTTTAATGTTGTAAGCTGCCTCGGTTGCGTTACGCAGAGGGGCGGGATAAAAATAAATGTTATTATTATTTATTTTATTATTATTATTTATAAGCTGCATTATTTCTGCAGTGGAGCAGCAGCCAGATGTAGATAAATAATGGCCCACCTCATATTTCAATATCTTACTCAACCATAGACGCAAAAACTATTCCCCAGACTTCGACGTCAGCTCTAAAGCTTTAGCTCCTTCTCAGTCACAGAATCATAGAGTTGGAAGAGACCCCAAGGGCCATCCAGTCCACCCCCCCCTTCTGCCATGCAGGAACTCACAATCAAAGCACCCCTTGTGACAGATGGCCATCCAGCATCTGTTTAAAGACCTCCAAAGAAGGAGACTCCATCAACCTCCAAGGGAACATTTTTCACTGTCGAACAGCCCTTACTGTCAGGAAGTTCCTCCTAATGTTGAGGTGGAATCTCTTTTCCTGGAGCTTGCATCCATTGCTCAGTGTCCTATTCTCTAGAGCAGCAGAAACCAAGCTTGTTCCATTCTCTTGCTCTCCGTCTCTTTCTTTCTTTACTAACCTTTTTCTATTTCTATCCGGTCTGTGTTCAGCGTGTGTGCAAGGGCACCTGCCTTCAATTTGCCTGTTGACACACTGCGACAGGGTTTTCTTAGGTAAGGATTCCTCAGAGGTGGTTTTGCCAGTTCCTTCTCTGAAATATAGGACCCTCTTTCCACTTTATCCTTAATAAACGCCCTGTGAAACAGGTCAGGCCAGGAGCCTAATGTCACAAAAGGAGTTTCAAAGTACAACAAGGTCTGGAATCTGGATCTCCCAAAACCCACGCTAGCACTCATAGAATCATAGAGTTGGAAGAGACCCCAAGGGCCATCCAGTCCAACCCCCCCTGCCATGCAGGAACTCACAACCAAAGCACCTTGTTCACAAGAAGGAAAACATGGGCTGCCTTGGGTCCTTTTCTGGGAGCAATGGTGGCATAGAAATGGAAATAAAATAAAATAAAATAAAATAAGGAAAGCCAAGGAGGACTGGCTGTGAGATGACTTGTCGCCTGGGTGGGGAATCTGGGGCCCTTTGATGGGCTCCAACTCCCATCTTCCTCAACCCCAGTGGGTGCTGGGAACTGTAGTCCAAAATCACCCTTGCCCTATGGTTAGTGGGAAATCTCTATCTGTCCCTTTGCTGCCTCTTCTATCTGCCCCTTTCTGGGAGAAAGGTGGCATAGGAATAAAATAAAATAAAATAAAATAATAACTGGATGTGAGATGACTGTGGCCTGGGTGAGGAGCTCTTCACTGGACTCCCACACCCAGACTCCCCAACCCCATGGCATCCCAGGGATGCTGGGAGCTGTAGTCCAAGATCATCTTTGCCTAGTGATCTTAAGTAAAGCCAAAGAAGACTGGCTGTGAGATGGCTGTAGCCTGGGTGAGGAGCCCTTCACTGGACTCCAATACCCATTCTCCTCAACCCCAGTGATCCAGGATGTTGGGAGCTGTAGTCCCAGATCAATTTTGCATAGTGATCTTAAGTAAAGCTAAGGAGGACTGGCTATGAGATGATTTCATGGAGCCATGGAGGGAGGGATGGAGGGAGGAGAGGATGGGAAACCCTCCAACACCCATATTCCCCAAATCCACTGGCCCATGCATGGTCAGGGATGCTGGGAGCTGTAGTTCAAGATCATCTTTGCCCTATGGCTAGTGGGGATCTCTAGCTTGCCCTTTGCTGTTCTACCCAAAAATTACCCCACTTTTTCCTCTCCTCTCCCTGGCTGGGTTTGGAGAAAGGGGGTCCAGCCTTCACTTGGGGGGCTTCCCATCCCCTCCTCCCTCCCTTGGGCTTGGCTCCATGGGTCCTTAACTCTTGTTGTGTCTTCCTTGGCTTTACTTAAGATCACTAGGCAAAATTGATCTTGGACTATGGCTCCCAGCATCCCTAGCCATGAGACACTGGGGCTGGAGGGTATGGGTGTTGGAGTCTCATGAATGGCTCCTCACCCAAAGCACAGACATCTCACAGCCAGTCTTCCTTGGCTTTACTTAAGATCACCAGGCAAAACTGATCTTGGACTACAGCTCCCAGCATCCCTGGCCATGGGCCAGCAATGGGTTTGGAGAGTATGAGTGTTAAGAGTCCATTGAAGGGCTCCTCACCCAGACCATAGTCGTTTCTGACTTAAGGCAACCCTATCATGG
>CM034703.1:329731904-329744142 GCA_020142125.1 Phrynosoma platyrhinos
GATGGCCATCTGTCAGGGATGCTTTGATTGGGAGTTCTTGCATGACAGAATGTGGTTGGTCTGGATGGCCCTTGGGATCTCTTCCAACTCTGTGATTCTATGATTCTAACAATTTAAGGTCAGTCTGCAAACATTTAATGGTTTGTACTCTGGGCTAGTTTTTTGATGAGTCAATCATTTCAGGCAACAATATGATTTTTCACTGTTAATTATTTTTAATAAAAAAATAAATTTCCAATATTTATTGCAATAAAGAATATGGACATACATGAGAATATAAGAATATCGACATATATGGAAAAATTGCAGTCCACAACCAGAAAGAATGGGAAACAATGTCAGTTCACAATGGCAGAACAAGGATATGAAATTGCAGTTATAGATTAGCACAAATATGCAGAGTCACAACAAATACTGACGAAGGTCGGATGCAATTGTTAAAATTTACAGTCATCTCGATGAACTACATATATACAATTATGTTCCTTAATTACTTCCTTTCAAGGAAATGATGTTAAGTTACTCTGGCTTTCTTTTCCATTATCACATGTAAACCTCCACCTCTATTAAAAAAATCTTCTATCTACCAAATTATCCCTCCTATTAATACTTCCATTATTTATCAATAATTCTATCGCAATAATAACAATAATTCTAATACTTGTTCAACAATTTTCTGAATCTTAATTCCTATCATCAATACAGATTTCCTATCATTGTCTATTAAGCACTTCTAATTGGTTTTGCTTAAATGTAAGATGTATATTGAAACATGGGGAAAGGGTCACATTTTTTTTTGGTCTCCTGAATGACGGAAGATGAAATACTTACGGTATTTTTCCAAACCTTTAAGAGGAGGACCTTACAAAACCTCATTTTCCTTTTAACATTTACACCACTGTTTAGGACTTTTGCAAATTTCATGAACTTTCTAGAATATATACAGAAGATAACTTCCACAAAAAAATTAAAACAGAGTGCAGTCGCATCAGATGAACCAATGAAGTGTTTACGACTGAGCTGAACTTGCCAAGTTTTTCCTAAAAATATGCTGAAACAAAACACACACAAAAGTTCTTGAGCCATTTTCTATTTGCGTATGGTTTCTATTCTGTGTATCATTTTGATCTCTACCAAGGTTTGATCTCTGACTGAAGTTCTTGCACTCCAGGAATTTTTGTGAGTACTTTTGATGTATGAATCACTTGGTACGTTTTGAGACTGAAGGTCTTCCCACACTCCAGGTATAGCTATGCTCTTTCCCGAATGTGATTCATCAGATGTACAGTGAAGTTTATCTTCTCCATAAAAACTCTTCTCCACTCCAGGCATTTCTATTGTTTCTCTTCTCCATTAATAATTTGGTGTCTCCTGAGTTTTCCTCTCTGATGGAAGCTTTTTCCACACTCTAGTCCAGGGGTAGGCAACCTTTTTCAGCCTTGGGCCAGTCCCCCAAAGTCCTCCTCTCCGCTGGGCCGAGGGGAGGGGGGAATGGCGGAGCGTGCGCTTATGCGCGCACACGCGGGCGACCCCCCCGCACACACTGCCGCCGCCACCACCATGCATGTCACGGCCGCCATACGTTTGCACATGCGCAGGAGTACTGTGCATGCGCGAACGAGTCGCGGCCGCCATTTTGGAAATCAAAATGGCAGCCGCGGCGCGCGTGGCTACACGGAGGCGAAAACACGCGGCAGCCGCGGCAGTGGTGGCAGGGGTTCACCTGGGCGGGTAAGGCTGGCGACCTGGGCTGGAACCGGCCCGGGGGCCGTAGGTTGCCGGCCCCTGCTCTAGTCCTTTAGATGGTTTTCTAAATGAATGACTATCCCAGTGTGTTTTTTAACATTGGAGTTTATCATATGGTACAGATCCCATGCAGAAACTGGATTTAAAGTGAAAACAACCTGCAAAAGAGGGTTGTTTTTCACACGATGTTCAGGGTTAACCTGAACAGAAAGTAGAAATAACCAGCAAAAGCGGGTTGTTTTTCAGACAATACTGGCATCAATAACATGATATTAATCTGAACGTAAAGTCGCCAAAACCTGCTCCTTTTTACTTTCGGGAACTTACGAAAGTAAAAAGAAGTGGGTTTTGGCGACTTTACATTCAGATTAACGTCACATTATTTCTTCTTTACACAAACATGTCTGAAAAACAACCTGCTTTTGTGAGTTTTTTTTTTAATTAAATACCATTTCTGTACAGGATTTAAGCAATTTGCCTCCATGTGATAAGGTCCATTGTTCAGGGAAACAAAGGCCATCCTGCACCCCGGGAATTTATATAGTTTCTCTCCCATGTGATTCATTTAACGTGCAGTAAAGCATTTGTTCTCAGTAAAGCCTTTTCCACCCTCCAGCCATTGATATGGTTTCTCTGTGTGTGGATAATCTGATGTCTCTTGAGGTTTGACGTCTGACTGAAGCTCTGTGTACACTCCAGACGCAGATATGGTTTCTCTCCAGTGTGCTTTTTCTGATGCACACTTAAGTTTCTTTTCTCCATCTGTTCCTTTCATGTCTCATGAAATTGGATGCTGCTTCAACACTCCGGGCATTTATAAGGTTTCTCTCTAGTGTGATTCATCTGATGGTGCAGTGAGGCTTTTCTTGTTATTAAAGCCTTTCTCACGATCGAGGACATTCACGTTTTTTCTGCATTAAGAATTTGGTATCTCTTGAGGTTTCCTCTCCAGTAGAAGCTTCTTCCATAATCCAGGCATTTATATGGTTTCTGTAATGTATGAATGACTTGGTGTCTTTTGAGATTATTATTTTTATTTTTTTGTAACTGAAGGCCATCTCACACTCTTATGTTGTTGCTTTTATATGATTCATCTGATGTACATTAAGGATGGTTTTCAAGGTAAAGTCTTTCCCACACTCCAGGCATTTATAGGGTTTCTCTGCAGAGTGATTCATCTGATGCGCAGTTAGTTTTCTCTTAACAGTAGAAAGTTTCCCACGTAACTGGATTTTCTCTCTCTTTTGTGTCCATGCCTGTGCTCCAGTCTTCCTCCTTTGTACCTCTGGCTCCTACAAAGTACATTCTGTATGGTGTCTCTCCATCCGCAATCTCCCACCCCTCACCACCTGGAAAAAAGAGAAACAACGGATAAGAGGACGAGAAAGATGGGAAGCATGAAACAAACAAAGAGTGAGCTTGTCTTCTGCTGCTCTAGATACTAGAGCAGTGATTCCCAAACTCTGGCCTTCCAGGTGTTTTGAACTTCAGCTCCCAGAATCCAAGACCAAGATGGCAGAGCCCTCTGGGAACTGTAGCCCAAAACTCCTAGAAAGAAAAGAGATTGTACCTAAACTTTAGGAAAAACTTTTAAACAAATAAAGTGCCTCCAAGGGTGGTGGATTCTCTCTCTTGGATGGACTTTAAACAGAAGTTGGATGGGTATCCTTCAGGAATGCTTTAGGTGGGTCTTCCTGTATGGTAGGGCATTGCACTAGAATTCCCAAACTCTAGTCCTCCAGGTGTTTTGGACTTCAGTTCCCCAAAGCCACAGCCATCTTGGTCAATGGTCTGGGATTCTGGGAAATGAAGTCCAAAACACCTGGAAGGCCAGATTTTGGGGATCACTGGATTAGATCAGGGGTAGGCAACCTTTCCCCTTTAGGGGCCGAGGGACTTCAGCTCCCAGAATCCCAGGAGCTATTGGCCAACATGGGACTATTGGCCAACATGGCTGAGGCTTCTGGGAGCTGAAGTCCCTTGGCCCTTAAAGGGAAAAGGTTGCCTACCACTGGATTAGATGGTCCTTGCAGCCCCTTCCAACTCTTAAGATTCTGATTCCATGATTATATGACCATACTAAAACAGTGTACATGTATTAGGGAAGCGTTTCCATGCACAGACACTTTGTAGGCTGCATCTACAGCCCCGTGTGAATATTTATTCTCAAGTTTGACACACGTGCAGACGCCAGATAGGCATTCAGTGCTTCATCAGAGAAAAGCCAATTTTGGCTTTGGGAAGTAATATACTTGAAGCCATTTCAAGTGGAAAATTTCTCAGCAAGTTTGGGGAGAAATTATAGCTCATTAGACTATTATCAGGTCAAGTCAATACAGTAGGATTACTTGCATCATATGCAATTTTACTTCCAACTCCCTGTTATTTAACTGACACAACTATTTTGCCTGCGGAAATAGACTGATTTGCTTTCCTGGAAGCTTCACAACATGCTTTTTAATTAAAATGCATTAATAGGGTGTTTTGGGGTTGTTGTTGTTTTTTGGTCATTACCTATGGAAACTTATTTTTTCAAAGAAAATTATTTTAAAGTGACCAGTGCCCCCAAACCTCTGACCTCCTCAAAGAAAAATCATCTGACTGGGAAGGAGGCAAAGATGGAGGCCACTGAGAGGGGTGGATGGAGCCATCCAAAAGACTAGAAGAAAATGGGTCCCGAAGAGGTTGTCTTGCTTAAATCCCATCCATGGTTGAGCAGGATGCAGTGGAGTTGTTTCAATACTAATACTAATACTAATACTAATACTACTAATAATAAAATTTATTTATATCCCGCCCCTTTGAGATCAAATGAGTTTGAACTGTGAAGCCCAGCTCCTGAGATACAGCAGGCAGAAGGGAAGTGTGTCTCCCCATCCTTCCAAGAAACCACCAAGGATGGAAAAGGATAGCGCAAGACCCTGAACACACAGAAAGATAGCCAAAAGACGACTTAATTAAAATTAATTTGTTTTTAATTAAGTGATGTAATGAAGACCTTGAACTTGGGGAATTACTAAAGTCCAAGTCTTCTATCGAATCTTTTTATCCTTTGTTTACCGACGTGACTAGAGAAGAGACTGATATAGAGCCAAAGCTTTCCAATGAACTGTAATTTATTTGGGGATTCAAGCATACAAAGACACCCTAACATACATGCACACACACAAGAACTCAGGAGTAAAGTAGTTAGCTTGGATAGGAAACACAAGGCTTTCTAATGGTGATAATTACCTGAAAGGAGGCTGCTTCCACAATGAACTAAGATAGACTCAACCGAAAAAGGACAACAGGTAGAGCTGGAGACTCTAGTCATAGATCACAATGGCACAGGGCCACCAAGAAATCTATCCAGATAACATCAGTGCCTGAGATTTTGGGGAGCATTTATACTCTTAAGCCTAGATTGAGGCGAAGAGTTACTATTGTATATCAAAGGATTCCGATTGCTATGATTTGAAGTAGACAATTTCCAAAAGAGGGGAGATTGGATGTTGATGTTATCTCACTTCAGCTGGACACATCCTGGCTGCCACTCATAAATCTTCTAGGTGTGAATATCCTGCTTTGCAGCTCCTAAGCCTGGCCTTTTTGATCTGCAAATGGTTGTAAATGCAGATGTGACTCTGTTTGGAGTGCCTATGTGAGGCTCACAATTTGAGCTCATGGCGATGAAGGCTCCTTCCAGCCTAGGGCTCTGACAGAGACCCAAAGGGGTCTTTATATCAAACCAATTATCGTAACAGTGAAAAGAGACAAGGGGGTCCTTACTGAGAGAGGCCACCAGCTCGTAATTCTCCTCCATGACTTCTCTGTGGAGGGCCCTTTGGTCTGGATCCAGCAGTGCCCACTCCTCCTCCGTGAAAAACACACATACCTCCTCAAAGGTTACCTGAAAGAAAAAGAAAAATCTGCTCAGAAATACAAGAATGCTTTCTCTACCACTAAACAGAATCCTAGTGCTATCCCAGGCTGCAGCCAGCCTACAGAATTAATGCACTTTGATACCGCTTTAATTGCCATGGGTCCATTCTATGGAATACTATGATTTGTAGCTTGTCATGGCACTAGAGCTCTCTGACAGAGAAGGCTAATTAGCTCTCAAAGCTACAAATCCCAGAATTCCATAGCATGGAGCCATGGCAGTTAAAGAGGTGCCAAACTGGATTAATTCTGGATTAATTCTGCAGTGCAGTTTGACACTGCTTCAATTGTTGTGGCTCCATCCTATGGAATCCTGGGATTGGAAAATATCTCAGAAATCCCAGAATTCCATAGCATTGAGCCATATGGCAGTTAAAGCAGCATCAAAACTGCATTATTTCTGAAATGTAGGTGTAACCCAAGCGTGGGTTTACATGCCCTCCAACATTTCACAGATGAAAGTTGGGACATCAACAGTCAAGCAACATCAGAACGTGGTCAAGATGGCAAAAGTTATTCACAAGGAGGAACAGACAAGCTAAGAGATGCTACAGCAGTTTGCTTTTGCCTGAGCTTACTGGGAAGAGCAAGACTCTACCTGTTCCTCTCCTCTCCCTTGATCACTGAATACAAACTCCTTTTCCACTTTGAAGTCAGTTTGCAGCAACTGAAGTAAGTTGTAGACAAAGGGAGTAAGTGGGAGAAAGAGAGAAACTGGGGCATTTTAAAAGCACCAAATTAGGACATTGTTACATGCACACAGGACATATCCCACACCAATAGTGATGGGCGTGTTAGGGGGCAAGATATGGGGCTCCAGATCTCAGCAAAATCTCCCGAGATTGACCTTGAGCTTGTTTGGATTTTTTTTTATGTTGACAGCGGCAAGAGTAACCTACGCTACTACTTGGAAACAAAAGAAAACACCGAAGATAATAGAATGGTATTGGAGACTGTTAGAATATATTGAAATTGATAAATTAACCTATATGCTTAGAAATAAATCTAATGAGAAATTTAAGAGAGAATGCATATCAATAATAGATAAAATTCAGGTTAATATTTATAGGCTAGCTAAATCTCAATAGATAAGATGATTCTTCAGATAAAGGAAGGTTAAGAATAGAAACGGATTACAAAAAGAAAGAATAATCCATTAAACAATAAAATATTAATGGAATTAATAGACTATATATACATGAATGCAAATAATATATATAACATGTATATAACAGCACCAAATTAGGAAATTAGAATAATTGATTATGAATTGAAACAAAAAATTGGAAACAAGGGAAAATGTAATAACTACTTGGATATAGGCACAATGAAGTTTTCTTTTTATTCTTCCGTTTTGTTGTTTGTCAGTAATGGAGATGAAAGAAGTTATGAATGTTAGGAAGATACAAGGTATGAAAGGTTTTTTAATATGTTTTTTATTGTTAAATTTGTATATCTTTGTTACTACATGTTTGTTTTTTTAAGAAAACTTAATAAAGATAAAAATAAAATTAAAAAAATATCCCGAGATTGGAAGTCTTGCGAGATTCCAGGTGGAAATTGCAGGCCTTTTATATTTATGCCCTTGTTTGATTTATTATGTTTGTATTTTGATTGATATATTACTTATTTATGATTTATTTGATTGTTTGTATTTTGATTGATTAATGACCCATTTATGATTCATTTATGTATACATTATGACTGATTTATGATGGCAATATTAATTTATAAATCATTTTATGATTTATTTATGTATACATTGTGATTGATTTATGATGGCATTTATGACTGCTTTATGACCCCTGTATAAACATTAAAGTTGTAGCTATCCTTTGACCTCTAACAGAGTGTCTGACCCCTACTCTGTTCCACTGCAACAGCCAGACAAGATAGGATGACTGTAAAATAGGGTTGGTTTTTTATGACCGATTGTTTTCACAAGTACAGTTGGTCTTCCATTTTGTGGATTTGATTGTGGTTCTGATTCATATATTCTCTCTGGGAATCACTAAGTCCTCCAGAGCATCTCTGCCAGAAGTTGACCATAAAGTAGTGCTGGAGAACATAGAAGTTCCTAGAGAAAACACTACTCTAGGCATTTGTAGGTCCTCCAGCATGATTATATGATCAATTTGTCATGGACCATTGAGTTGCACTGGAGGACCTGGAGATTCCTAGAAGGGTTCTCTCAGGTAAAAAGAATAGTGTTTGTTTATTTCGGTTTTTCCACATTGGCGGGATAACTTTACCCCTAACCCAAGCGAACATGGAGGGACCACTTATGATCTTCTCGCCAGCGCTTGCTACAGTTCGATTAACAGGTACATCAAAAACCATTAGAGTTGCATCCACATTACTAATGTTAGGCATATCAATGTCATTATAATATATTGCTTTATAATAAATTTATGGGGAGGAATTACCTTTTCATCCAACTCTTTAGGCAGCATCTGCAAGATCTTTGTTCGTTGATGAAGGCACAATCCATATCGATTCATGAATCGCGTACACCAACCAGCCGATGCTTTAAACTGTGCAATGCCTTCGGTCGCTGAATATTTTTCCTCTTTTGCCATCAGAAGAGCCATTATTCGAATGTTCGAGCGAGTCACGATGTAGCCATTTTGTCTGCACGCTATTACCCAGTCATTCAGGTCCTTTTCCATTGCTTTGAAAGGCCCAGATTTGCCTCGCAGTGCTTTCTTTGACCTTGGCATTTCTTGTAGTTCAGCTTCTTTTTTTCTCCAGTCCCTAACCAGTTTTTCGCTGACGCCAAATTCTCTCGCAGCTACACATTTATTGGACTCCTTTGCACGTTCAATAACTTTCAGTTTGAACAATGCCGTGTAAGAAGCTCTAGTTTTCTTTGCATAACTCATTTTACAGAGGGTGAAAAGTGATAATTCTATTTTATATGTATAACAATCATGGGATTGATTGTAGGCTTATCGTAGGATTTATTGAAATATTATACACATTTAACTGTAGGCTTTAGTACCATAAGTAAGGTTTTCCTTTTTCGTGATGATTAATATCCGGATGCAAGTAATGGAACTAATGCATGCAGACAAAATAGCTACTGGTACATTGTGACTTGTATTGTACAACAATTAACATGTTTTTTTAGCCACTTCCATAGCTGAAAGTGATGGTTCAAGTGTAACTGTCGGTCTCCAAAGCCGTTGTGTTGTCTTAACAGACTGCCGTTAACTTGACTCCTATGGAATAGCAATAACATTAACATGTCTATACCGCTTCACAGTGAACTCAGCACTCTCAAAGTTATTTAGAGTCTGTAAATTAATTGCTGCCAACAAGCTGGGTACTCCAACAGATACATAAAAGACAGCATTAGATACATTCTAAATACAATCGAATATTACGAAACTCACAACGAATTTTCACTGATTTAGAAAAAGCTTTTGACAATGTTAAGTGGTCTTTGATGTTAAAAATAATTGAAAAAATGAAAATAGGGAGCTGTTTCTCAAACTGGTTAAAAACTATTTATACAAATCAAAATACCCGAATCATAATAAACGGAGAAAGAACAAACCAAATCAAAATTCAAAAAGGCACCCGTCAAGGTTGTACAATATCTCTGCTCTTATTTATAATGACCTTAGAAACTCTTTTAGTAAATATAAGAAAAAAGAATGACAAAACAAAAAAGGTTAAAATAAAGCATTCAGAATACAAAACGCGGGCATTTGTGGATGACCTGGCAATTATGCTAAACGAGCCATTGAATGATATGCCAAATTTAATATCATAATTAAATATTTTTGAAAAAATATCAGGTTTGAGAATTAACAAAGAAAAAAACATCAATAATAGCAAAAAAATTGGACACAAAGGAAAAGCTATTACTAGAAAAAATATTGGGATTCATGATAAAAAAGTGAAATATTTTGATATTTTGATCACAAACAAACATTCAGATCTTTTTGAAAACAATTATAAGAGAACCTGAACCAAAATTGAGAGTGATCTTAAAAAGTCTGAACATATCACTATTGGGCTGAATCTCTACTATTAAGATGAATATCCTTCCAAAGATACCATACCTATTCAACAACTTACCAATCATCAAAAATGAAAAGCCATTCAAGGAGTGGCAAAAAGATCTATCCAATTTCATACATAACAGTAAAAAACTGAGGGTCAAAATGAAACATTTGCAAGTTGCAAAAGAGAGGAGGGGATCAGCTCTACTGAATCTCAATATTTATTATGAAGCATGTGGTCTTACATGGATCAAATATTGGATACGGTTAGAAAACAAAAAACTATTAAAATTAGAAGGGGGTGGACATAAGATTTGGCTGGCATGGTTACATGTGTTACAATAAAGAAAAAGCCAACAAGGCACTTACAAATGCTTTTATAAGAAGTGCCTTACTAATCATATGGAAAAAAATACAAGAACAGGATATCCCCCCCAAATATCATTATGGTCCTCACCTCATGAGGTCCTATTTAGAACCGATCCCAACCTAAATGAAAATTGGGCAACATATAAAAATCTAATATATTTTCCCAAAAATGAATTTAGAATGAAAACTTTACAAGAATTGAACCAAGAAGGGATAAAATATACCTGGTTTCGATACAGACAACTGAAAGAAAGATACAGTATGGATGGTAAACAGACAGGGATAGATAGAGAAACATCTGAAATAGAGGATATATTGTTTTCAAATAAAAAAGCTATGTTGGATATCCACTAGATTTAGATCAATGGGAACAAACATGGGGAAAAAGACTAAAATACAAAGTCTGTCAAGATATTAAAGAAAACTCTTATAAAATATATTTCCGTTGGTATTTAACACCTAAAAAGATATGCAAAATTTACACCAGTTCCAGTGACAAATGTTGGAAATGTTCAAAGGAAAGAGGAACATTATTTCATATATGGTGGTCATGTGAAAAAGCAAAAAGGTTTTGGGTCATAATTAATCAGATGATGACAAAGATTTTGCAAATAAATATACCTTTTAAACCTGAAGCATTTTTATTAAACATGATTGATAACCAATTGGAACAAAAGTGTGGATAAGTAATACAATTGTCCCTCCATATTTGCTGAGGTTAGGAGCACAGGACCCCTGTGAATATGGAAAAACCGCAAATAACAAAAATACTATTTTTACCTGAGAGAACTCTTCTCTAGGAATCTCTAGGTTCTCCAGTGCAACTCTGTGGTCAACATCTGCCAGGCATTCACTATAGAATAGGACTGGAGAAGCTACAAATGCCTAGTGGAGTGTCCTCTCTAGGAATCTCTAGGTCCTTCAGTGCGACTTTTGATTAAAGTTTACCATAGAGTTGTGCTGGAGGACCTAGATATTCCTAGAGAGAGCATATTAATAAAATCTATGAATAATCAAATCAGCAAAAGTCAAAGCCGCAAATGCGGAGGGACAAATGTATTCCATATGCTCTTTGCTGCGGAAACTATTTACGCAACAAATTGGAAACAACAAAATTTACCCGCCTTAGAAGATTGGATATTAAAAATTATAGCTGTAATAGAAATGGACAAGATGACAAGAAGAATCCAAAAGAAATTATCACATCAATTTTTGGATGATTGGCAAATAGTCTTAGGGGGGTTGCAGACTGCCAGAAATAGTGCAAATTGAGTCCACTTTTAGGGTTAGGGTTAGTGCTAGGGAATCATGGGAAATTGTATTTTTTTCTGAGACATTGAGCCTTCTCTGTCAGAGAGCTCTGGTGCCACAATAAAATACAGTTCCCATGATTCCCTAACCCTAACCCTAAAAGTGGACTCAATTTGCACTATTTCTGGCAGTCTGCAACGCCCCTTAGATTATTTATTTAAAAGCTGGGTAAAACTGGATGTTAAGCTTACCGATACAGACTAAAACATGGTGAAGTAACTTTATCTTTTATTTTGGCATTTAAAAATAAAAAAATACTCATATAAATTGAAGATAAGATGGTAAACTTCAACTTTGACTGCATAGGTCATGAAAAGCTACATAATGTTCTGAAAGCAATGGGAGTGCCAACACATCTGATAGTCCTGATGAAGAATCTGTATTCAGGACAAGAGGCTACTGTCAGAACAGAAGATGGAGAAACAGAATGGTTCCCAATTAGCAAAGGAGTCAGACAAGGCTGCATCATATCATCCTAACTATTCAACTTGTATGCACAACATATTATAAGAAAAACAGGCTTGGACACAGAAGGAGGAGGAGTGAAAATAGGAGGAAGGAATATCAACAATATGAGATATGCAGATGACACCATAATACTAGCAGAAAACCTCACAGACCTAGAACACCTGCTAAGGAAGATCAACGAAGAAAGTGCAAAGGCAGGCTTCATGCTGAACATAAAGAAAACAAAAATAATGACCACTGAGGAGGACCTTCACAAGTTCAACCTAGACAATGAAGAAATAGAAATAGTAAAAGAATTCCCATACCAGGGATCAAACATTGATAGAAATGGGGACCTCAGCCTTTGACTGCATAGGTCAGGGGTAGGCAACCTAAGGCCCGGGGGCTGGATGCAGCCCCCCCCCCGAGGC
>CM034703.1:329755045-329775888 GCA_020142125.1 Phrynosoma platyrhinos
ACAGTGGAATTAGCTGTTTGAGCTATAAAACTGGCTGGCATACAAGGCAGTTGCCAGGTTTGATGGTGTGATCACTTTATTTTATTTTTATTACTATCCATGGTGTGATTACTACAGCTCTGTATTTTGAGGGAATGGGAATTGTCAATGTTTTAAAAAATAGCCTGGGGAATGGCAGCACATGGTGGTGATAGGATTCCTTTAAGACTGCTTATATCACACCAGAGCAAGCATGGTGTCATAGTACTAGACTGGGATTCTGGGAGACCAAGGTTCAAATTGCCACTTAAAACCAGTGTGTGATCTTAGGCAAGG
Source organism: Phrynosoma platyrhinos (assembly GCA_020142125.1). NCBI lineage: Eukaryota > Metazoa > Chordata > Lepidosauria > Squamata > Phrynosomatidae > Phrynosoma > Phrynosoma platyrhinos. The sequence goes on from CM034703.1 coordinate 329,755,361, forward strand.
CATACTCTCTCAGCCCAAGAGGCAGGCAAAGAGAAACCTCCATTGAAGAAAGCTTGCCAAGAAAACTCAAGGTTGCCATAACTTGGGAGTCAACTTCAAGGTGTAAAGCAGTAAAGTTTGTATAGGTTAAACCTCCCTTATCCAAAATGTCTGGGACCAGACATTTTGGATTTTGGAATATTTGCATACACACCATGGGATATTTTGGAGATGGGACCCAAGTCTAAACATCAACTTCATTTATGTTTCCCATACTCGTTATACACAAAGCCTGAAGGTAAATTTTGTATTTTAAATAATTTTGTGCAGAAAACAAAGTACACTGAATCATCAAAAAGCAAAAGTGTCACTACCTCAGCTACACATGCGGAGTTTTGGAATATTTTGGAATTCCAGATAAGGGAGACTCAACTTGTATTTTCAGATTTGGTAGCATAGATCATTTGGTAGCATAGATCATTTGAGGCCTGCTTTGGTAGTTTGAAGCCCAGTATTTTAAGGCCCAAGAGCCAGCGTGGTTTAGAGGTTTGAGCATTGGACTACAACTCTAGAGATCAAGGTTCAATTTTCAGCTCGAGCATAAAAACCACTGGCTGGGCAAGTACCACTGTCTCAGCCTCAGAGGATGGCAATGGCAAACCCCCTCTGAACAAATCTTGTCAAGAAACCCCTAGGATAGGTTCACTTTAGGGTTGCCATAAGTAAAAAATGACTTGGGAGGCACACAACAACAAATTTTTAAGGCTTGGTAGCTTGTACAAGGAGCCAGTGTGATCAAATCTCCCTCAGCCATAGAAACCCAGTGAGGGACCTTGGGTAGACCCCACTTTCTCAGACTAAGAAAGCCACAGCAAACCACCTCTGAATAAATCGTGCCAAGAAAACCCTAGGATAGGGTTCACCGTAAGCCAGAGTTGACTTGGAGGCACATAACACGGTACACCATCAGACAGCCTCCTTGTTCCTAAAGAGAGCCCAGGGAGGAGTTTCCAGCAGGAGCCATTGTGTATAAACATAGTAAAGCACACAGATCTAAAGCACTACAATAGTTATCATGTGAGAGCCACCCCCATACTTCATTGGGAATCTAGTATTAGAGCTGGAACAAAATGAGAAATCACTCATACTGACCCCAGTTAGGACACTGCTCTGTTGGGCGCTTGCATACTATATTGGATTAAGATGACAATGAATCTCAACCCTTAACTGGGATATAATTGGACCTTTCCCCTGACATGATGAAATAAATATTTTACAAAGTTCTCTGTCCAACAGGTGTTAATCTGAAGCTTAACTGGTTGTTTAAAGCATTGGTATGCATTCAGGAATCGGTTCAATGATATATAATGGGCCCTTAGTGTCCACTAGGGTTTGGTTCCAGGAGCCTCCGTTGGGACCAAATTAAGTGGATGTTCAAGTCTCATTAAATGCAATGGATAGTAAAATGGTGTTCCTTATACAAAACAGGAAAATCAAGGTTTGCTTGATGGAATTTCTAAAAAATATTCTAAACCCATGGATGGTTCAAGCTGAGGATAAAGCGGGCTAGCAGTATATGCGCATGTGTGTGCATATTATTTGCCCCTTGACTCAAAAGTTCAGGCAGCTATAAAATGTTTTAATTGGGAGACTACTACCCAACTGAATCTACGGTCACAATGGAAAATCGTTCTATCATAGCAGCACAAGAGGTAAGTCTGGCCAGGAAAGAGTATGTAGCCCAGGCCAAGGAATCCTGGTTACAACAGAGCTAGCCAGAAAGCACTTCATAAACTTCGATGAAGTGATGCTACTGGAGAGTAATCTTCTGTAGTAGTTACCACAGGGAAAGGCATAAGAGTGGTGTGAGGCTACACAAGAGAACAGGGGAGTGAGAAGTAGAAAAGACTAGCACCAGGACAAAGCCGGAAGACAAGCAAGACTGAGCTCCAGGGAGCAGAAACACGCATTGAGAGAGGCAGTTTGGAAATGGAAGGAAGTACTCAGGAGAAGAGGAGCTGCAGGCAAGAATTCTGAATTAGTCCACATATGTTGTCATTCCTGCCCCAAATGGATCAGTAGGAACACTGGACCACCTACCTCAGGGTCCATAAATCTACCAAGTAGCCCTACAAGCCACTAAGAGACCATTTGTCTAGCACACCATTTATTCTAAGTTCATCCTCAGAAGCAACTGACCTAATGCTGTTTAGCTCAGGAAAATGACAAGTAAAGGAAGATATGAGATGAGTAAAATTAGGCATCTTTCATAATGCAAGACTATTAACCTTTTCTTCAATCCCTCTGGGTCCTCCTTACTAGGGCTGTTATGCTTCTCCCACTAAAAGACTGGTTCTGTGATGCTCATGTTGTGATCAACTATGTACTGAACAAAAGTGAGGCTTCAACATGCAGCTAGTAGACTGCACTTGGGCAGCAGTTCTCCTGTTCCCCGTTATCCCTAGCTAGTGCTTTTTATTTGCTGATATTCTGGTTCCTTTCCTCTTTCAAAGCTCCTTCAGAATTGCTTTGGCAACAACACAAAATGTGCCACAGAATCTCCTCTGGGACGGCATCAGTGATAAAATGGATTGCATTCTGGGCAATCTCTGGGGGACTCAACTTATCTAACCCAGACACTATCAGACCTTGTGGGATCTTTGGCTGTTTCTTAGTCCCATCCCACAGACAGACATGCAAATATCTTCATTTCATATCTTCTGACAAGGTTCCCCGTGACACTCTGGCTAACAAGTTGGTAAAATGTGGGCTAGACAAGGTAACTGTTACATAGATTTGTATTTGGTTGACTGACCGAACCCAAAGGGTGCTCAGCAATGGCTCCTCTTCTTCATCCCGGAGAGAAGTGACCAGTGGGGTGTCCAGTGGGGTTCAGTCCTGGGCCCAGGGCTATTCAACATCTTTATTAACGATTTGGATGAAGGAATAGAAGACATACTTATCTAATTTGCAGATGACACCAAATTAGGAGGAATAGCTAATACCCCAGAAGACAGGATGAAAAATCAAAATGATTAATAGATTAGAAAGGTGGGCCAAAGGTAACAAAATGATTTTTAACACAGAAAAATGTAAGGTACTACACTTAGGGCAAAAAAAATGAAATGCATAGATATAAGATGGGGGACACCTGGCTTAACGCGACTTTGTGTGAAAGGGATCTGGGAGTCCTAGTAGAACACAAGTTAAACATGAGTCAACAGTGTGATGCGGCAGCTAAAAAGGCCAATGCAATTTTAGGCTGTATCAATAGTAGTGTCTAGATCAAGGGAAGTAATAGTGCCACTCTATTCTGCTTTGGTCAGGCCTCACCTGGAATACTGTGTCCAGTTCTGGGCACCACAATTCAAAAAGGATGTGGAGAAACTGGAGCGTGTCCAAAGGAGGGCTACTAAATTGGTGAAGGGCCTGGAAACCATAAAGCCCTATAAAGAACAACTTAAGGAACTGGGTATGTTTAGCTTGGAGAAGAGAAGGTTAAGAGGTGATATGATAGCCCTGTTTAAGTATTTGAAGGGGTGTCATATTGAAGAAGGAGCAAGCTTGTTTCTGCTGTTCCAGAGAACAGGACCCGGAGCAATGGATGCAAGCTCCAGGAAGAGAGATTCCACCTCAACATTAGGAGGCATTTCCTGACAGTAAGGGTTGTTCGACAGTTGAACACAATCCCTCGGAGTGGTGGTCTCCCCTTCTTTGGAGGTCTTTAAACAGAGGCTGGATGGCCATCTGTTGGGTACTTTGATTGAGAGTTCCTGCATGGCAGGGGGTTGCACTGGATGGCCCATGTGGTCTCTTCCAACTCTATGATTCTATGAAATCTGAATGAACTTTCTTGAACAGAAATATACAAAATAACTCCCCCAAAATACATGAAATAACATGGTTGTAAGTCATTCACTGTACCTCAGGTGTAGGTGGATGTCTGCAAATTTCAGTGACGTTTTTAGAACAAGGAGAGGGGACTGTTAACAGATATAACTTGAGAGCCAGCATGGCGTAGTGGTTGAGTTTTGGACTATGGCTCTGGAAACCAGGCTTCAAAACCCACCCACCCCGGCCATAGAACCCACTGGCTGACCATGCTGTCAGTCTCAAAAGAAGGCAATTGCAAACCTCCTCTGAACAAATCTTGCCAAGAAAACCTCATGATAGGGTCATCTTAAGGTTACCATTCAGTCAGAAATGACCTGAAGGCACACAACAACAACAACATATAACTTGCAACCCAAAGAAAAGCAATGCAGGGCACAGCCATATCACTGGAATGAGTGAAGCATGGGAGGTTCCACATCGTCAGCACAGACCTAAAGATATACTGAGGGGTTCAGTGGATGCTAAGCACCCATTTTGGGAGGATCAATTGCAATCTTTTACAGCAGGCAGTACACAAGGAACCTGGGATGGCTGGTCACTGGCATGTGAGTCTCCCTGCGTGGATAACTGGATGATTGCTGAGGTTTGATCTCCAGCTGAAGCTCTTTATACATTCCAGACCTTTGCAGTTAACCAATATGTTTCTTTTGATGCAAGATGAGGAGTCTCTTCTCAGCATATCCCTTTCCACACACAAAACATACATAGGATTTTTCCCCTGAGTGAATCATTAGGTGTCTACTGAGGTTTGACCTCTGAGTGAATTTCTTCCCACACTGCAGGCACTGATAGGGCTTCGCTCCTGTATGAATCAGTATGTGTGCGTTAAGGGTTGATTTTTGACTGAAGGTCTTTCCACACTCCAAACATATATAGGGTTTATTTCCTGTGTGATTGAGTTGATGGGTAATGAGGCTTTTCTCCTCAACAAAGCTTTTCCCACACTCTTGACATTTATATGGATTCTCCCATGCATGAATAGTTTGGTGTCTCTTAAGATTTGACTGGTGACTGAAGCTTTTCCCACAGTCTAAACATTTATATGGTCTCTCTCCTGTGTGTTTCACTTGATGCAAAATGAGGCCTGAGTTGTAACTAAAACCTTTCCCACATTCCTGGCATTTATACGGCTTCTCTCCTGTATGAATCGTTAGGTGTGAATTGAAGATTGACTTCCGAGTGAAGCTCTTGCCACATTCCCCACATTTAAAAGGTTTCTCTCCTGTGTGATTCATTTGATGTCCAACGAGGTCTCTCTTCTCAGAAAAACCTTTTCCACATTCTGGGCATTTATGTGGTTTCTCGCCTGTGTGAACAATTTCATGTCTCTTTAAATGTGATTGCTGACTGAAGCTCTTTCCACACTCTTCACACTTATATGGTTTATCACCAGTGTGATTCATCAGATGTGCTGTGAGGTTTCTCTTCTCAGTAAAGGCTTTTCCGCACACGAGGCATTTATAAGGTTTCTCGCCTGTGTGAACAATTTGGTGTCTCTTGAGGTGCGATCTCTGATTGAACCGTTTGTCACACACCTGACATTTAAATGGTTTCTCTCCTGTGTGAACAATGAAATAATATATATTAACATAAACAATAAGTAGAGACAGCACACAATACAAAAGTAAAAGCATATCATAAACACTAGGGGTGGGAATCATATGGCCATCCAAATGTGGGACTACAAGTCCCAACAGCTCAGCCAGCATTATCTAGTGGCAAAAAGTGGTGGCTGTTTTACCTGGAGAGCCACATGATTACCATCTTGATATAAACATTAGGTAATATTTTAAAATAAACATTTTCAGTTACAAATTATTTTTTCAAATTTCTCCTGTATAGGGGAATGAAATCTTCAAGAAGCCTCTCTGAGTTGTGATTTATAAGATACTTCTTTTTGAGACTTGCAAGCCATGACTGGAGAAGAGCTAGAGATGTTGCGTATGGCACCAAACCATTCCAAAGGCACTAAAGGGGAAAGAAACACACCCTTGTTGTCAAAAGACATCAAAGGTTCTTTCAAAAACTCCATTCCAAATTTCAACATTAGCTTTAGCCCTTTGGAAAAAACAGGGTATAAATAAAGGGAATGGAATGGAAAGTTCTCTACATTCTCCATAAGCCTAACAGCTGTAGAGACAACAGCTTCCAAAATACTGTTGTGGATTTAATTATAAAGAAGGATTGGAAGATACAAGATTTGGAAAACTTTTCAGACAATCTTCTTAGTGAAATCGGAAAATCCTGAAAATAGGGGTAGACTATTTAACCTGGGCTGCAGGGCAAAGAGTCCCTGAAGGGACAGGGACATAAATACAGAAAGATATAATGGCTGTATGTCCCTTCCAGTATCAGAGGCAGTGTGCTGCTGTTGCTGAGAAGCATTGCCTCCTGGCAGGCTTCACCTAGGCCAGTGGTCCCCAACCCCCGGTCCGTGGCCCGGTACCGGTCCGCAGAACAAATGGTACCGGGCCGCGGACCGGGGGTTGGGGACCACTGATCTGTTTTGATTTAATAATCAACGCAGTGCCGCAAACCCTCCCAGTGGGCCGTGGAAAAATTATCAAACATTGACCGGTCCACGGCAATAAAAAGGTTGGGGACCACTGACCTAGGCAACTGAAAGACCACTGTATGAACAGAATGTTAGACTAGAAAGGACTTTGGTTTGATCCAACATAGCACTTCTTAGGTCTGCATGACTAAGAGCTTTTGCAGACTGCTAGAAATAGTGCAAATTGAGTCCACTTTAACTGCCCTGGCTCAGTGCTAGGGAATCATGGGAACTGTATTTTTTTTCTGAGACATTGAGCCGTCTCTGTCAGAGAGCTCTGGTGCCACAATAAACTACAGTTCCCATGATTCCCTAGCACTGAGTCAGGGCAGTTAAAGTGGACTCAATTTGCACTATTTCTGGCAGTCTGCAAAGGCCCTAAATGACCTCTACCCAGTTCTCCATATTTCCAGTGAGGATTCTAAAAAAGCTCATAGAACCTTAGCACCCTAGTTGCAAAAAGTGGCAGAAGTAGTGGATAATATTCTTTACTTAAATACCGAAAGAATATGCAAGTTTAATGGGCTCTGAGCAGTCTGCTGGAGATTAATTATACAGGCCCTAAGATGTGTTTCAGGATTTTCCCCTTGAAAACACTCCAATATGGGAGGGCAACATTTACACAAGTGGGCAACTGCAGAAGGCTAGGGGACATTAGCCACCTAGGAGACCCTGGAGGCCTGCACCTTTCCACTGCACCTGCAAAAAAATAAAATAAAATCCAATTATTTTGTTCCCAAATGACATCCAGGGGCATTGGGAGCATTTTCATCATGTTTTGGGGCCTTCCTGAGCCACTTCAGACCCAAGAGAGACCTTTTTTTAACAACAGGAAGTGAGTACAAGTCAAAAAGTTTCAGAAAAAGGCCTCTCCTAAGCTGAAATTGACATAGGGGCTGTGAGTGCAAAATGTGGTGGAACTGCACTCCATGCCTCTAGACGACATTTTGGGGCAAAATAATTTTTTTTGTTTTGGAGGTCTTTTTGCAAAAATTACTTTTAACTTCTAGGAGGTTTATGGGGCCTCTAAACATGGAAGAAATGCCTTCCGCACCCTTTAGAGAACATCTGGAGTGTTCTGTAGGGAATTTTCTTCCTATTGCTGGAGGTCCTGGGGCCACAAAAACAGGCCATGGGTTACATGTGGCCCTATGGGCTGCATGTTACCCACCTCTGATTTACGGAGAAGTCAAAGAAAATGGGAATCTACACCCACAGGGGCTCCCACTAGCTGTGATGCACGGCAAAAACCCCCACTCACAGCAACCACTCCAGCCCAAGCAGGAGTGATCTGCAAAGCTCCTAACCAACCTGCTTCCAGGGAATTTGAATTTGGCTCTTCTGTGGTTGAGGAGGTTGGCTCCAGCCCTTGAGTCCCTGATTCAAGGCAGTTGCTGCTATCTGCAAACAAGATGTCATTGTGATTGTTTTGCTTTTTATCTGCATTCTCTGATGTTCATTCCAGGAGCAGAACGCATAGGGGAGCAACATTATAAATTGCACAAAAGAAATCAGTGGCTGACTCTGCATTTTCAAACTGTCTTTTGCACCAGTCGTGACTTTAGCATCCACAGTTTATGCTTTTCAACAGGAAAGAAAATGGAGGGAGCTATTCAGGAAAAATGATAATTAACCACTGTAATTCTCCTGTGGGTGAAAGTCTGGAAAGGATGTAAAGATCCTAGGACTCCCACCTCATAATCGAGTGTTCAATGTTGTGGTTACTGACTCTCTTCTCTATTAAAGCTATTTCATTCTTCAGGAACAGTATTTGGCAGTCCCTATACAGAACTATGAGTGTAAAAATTGGAAGGGATTTTGGTTTATACAATTTGTAGGTTAAGACCAAAAAAGGCAATTACAAAGATCTTTCAAAGCTATACTAAAGGAAAAAAATCATTTCTGGATAGCTTAGGGTACATTTACACTGTAGCAATAATGCAGTTTGACAGTGTATTATACAAGAAACTTGCAGAAACATCAACAAATCTTAGCACAATATTTTATGATATTTTAAAGTGATCAAATCACAGATGGTGGAGGGGCGTGTGTGTGCTGGGCACAATAAAGAATTGTTATTATATTTATTTATATCACACCTTTTTCAACAACAAGGAAGCTTCAGATTTGAACCTTTCAGGGAAGAAGGGTTGTTTCAGTTATCTGATTCATTGCTAACTGCTATGTTAACCTGTTAAACTTATCTTTTTACAACCCAACCATTTTTAAATTGTGGACTGCTTTGGGGTATGAGGCGAGCTGCAGAATGATGGTTAGACTTCAACTCACCAGGTTCATCACCACCTAAACTGTCACAGGATGACTGAGCTGCCGGTGAATTGGGGAAGCTGTCAGACATGGTGATCACCTCACCTAAAGGACAAAAAGATGCAAAGGGAAATGTGTGTGACAGAGGTCAATGGCTATGCTACACAAAGTGTGCAGATACATTTATTCTGCACCTTCAGATCACATCAATGACATTTTAAACAATGGTAAAAAACTCAACCGCCTTCGCATAACAGATATAGGAGATGTGGTTTAGACAATTCCAAGAATCAACATTTAAGTTGACTGCTCTGTCTACCAAATTCTATGTAGAGAGATCTTGTAGCACCTTTGAGATTAACTGAAAAGAGTTGGCAGCATGAGCTATTCTAGACTTAAGTCTACTTCCTCAGATGCATTTGGTGGATTGGAAAGCCAGGGACAGACCTATATATGCCATTAATTCTCACACAGATTCTCACACACTAACGGCATATATAGGTCTGTCCCTGGCGTTCCACTCCACCAAATGCATCTGAGCAAGTAGACTTACAAAAGCTCATGCTGCCGTCTTTCTTGGTCTCAAAAGTGCTACAAGATCTCTCTACGTGCTGATTCTACAGACTAACACAGCTATATCTTTGAATTCTACCAAATTTTATGTTCTTGTTGTGTGCCTTCAAGTTGTTTCCAACATATGGTGAACCTATCACAGGGGTTTTCTTGGCAAGATTTGTTCAGAGGGTTTGTTATTGCCTTCCTCTGAGGCTGAGAGAATGAGACTTGCCCAAAGCCATACAGTGAGTTTCCATGGCCAAGTGGGATTTCGACCCCATCTCCAGAGTCATAGTCCAACACTCAAACCACTACACCATGCTGGATCCTACCAGATTCTATGACAAGCATTTAAACTTTACTTTTTACAGCCTAATTCTTTTCTACATGGAATACAGTGGAGTCCTTTAGAATATGAAACATGTTGCAGAATCATATTCAGATCTTGACTGACCTGGTCCTTCATCACCAGAATTGTCACAACAAACAACACCATTATAGCAATGCTGCATCATTTACTAGCTGAAGTGCACGGGGCTGGATTAAAATTGTTGTAACAAACTGCTCCAGTTTTTCCAGATCTTAGTGTACAGCAGGATCATTACAATTTAGGTCTTACAGAAGACTATATATCATCCAAGCTGATATCAAGCGGAAGTTTTGGAAAACAGAGTTAATTTATGCTTTGGGGGTCCTGGAAGGAGAGGAGATGGCATCATAATTCCTTTGTTCTTCTCAATTGCTGAAACACGCCAGGATTCAAAATAAGCAGCTGATCTTGAGTTCAACCATAGTGGATTTGGTTCCCATTTGCAAGCCTCTAATCAAGTGAGGAACATTGTAGTAAACTTTGCTGGATATAGAAGAAAAGTTCAAGCGGGGGGGCAGGTTCAACAAAATTCCTAGCACTGTATTTTATCACTGCAAATCTTTCAGGATGTTTATTTTGAAATTCTGAAGAGGTGTAGGGGAATACATTCCTTTCACTGAAAGACTGTGAAGTAAGAATACATTAAACAATGACTTTTCTCCATTAAATGACTAGTTTTTCATGCCGCCCCCTCCAAAAAGTTAATTGTATCTAATATGTCCCAAACAAAAGGAGTGAAGCTTTTAATATACCATTTTTAAAAGCAAGAGAACCAGCTCTCTCATTTGGAACTTCCAAAACTGGGTTTCTGAACTTAGAGCCATGGCGGATGACAGTTCCTGTCAAAAAGAAAAAGTAACTAAAAATTAGGCTGTTATGTTGAGGTGCAGCTAATAAACTGGCAGTTGTTCTCTCAATGCAGCCCCTAGCAGCTGTTCTACATTATGGATTTGCTAAGAGATGTTTGACTACTGTAATCAAGTCAAGACAAAGACTTCATCTTTGTTCCCAGGCATGGACCGGACCTCAGACAGCTTGCAATTTTCCTATAACTTCTTCTTCTTCCTCACCTTCTAGTACAGGGGTAGGCAACCTTTCCCCTTTAAGGGCCGAGGGACTTCAGCTCCCAGAATCCCAGGAGCTATTGGCCAACATGGGACTATTGGCCAACATGGCTGAGGCTTCTGGGAGCTGAAGTCCCTCGGCCCTTAAAGGGGAAAGGTTGCCTACCCCTGTTCTAGTACATGAGAGGGAAGCAAGAAGTTCCTATAAAGTGCAATCCTATGCAAGTCCCACTGAATGAGGACCTCTCTACCCGGAGTTAGTGTTGTGGGTTTTCCAGGAAAAGTAACATTGGAAAATCTTCCAATGCTAGTCTAAACTATGTATCTCATGTATCACTTTTTGTTTTTCAAATAAACACACTGAAAGTTCTATGTGACAATTATTTTATTGGAATATTTTTAAGAATTTAAAGAGAATAGCATATACTACTTTTACATTTAATAAAAAATTACTGCACCTGAAAGATCATTGCTTTCTAAAGATCACATACTGAGAGAGCTGCACCTGATATAGCTTATATCAACAGTTTAACTTTCTTTTGCTGAGGTATAACTGTATATATAACTGTATATATAACTTTTGCTGAGGTATAACTGTATATATATTAAAGCATCATTCAGTAAATGTTCGCACTACTTATCAGTCCCATTTCAAGGAGAGAAAAATGGACTTAAATATAATTGGTTGAATATTTGATTTATGTCAGTGAGTATAGTTAACTCATCACATTTGTCTTGACTACCTGCACTTGTGACAAGTTGAGAAGATTTTATAAAACTGAAGCAAGCTTGGCAGTGTGTTAATTTGTCAGTATACTCTTCTGCAAAGCTTGTCTCTCTAGAATATTAACTAAAAATTCATATCTTTTAATTAGATGATATAACATGATTGAGTAGAGTACAACAGCCCAAACAAATATGGATATTCCATGAAGAAATACAGTATTGGAAAATCTGCCGCTGCTCAGAGGAAGTATGCCCATAAAACTAGATCCTAAAGAACATCAACCACGGGTGAATCATGGGATGATGGAAACATGGTTTGTCAAATGACAAGACAACTGCTTGAGGCAACAGCTCAGCTCAGCTCAGCCAATTTTAATTTTTTTTTTTTTACTACAAACCACTTCCCAAGTTTCACTTGACTAAGGAAATGAAATGTTTAGTAATGGATTACTTCAGTAGTGGATCTAGTACAAAGAGATCTCCCTTTCAGGTTAACTGTGATACACAACACACACCCAAACCATTTATAGTAACTATTCCCACTCAAGCAACTGCTATCTTCAAAGCCCTTGACCTACTTGTGTTCAGAGATTCAGAATGTGGCTTCTCCACTGTTGAAGCTAGTGCCACCTCTCGGACCTGATAGCTAGAACCTGGGAAGAAGAAGAAAACAAATCACCATGCTTGTCTATCATCTGAGTCTTATGTCAGTTATGGAAGGGAAAAGCTAGAAGAGCAGGAATATGTGGCAAGTTAAGAAAATCAGCAGCAATCTTTGCACTTTTAGATAGTCTTTTCGTGCTAGTGAATACTTCAGCAACCACTTCACAAGGCTTCTCCAGTGGATCTACTGTAGTGGGCTTGCATTCATTCACTCGTGCTTTTGAGCCAGGGCAGGCTGGATTTACTATTCGGGGGAGGGGGGGGAATTAGCCTTAGGGCCTTTGCAGACTGCTAGAAATAGTGCAAATTGAGTCCACTTTAACTGCCCTGGCTCACTGCTAGGGAATCATGGGAATTGTATTTTTTTCTGAGACATTGAGCCTTCTCTGTCAGAGAGCTCTGGTGCCACAATAAACTACAGTTCCCACGATTCCCTTGCACTGAGTCAGGGCAGTTAAAGTGGACTCAATTTGCACTATTCCTGGCAGTCTGCAAAGGCCCTTAGTCACTTCAGTTCCCCTGTGGGTTGGAAGTCCTGAGAGGCTGTGCACACAGAATGAATACCTTACATTCTCCCTCTCATATTGGGATTTTTAGAGTTTCGGCTACTAATTTTTCAGTTTGTTAAAGGTGTTTGGTTTTCAAGACACAGGATTTGGAGATCCGCATATACTGAGATAAATACCAAAGTTGGAGTTACCATACTTTATTCAGTTAGCAGGTTAAACTAATATTATATTTTCTTTCAAAAATATACTAAAATTACAAAAATTACAAAAAATACATATATAATCTAATAATAGAAGATTAATGAAAGAAAATCACGATTTATACTATTGTAAACAATTTATTTGTTATGTATGGTAATGTATGGATGATATTTGTTTTAGTATGTAAGGGGTGCAGTGGGTGGTGGGTTAGGAGGGGTTAGGGTTGAGGATGTATACTGCTAGGTTTTAGAATGTATGTATATAAGTATGTGTATATATGTTTGTTAGTTTTGCTTGCTATTTTGTATGATATGGTTTGTATTTGTAAGTTTCAATAAAAATTTTAAATTAAAAATATATATACTAAAATGTACACACACCCATACACTGGTGAATGTTAATAATTGGATGTAGATGTCAAGACACAGAATTCTAATTATTATTAATGCTCTAACTTGCAAGAAAGATAAAGGACAAAAGCGATGCTTTCTTCTCTAATACTAGGGTATGGATTCGCTTCCTCATGTATCATTCAAATTAAATTAATCCATTTAAGGGGAGGTGAGAAAGGCATGACAGGGAGAGTGTATGACATTTCATAGGGGATCACCTATGACAGTGAATGGGATTCATCACAGAGAAAAGGAATACAGTATTTATATCAGTGATTCCTCAATGACTGTATCAGCTATCAATATTACTAAGGGGTAAGTATCAGCTGGCTGGCTGGCTGGCTGAAGATATATTTGGAAAATCTATCAGGATGAAGTTTGCCTCGGAGATCAACTAGCAAGACAAACTCATTAAGTCAAAATAGAATAAATTTACAGTTGCCCCTCTCAATTCGTGGAAGATCTATTCCGGACACACACACACACACCCCAAAAATGACAGCTTGCAATTATTCGAGCACCACTGAAAATAATGTGTGTGCATATGTATAGCAGCTTGTCTCTCCCATGAAGAGTGAAACCACGGACTCAAAGTCCGCAAACAGGGAGGGACAACTGTAGTTAACTACCCCTTTCAGATAAGTTCTTGCACAAGTCCTGGAGAATGTTGTGAATCAATTTTTAAAACAAGTTTCTCCTGCCTGATGGAGAAATTGTGGAGACCTTCTACTCACACCATGTATACCTTGCTGTACATGTTGCCTCTGTACCTTCAAGTAATTTGTTTTGGGGACCAAAAGTAAACTTAATTGGGAAATTCAGATGACAAAGCACTAAATTTATAAAGTTTTGCTCCTTCCATCAGTCTTTCCAGGGAAAAATGCAACACTTGCTTTATATGGAAGTATCAATAGTACTTTTGATAGCAGCTCATTTCAAAATCACTATTAAATATTGCAAACAGATAGAGGGAATGAACATCCAGAACTGTGCAGAGTGTGAAATGTAGTAGCAGAGAAATTAACTAAACTCATAGAATAATAAGGGGAACAAAAGATAAATCAACTAATGGACAGAGGGTGTCCACATAATGTGGTGATTCAAGGATTGCACAAGGCATCTCAAATACCACTTTCTGAACTATTAAAAAATATGAGATGGACCAAAATCCACAGTGCCAATTGTAGCCTCATTGGCAATCATATTACCAACAGCTTGCAGGGTTTCACCAAAAAGTATTAGCATGTAATTCACCATATGCCAGCTTGTCAAGAAAAGCCCCAGGTTTCATCTAGGAGACCCAAAAACATTACAGGTGTTTTGGTGAATAGCAATTTCAGGGAACAGAAACTAACTTCCAGAACACTCTGACAGGTGCAACCTATTGGACACCACCCCCGTGACCACTGTGCCTGTTGCACGTATACAGTGAACCCGCCACATTCGCTGGGGTTAGGGGTGAAGGACCCCTGTGAAAGTGGAAAAACTGCAAATAATTAAAAAATTCAGAGAACATCTCTCTAGGAATCTCTAGTTTCTCCAGGGCAATTCCATGGTCAATATCTGCCAGAAGTTGACTGTGAAATTGTGCTAGAGGACCTGCAAATGCCTAGAGATGTGTTCTCTCTAGGAATCTCTGGATCCTCCAGCATGACCTTTAGCATAAGTTGACAACAGAATCACGCTGGAGGACCTAGAGCAGGGGTTGGCAACCTACGGCCCGCAGGCCACACATGGCCCGCCACCCCCCACCGGCCGGTCCCCGCCATTTTGTTTGCCAAAATGGCAGCCGCGACTCGTTTGTGCATGTGTAGTACTCCTGCGCATGCGCAAATGAGCCGCGGCCACCATTTTGTTTGCCAAAATGGCAGCTGTGACTCATTTGCGCATGCGCCGAGTACTGTGCATGCGCAAACAAGTCGTGGCTGCCATTTTGTTTGCCATTTTGTTGGCCAAAATGGCGGCCGTGGCTCACTCACACATGCACAGTACTCTGGAAGCGAGTGGGGTGGGTGGGGTGTGCGCGCATGCGCAGTACTTTCGGAGTACTGCGTATGTGTGTGCGCATGTGCACGCCACCATTTCTCCACCCGGCGGAAGACCTGGGGACCAGCGACTGGCCCCAGGTAAATAAATCTTGTCGACCCCTGACCTAGAGATTACTAGAGAGAACATATTAATCAGATCCATGAATAATCAAATCTGGAAAAGTCAAAACCACAATTGTGGAGGGCTGACTGTACTTCCAAAATGACTAAATTCAGACCACACTGACAGTGGCCCACTTTACCACTTGCAATAGCAGTTTTGTTATCTACGCCATTCAGTGCAAGTGACCAAAATTTTATATACGAAAGACAAATCCTCTTCAAAAACATACATAACACCTTTCAAATATAAAAGAAGCAATAAAACAGGTGCTCCCTTAGTAAGTCATTTGCTGAAATACTATCATCCTGCAACAGAAGACCTCAGATTTTGCACTATAGAAAAAGTGAATAATATTGATGAGATTCTATTAAAGAAATCAGTAGGGTGCATTTTAAAATTAAAATATATGGCTCCTAAAGGACTAAATGAGAATCTTGATCTCTTATAAATTTCCTCAGAGTTTTTTGCAGTCCAATTGTACTGATACATCCCTGAAGTCTAACTCTCCCTTCTTTTCCCCCACTTTGAACCTAGTTCATATTTCTTTTTTGTCCAGCGAATGAAACAACATTCTCAGCTTCAGAAATTTCTGCAGCAAATTCTGAATCAGTATGTATAGGCCCTAGGTAGTGTAAAAAGATTAAATGGATTTTGTTATGCTATGTAAGTTTTATAGTATAATTAAGTGTTGTCCTTTTATATTTATATTTATAATTTTCATGTTTTCATGTAGCCCTTGAAAAAGGCCATAAAATGTATAGAGGCTGAAATGCTTTGGGCTTTTTCTACAATAAAGCAGCCATCTATCAAGCACTTTGAGATGTGCCTATTTTTCCTATGGAAGAAAGCCCAAGAACCAGCAAGACAGAAGAAGCAGACCCAGGGGAACAAACTAGAGCAATTCTGCAGGAAGACAGGGCATATATTTTCTGCCACTAACAAGCTGACTTTGCTGACCAAGGGGAATCCTTACCAAGAGAGGTCATTGCCCCATCACTCCCCTCCATGATTTCCCTGTGCTGTTGGTTCCAGATCGAGGGACCTACTCCTCCTTGATAAAATGCACAAACACTTCCTCCAAGTTTACCTGAAAGAAGAAAAGATTATCTGTTTGTAGACAAATAAGTTCATCCTATTTCTAAGTAGAGTGCAAAAGAATATCTCTGTAAAACCACTGGGGATTTTAATGGAAGATTAAAGAACAGCATTCAAGAACAGTACTCCCAGCCTTCTAGGTGGTAAATGTAAAAAGATGCATGAAGAAAATAATTCTTCTTGATCAATGAAGGTTTGTAGACAATAACCCCCAACAAATCCCTCATTCTTTGTTGTTTTCAAACTAATACTGGCCATTGGTATGCAAGCCAGCACTCTGTGCATACAACGAGCTTTGGGATAAATAGAATCAAAAGCTACTTTAAAGATAATCCTCTCTAGGATGTAAGGATGTGGGATTTGCAAGTGACTCAGTTTATACTGTGGCCCACATCCTCAGGTCCTTTTTCTTTTTTCATCCCAATTTGGCTACTATTGGCCTGGATTGGCTTATCTTCTTATGCAACTCTCTCCTTGTAGTAGGATTTAGCATGACCTGCAGTTTATTTCAGGTTGTAAAGACTTCACTGCTTATTCTTTCGGAGTTAGCTTGCCTATTATTGGCATGAGTTGGTAAACTTGATAATGCTCTGAAAATAAAAAATGCTTTAGGATGAATGGGTGTGTGTGTGTCAATGCAACTTCATGGAGAACAATCTCTTGGATCTATGGGTATGTCAGCTCTGGTGCTTCACACTTGTTTTGGGATACAGAGCCCATTGCCTTATTCTTTGGTTGCTAATATGGCTATTAGTGGCAGCAGTATAGCTGAGACTTTCCCACAGATAAACGATCGGGGCAGATGGGAAGTGTCATCTCTCTAGTGTGCATGATTTCAGGTGGCACACAGTTTATACTGGTGCAGAGAGAGCTAGTTTCTTACCTGTTGTTCTCACTGTGCATTGACAAAGAATGCATTTTTTAAAAAAGCGTTTTTCCACTCATGGCGATACAGACCAGGGAATATTTCACAATTTAATGTGGCATGCAAGGATATATTAAGTTCTAGTCCTCACAAATCTTAAGTCTTGAAATGTGTTCTCTAGACTTTCACACAAACAGGGAATTGAGAATAATAAATTTCAGCACTGTGCCAGGTAGTCAAGGACAAGGGGTGTGAGTGAAAAAGAAGTTTAGCATAGTTTACGTAAAACAAAACTCTGGATGGAGGTCCCCTCCTTTATACTTAATAATATTTTATGCTATTTTGACTAGATGGTTTTTTGTTTCTAAAAATGTTTTGATCATGTTTAACGTGTGAACCACCTTAAGTTTCTTTTTTGGGAGAAAGGCAGCATACAAGTGAAATCAATAATATAATATACGTCTCCATTTCCTTCATATACTCCATATACCTCATATACAGATACTTCCCCATATGTGCTGTTGTTATTTGTTTTAACCTTGTTGTATGCCGCCCTAGTTGCAGTGCAAAGGGGCGGGTTAGAAACAAAACTTATTATTATTATTATTATTATTATTATTATTATTATTATTATTATGAGTGTATGTGTGGAGACTCTAATGGTTTCTAGTTCATTACCAGTTTTTCCCCCCTAAAGACACAAGCATTTTTTCTCAAGCATCTCTAAGCAGCCACCTGTAATTTATCTGAGACACTGACACTCTCCTCACACCAGGGATGGGCTATGACAGGAAGGGGGCAAAACACTGATAACATTGCCTCCCAAATAGGAATTCTTCCCCCATGAAATTTTCCTTCAGTCCCCAAATCTGAAGCACTACAGTAACTCAAAACTTCAACGGAACATTTAGAAATGCAGTTGAGGCACTCAAAAGAAAAGGGACAGGCAAAGCGACCAAGCAGAATGTGAATCCTAGGGTCGCTGTAAGCTGGAAATGACTAGAAGGTACACAACAACAAGTAGATGCAGAATTCTTCTTTTGGGGGGGGAGGCAGTCCTCATTTTGCCCTTCCTCCCCATAGCTCCAGCCCTACCCCACATTCAGGGTCTTCAATGGAAGTGAATGGCTCCCTTTCCCCAAGTTCCCCTCCCACACATAGACTCTCCCAAATTCAAGGGCAGAAGCAACCCTTATGGAGGGGGGATGTCATCCTAACCACAAAGGAAGATCAAGTACCACACAATGTAGGACATCCAAGATAAAAGTAGGACCGAAATTTCGGCCTCTGCACAGCCACTAAAGATACACACCTAGGGTGACAAGATGGCCTCACCCCAAAGGGAGACAAGACACAGGAAATTCAAGAAAAACGGAGGACATAGCAAAGCAAAGCAGCTTCATTTATATACCACTTCATACCGCACTATGGAGTGTCTAAGCGGTTTACAACTGTAAGCTCATTGCCCCCCAACAGTTGGGTACTCATTTTAGCAAACTCGGAAGGATGCAGGCCTGTGTCTAGCCCAGTGGTTCTCAAATAGTGGGGCGGGCCCTCCGGGGGGGGGCGCAAGGCTCCATAAAGGGGGGCCCGTTACGGCTGAAGAGAGGGAGATTGTCCCAGCACAGCCCCAGTAGCTCTATCCTGATTGGCCAAACCCGCCCATGTGATCGCGCAGGGGGGCGCGAAATGTTTTCTTCTTTCCTGGGGGGGCGTGACAGAAAATAATGGGAGAAACACTGGTCTAGCCTGAGCCCTGGCTAGTATTGGACTCGCAACCTTGTGGTCTATGAGTGAGTGGCTGCAGTATAGGGATTTAACCACTGCGCCACCAGAGCTCCTTGACCAAACCGAAGCTAAAAAATACTTATGTAAATATAAATTCATGCTTCTTAGTCCTGCTCAAAATGGAGGACATCGTGGAATTCCTCCTGGATATACAGTGGAAACTGAGGGCTTGTCCTGGAAAAGGAGGGCATCTGGTCACCCTGGCCAGATGTCTTCACTGCAAAGGAGTGCGAGACACCACAAAATGTAGGACATTCAAGGAAAAATGTCGAGCATAACCAAATCAAAGCTGAAAACACCAATATAAATGAAAAGGTTCTTAGTCATGTTTAAAATGGAAGACTTGGCATTCCTCCAAAACACAAGGATGAAATGCAGGATAGGTCCTGCAAAAGGAGGACGTCTGGTCACCCTTTTGCAGGACCTACCCTCTCAAAAGAGGACAAGGCACCACAAAATGTAAGATGTTCCAGAAAAAGGTTGGACATTAACAAATTAAACCTCAAAAACATTCATGTAAATATAAACTCATGCTTCTGATCCATGCTCAAAATGGAGGACCTTTTGGAATTCCTCCTGGACAGAAAATTAAAGCTAAAATCACTCATATAAATACAAAATTGTGCTTCTTGGTCATGCTCAAAATGGAGGACCTTTTGGGAATTCCCTCTGGACAGAAGGCCTGAAATGTAGGACAGGCCCTGGAAAAGGAAGATATCAGCAAGGGAGAGCAGGGCACTGCAATTGGAGGACGTGACCAAATCAAAGCTGGAAGCACTCATATAAATATAAATTCATGCTTCTTGGTCATGCTCAAAAGGGAGGACATTTTGGGAAGTCCTCCTGGACAGAAGCTAGAAATGGAGGACAGGTCCTGGAAAAGGGGAGCAAGGCACCTCAAAATGGAGGGCATGCAAGAAAAATGGAGGACATGACTGAATCAAAGCTGAAATTATATAAATATGAATTCATACTTCTTAACCATGCTCAAAATGGAGGACATTTTGGCATTCTTCCTAGACAGAAGGCTGAAATGCAGGTCCTGCAAAAGGAGGACGTCTGGTCACCCTGACCAAACTTTATAAGCCGCAAAAGAGGGCAAGGCTCCGCAAAATGAAGGACATTCCAGAAAAAAGTAGGACATGACCAAATAAAACCTAAAAAACACTCATGTAAATATAGACTCATGCTCCTTAGTCATGCTCAAAAGGGAGGACATTTTGGAGTTCCTCCTGGACCTGGACGTCCTGGAAAAGGAGGGCAAGGCAAGAAAATGGAGGGCATGACCGAATCAAAAGCTGAACACATATAAATATAAACCCATACTTCTTAAGCCCTGCTCAAAATGGGAGGACATTTTGGGACATTCCTCTTGGGCAGGAGGTGGGGAATGGAGGACAGGTCCTGGAAAAGGAGGACGGGCCCCCTTTGAAACAATGCTGACCCGAGTCCTC
>CM034703.1:329941723-329967512 GCA_020142125.1 Phrynosoma platyrhinos
GCAGGATGGAAAAGTCCGGGGCCTCCGGCCGCTGCCTCTCGCCGCTTCAAATATATGTTGACTATTCATGTGCATGACAAATTGTTGTCAATATTGTGCATTTTGGTTGGCCAATAAAGGTATCACTGATGGATTTTTGTTTGAATCTCCATCCCTGAGACCACTGCTTCTCAAAGGAGTGGTTCAGAGACCAGTATTATCATAGCTGTTCATTTTGGTGCTAACAATTTCCCATCCTGTTGACTGGTAATGTTACAACCATGTCCCTCAGTGTCTTATATAGAGATCAGATGTGTTGTTTAATCACTCTGTTCCTACAGAGAATGTGTGTGAGGTGCTTTGGTCCACTCTAGCTCTTTTCTTATCCACATTGGTAGTCAGTGCTGGAATATTCCTTGGAATTGTGACAGCTGATGTTTTACAGTCCTAGTTGAATGGCTTTCCTAGGAATACTTGTGTTTTTCCTGGTCATGTCCAGCCAGTTGAATGAGACAATATAGGCTGTCCAATCTTGCATTATCAGTTTAAAGTGAGTTGGCGAAAGGTAATTATTTCAATGAAGTGATTTGCAAGTTCACAGCTTTGAAGGCCAGGAAAGGAAAGTTCTGATTTAGTGGAAAAGTTCACTAAGGTTTTGTCTGTATGGGCCAAAAGGCCCATTTCCCCTTTGCTCTGAAGGTATCCTGTTCAGACATTGTGTGGCCAAAACCCTGGTTTGGGTATAGGTTGTTTACATACCTTGAAGGCAGTCAACCCCTGAAAACAATTTAAATAAACTCTCCTTTTGCTACAGGTTTTCTAGCATTGCTACACAGTGGTGACACTAGGTAATAGTAGCTGTTAACACATGTGCCTGCTGCATTGCCTGGTAACCCCATTACTGGCTAAGGATGTTATCACACGTGGGCCAGAAAGCGATAATAAAGTGGAAATGAGGCATTCCGAAAATAAACGGAAAATAAACCTTGATTCTGCAAATGGCTTTCACACATAATTACCTTAATTGCAAAATTAAAGTAAGTGCATTTAATGTTCACACACACGTGAGAAAAGCCCGTAAATATACTAAAAATGAGATTCTTGCACATGCGCAGATAGAGGAATGTTCGCTGTGGAACCATGGGAACAGCAGGGAAATACTCCCAAATGCGCATTTGCTTTTCACATTATGGTAAATGCGAAATTACCTTAATTTCGCATTTGCATTTCCTCCAAACATCTGAATTTCAAAAGATCTCAGTTAACACCAGTTTCTGTCCACTTTCTGTCCAGTTTCTGTGCGATGTCGTGTGAAAACGCAAGGCACAAATCCAGTTTCTGTT
Source organism: Phrynosoma platyrhinos (assembly GCA_020142125.1). Classification (NCBI taxonomy): domain Eukaryota; kingdom Metazoa; phylum Chordata; class Lepidosauria; order Squamata; family Phrynosomatidae; genus Phrynosoma; species Phrynosoma platyrhinos. The sequence continues at coordinate 329,943,046 of CM034703.1, forward strand.
TGGGATTTGTGTGGATTAACCAGCAGATTTGCCCCTGTGTGATAACATCTTAAGCCATGTCTTTGGAGGTCAGAGGGAGGTGGCCAGCCATGTGGCTGAAACTGGACACTTCCTTCTGCCATCAAAGGATTCAACACAGCCGATGCAGCAGGGCAAGCACATGCCATCACCGTTGCAGCATGGATAGGAAATAGGAGAGGGGAAACAAGTCCAGGATATTCTGGGGCCTGTCTGGGGTATCCTGACTCATGCAAACAAGGTCTAAGTGCTGAAATGCTTGTGTACTTATTCAATGTATAAATTATAAGTATAACATGTATTATTTCATTTATGAGTATATTTGCATATGCATAGTATACATTATTTGGGTCATTATTGATCATGCAAACCTAATCCATCAATGTATCTCATGATAAGGGTAAAGTTTAGCATTACAATGAACATAATTTTGCTGCAGTTCTTAAACATTGTTTTCTTACCAAATCTATTGTTTACCAATAGATTTGTTTTCTTACCAATCTATTGTTTTCTTCCCAAATGTTAACTTTAACCGCATTAGACTATGTAAATGTACCTTTACATACATTTACATTTATATACATATTGTACCGGGCCAAAACCCTGGTTGTTTACATACCTTGAAGGCAGTCCCACCCTTCAATCCCTGAAAACAATTTAAAGTGGAGGGCTGGGTATGCTGAAATATGCCAGTGGGCAAAATGGTTGAGAATTCGATGGCCTAGCCCATACGGATGATGGTAAGAACCCAAGAATTTGTGGTGATGTTCAGCTAGGTTGAGTAATGGCAGTATAATCTGGGCCCCCTGAAATAACAATGGGTCTATGAAAGAGGGATCTGGGATTGACTGAGAAAGAAGAAGAAAAAGAAACGGAAATAATAAAAATGTGAAAAAAGAAGTGAAGAAAAAACTACTCGGCCTGAGAATGATCTGAGGAGACTAGCTCTGTCGGCAAATGGAAAGAAACTGAGGAGATGGTACTTTGGTGGGCTGGAGCATGTGCGATAGGCAGTGGGGACCAAGCTACTCAGCTCTATAAAGTTCCATAGGTGATCTCTGCACAGGTGCAGAACTCATTTGTGTGAGGCACAGAGACCACGATGATGAACCTGATGAACCAGAGGGACTGATGAAGGAGGAGGAGAGAACTGTGGGAGAACAGAGAACCATGATGGTAAATGGGCAACCCAGAGATCATGTAGATGATCCTGAGGGCAACCCAAAAGCAAATATCTCAGTGAAGATACTGCAGAGTGGCCTGGAAGATGTGGTGCCAGAAGTAAAATAACTCTGCTGATAGACATGGTTCTAGATGGCAGACTTTGAGGAGTTGATTCACTAAGGGGGGTTGCAGACTGTCAAAAATAGTGTGAATTCAGTCCACTTTTAGGGTTAGGGTTAAGGTTAGGGAATCATGGGAACTGTATTTTATTGTGGCACTAGAGTTCTCTGACAAAGAAGGTTCAATGTCTCAGAAAAATAACAATTCCCATGATTCCCTAGCACTAACCCTAACCCTAAAAGTGGACTGAATTCACACTATTTTTGACAGTCTGCAACCCTAGACACCAGGGCTGCCACCATCAGAGATAAAGAGACAGTTTGTGCATCGACACCAGACTCCAGTGAGAAGGTGGAGAACAATGATGAAGGAAAGGAAAGCCATGAAAGAAACAACAAAAGAATGCCTGCAGGATTCAACCAGATAAAGTGGCATCTACTTACCATCAGGACAGACATCAAGTGTACACCATGTGTTATCAGCATCCAGAGAGAGAAGACCACTTCTGCGGACTGGACAGTGATGATGTAAATTTCTGGTTTTATTCTTCTCAAACCTGAAGAGATAGAAAACTTTAATTGTTGACCTTGGCTGCTCTATGAAGTAAGATAATTCAATTGGTTCATCTTACCCAAGTGAGCTGACCCACTTAAAAAAAAATCCCAAATAATGATATGAGGGAGAACATATATTCAAATTATATTGAGTATCACTATTTGTATGACTAAATACAAGCCATCTTACTTGTTATAAGAGAGTTTTATGGAGAGTTTTATGGAGAGTTTTATTGTTTTATGGTTCACAGATACAGAAAGTTTAGGGTGGGAAAAAGACAGCCTTCTCCCTCAGGGCTCACTTTGAGTAGACAGCGTGCAAGCAGGTAGTTGTAATGTTAACTCACAGTGCCTATGGTGAAATTTATTTTGAAGTAAACAGGACTATTAGCTGCATGCCCCTCCAGTTCAGGGCTTTCCAGACAGCCATAAGGGTATATTAAATGGGGAAGAGGAGGAACTGCATTGTAAAGATAAGCACAATGGGACTTGTTTCCCCTGCCAAGTGTGGTAAGATTTAATTTTCTCTGCACACACTCCAGAGACCCAAAGGGAAAGAAACGTTACATAATGATCAGTGATAAGCTTTAAAACAATAAGCTTTAAACCAAACAGATATTGTTCTTAAAGAAGCAGAATTAATAGCAGCACTCCCCTGGTTTAAAAACCCTGTCTGAATGGTTGTTTACATACATAACCCTGCACATCAGATTTTCCTTTGAAATTCTTGTCCCATCACTTCATTTGCAGATGACATAAAATTAAAATTCTTACACTTTGGTTGAGCAGTTTCCAAGTTTTGCAACTCAAAAAACACTTCATTCAATCCTTGAGAATCCAAAATCCTTATGTGTAATGAACAGGGATCATCCTCCACATCCCTAATGAACAGTTACTACTGCCATAGACTGCATATGAGAGGGACTACCAGGAAAGAGTTACTTATATGGACTGATGTTGTCATAAGAGACAAGACAAGACCACCATGTGTACTGGACTTTGTCTGTTGCTCTGTTTGCAATACCAGTATAATTCTCTGAGAATTATGCATTCAAATAGCAACAGTGTTAGTGTGTTTCAAGAAAAAGTAAAAAGGGCAAATGCACCATTGACAAAAGTGTTGGCAAACTCTAACTTATATATAGTTTTTACATGGTGAGGGATGTACAGCCTGTCCTTCCCATCTGCAGACACTAAGCCCTGTTGCCCCTAATAGCTGAAGACAAGGAGGACAAGGCACTACCAAAATGTAGGATGTGCAAGGAAAATGGAGGACATGACCAAATAAAAACTCAGATACATTCATATCAATGTAAATTTGTGCTTCTTGGTCATGCTCAAAATGGAGGGACCTCTGATTATGTAGAAAATTCATACACGTGCGGCGGCGGCAACGGCGGTAACCAACGGCCTGGGCTGGTAAGTCCGGCGAACGGGGCCGTTTCCGGCCCGCAGGCCATAGGTTGCCGACCCCTGTTGTAGAGCGTCCAGGTCCTTGGCTTGAACTTTCCCCTGATTTCTTGAATCTTGTGGAATAGGTCTCTCCTTCTTCCCTTTTTCTTGTTGTCTTCTGTTTCTCTACATCTGTTGTTGTAGTAACTTTCCTTATCTTTGCACACTAGTTATTGTACTGTTGGGGAATACTTGCCCATGGGGAAACAGGGAATACTTGGCTATAGGGAAAACATTGGGGAATACATGGCCATAGGGAAACATTAGAGAATACTTGGCTATAGGGAAAACATTGGGGAATACTTGCCCATAGGGAAATATTAGGGAATACTTAGCTATAGGAAAAACATTGGGGAATACTTGCCCATAGGGAAACATTACAAAATACTTTGCTATAGAGAAAACATTGGGAAATACTTGCCCATAGAGAAACATTAGGGAATACTTAGCTATAGGGAAAACATTGGGGAATACTTGCCCATAGGGAAACATTAGGGAATACTTAGCTATAGGGAAAACATTGGGGAATACTTGCCCATAGAGAAACATTAGGGAATACTTAGCTATAGGGAAAACATTGGGGAATACTTGCCCATAGAGAAACATTAGGGAATACTTAGCTATAGGGAAAACATTGGGGAATACTTGCCCATAGAGAAACATTAGGGAATACTTAGCTATAGGGAAAACATTGGGGAATACTTGCCCATAGAGAAACATTAGGGAATACTTAGCTATAGGGAAAACATTGGGGAATACTTGACCATAGAGAAACATTAGGGAATACTTAGCTATAGGGAAATTCCCCAATGGTTCCTTATGGTCAATGCTTCCCTATGGTCAAGTATTCCCCAATGTCAGAATTCCCTCAGAGTAACATCTTTCTTTTCCATCTTCCTCAGGCGGCTGCCTCGCCCTCTGCCCAGCAACCGCTGACGATACTGAAATTTCTCTCCTTCCCGATTGGTTGAACGTTTCCTCCTCACCCAATCCCCGCTCGCTCTCTCTACCTGAAAGCCTGGCGCGTGCCTTAACCGCCTCACTCGCCGTGGTGTGAAGCCAACCGTCTTGTGGGAGCCAGATCATGGCGCCATTTTGGCCCCTCGTCTTCCTTTTGGGGGACTTGAGTCTGTCCTTCCCGCAGGGTCCTCTGACAAAGACTCCAAGGGCTGAGGGTGAGTTATTGTTGTTGTTTCTACTACTTCTGTGCCTGTTGTGTGCCTCCAAGTTGGTCCCAACTTTTTTAAAAAACTTTTTTTAAAATTTTATTTTAATTTTTAATTTTTTTAAAATCGAATTAAACAAATATAAAATCACAACTGAAGCTTTCGAAGCTTCACTGGCTTCTTCATCAGGCAAAAGTTGTAACAAACCATAGAGGAGGGGAAAAATAAAATAAAGGAAGATGTCAAACATAATAGGCGAGCATTTTGTTGTTTTTGTTCTAAATTGAGATGGTATGGAGGGGTATCTCTTGCAGGTTGGCACCTTCTTCTCCTGGCTATGTGGCTACTACTACTACTACTATTATTATTATAAATAGAGAGATCTTGTAACACCTTTGAGACTCAAAGAAACAAGTTGGCAGCATGAGCTTTCCTAGACTTCAATCTACTTCCTCAGATGCATATTATTGTTGTTGTTGTTATTATTATTTAAAGATATAGCCATGTTTGTACAGTCAGTCTGTAGAGAGATCTTGTAGCACCTATGAGACTCAATGAAAAAAAGAAGTTGGCAGTATGAGCTTTCTTAGACTTCAGTCTACTTCCTCAGATGCATCATATTTATTATTATTATTATTATTAGGTATAGCCATATTTGTACAGTCAGTATGTAGAGATCTTGTAGCACCTTTGAGACTCAATGAAAAAAGAAGTTGGCAGCATAAGCTTTCCTAGACTTCAGTCTGCCTTTTCAGATGCATATTATTATTATTATTATTATTATTATTATTAAAAGGTATAGCCATGTTTGTAGAATCAGTATGTAGAGAGATCTTGTAGCACCTTTGAGAATCACGGAAAGAAAGAAATTGGCAGCAGGAGCTTTCTTAGACTTCAGTCCACTTCCTCAGATGCATATTATTATTATTATTATTATTATTATTATTATTATTATTATTATTATTAGGTATAGCCATGTTTGTAGAGTCAGTATGTAGAGAGATCTTGTAGCACCTTTGAGACTCAATGAAAAAAAGAAGTTGGCAGTAGGAGCTTTCCTAGACTTCAAGTCTACTTCCTTAGATGCATAAAGTAGATGGAAGTAGACTTAAGTCCAGGAAAGCTAATGCTACAAATTTCTTTCTTTCAGTGAGTCTCAAAGGTGCTACAAGATCCCTCTGCATACTGACTCTACAAACATGGCTATACCTTTTAACAACAACACCACCACCACCAATATGCATCTGAGTAAGTAGACTGAAGTTAGGAAATCTCCTGCTACCAATTTATTTCTTTCAGTTAGTCTCAAAGGTGCTACAAGATCTCTCTACATACTGATTCTACAGACTTAAGATAACTATATCTTTGAGTAATAATAATAATAATAATAATAAATCCTCCTTCCTGGTCACATTTTCACTGCCAAGAAGAAAGGAGGAGAGGCTCTTGTGGGGATTTCAGCTCAGGGGTCAAAATATTTCGACTGGCAACATGGGTTGGTGAGGAAGGCCCTTGGCTTCCCTCTCCCACTCCCCCTCAGGCAGCAAAATCCCTGTGGACAGCCTCCAGAAGGATGTTTGGGTGGTGGCCTTGTAAAGGAGGAGAATTTGCACCCAGCGCAACACCCAGAGGGAAAAGGATAGGGTCTGAGCAGAGGAATTTTTTGGCTTGAAAATGGGGTGGGAGGAGGAAGCAGATTTGGGGAAGCCAAATGATTACTCTCTTTGCAAATCCGTTTTCCGTTTTCCAGCTGATCTATTTTGTAAGGCACCTGGGGCAGGGACCGCTTCATTGTCCTTCTGAGGTGCTTTTCCTGTTGACAACTCCTGCAAGATCCTTGGGAGCAGCAGCCAGATTCCCTGTGAAAACTAGGAGCAGTTTGATATTGATACCACATTGCTATGCCTCCATCCTGTGGAATCCTGGGATTTGTCGTTGTTATTATTATTATTATTTTATATCTTGCCCTTTTCCCAAAGCTAGGACTCAGGGCGGCTCACAACATTAAAAACAGTACAATTAAAAGCATATAAAATGGTATGTTAGTTTGGTGAGGTATTCAGCCTAGCCTGTCAGAGACCTCCTTTTGCAGGACATACCCTACATTCCACCCTTCTGTCCAAGAGGAATTCCAAAAATGTCCTCCGTTTTGAGCAGGACTAAAGAGCATGAGTTTGACAACCAGGTGTCAGAGAGTTAGCCCAACAGGTGATGGCTCATTCTGGTACTTATCTGGGTGTGAAATACTGCATCCTTCTGGAGGTTTCAGGCAATCTTGAAGCAGGGTGGCCAGATTTGGTCTTCCTTTCCCTGGACATGTCCTACATGCCAACCTCCTGTCTAGGAGGAATTCCAAAATGTCTCCCATTTTGAACAGGACTAACTGCCTTTGCAGACTGCCAGAAATAGTGCACATTAAATTGAGGCACTGCCCTGGCTCAGTGCTAGGGAATTATGGGAATTGTATTTTTTTCTGAGACACTGAGCCTTCTCTGTCAGAGAGTTCTGGTGCCACAATAAATTACAGTTCCCATGATTCCCTAGCACTGAGCCAGGGCAGTGCCTCAATTTAATGTGCACTATTTCTGGCAATCTGCAAAGGCCTTAAGAAACATGAGACGGAGAATCTACACAAAATTCAACCTAGACAATAAGGAACTAGAAATAGTAAAAGAATTCTCGTAAATTCTCATAAGTTCTCATATAATAGTAAAAGAGTTATAAATTTTGATTAAATATTGATCGGAGTGGGGATTGCAGTCAAGAAATCAGAATCAGACTTAAGAATGGGAAGGGCAACAATGGAAGAACTAGGAAAGATCCTAAAATGTAAAAATGTACAACTGAGCACAAAAGTTAGAATCACACAAGCCATTCCCTATTGCCATCTATGGATGTGAGAGCTGGACAGTTAAGAAAGCAGATAGGAAGACAATTAATTCATTTGAGATGTGTTGCTGGAGAAGGGTGCTGAGGATCGCATGGACAGCCATGAAGACAAATGGATCATAGAGCAGATCATTCCTGAACTCTCCGGGGAAGCCAAGATGATCAAATTGTGGCTGCTGTACTTTGGCCAAATCATGAGAAGGCGAAAAAGGCAATAATGCTAGGAAAGGCAGATGGCAGTAGAAAGAGAGGAAGACCCACGGTAGACGATGGATTCAGTTAAGCCTTAAGGAGATCATGGGTATGAATCTGCAAGAACTAAGAAAAGTAGTTGCAGGTAGGGAGTCTTGGAGATGTTCATCCACAGGGTCGCCATGCATCAGGATCAACTTGAGGGCAGTTAACAACATCAGCAACCAAGGAGCATGAATTTGTAATGTCTTATGGTACATTTTTTCTTGAATGTCCAACATTTTGTGGTGCCCTGCCCTCCTTTGCAGTTAGGACATCTGGTCACCCTGGATTTTAAGTGGCTTGAGAGGACAGCTAACTAGTCGTGATTGTTATTATTGGGCTTTTATAGCCAAATAATTGGCTTATGGGACTTTCTGCCTCATGCCGCAGAGGATGATTTTGCTTACTGTGCACTCAGGCACCGTCATAGCTTGAATTACCTCTGGAGTTGCCAATCCCAGCACATGCAATGGAAATTGAGGGAGGGAATGGCTCCTGGAATATTGTCCCATGTCATTGTCACACACTATAGCTCCTTTGTACTTAGGAAATCTAGTCACTTTGTCCCACAATCAATCCTTGTTCTTGTCCCTTCCAGTCCCAGCCCCCTTGCCTATCTCAGCTGTTTTTTTCTTAGCAAATATGGCTACATATTTAATCTATTTATTAAATATTTAATCTAGAAACCCACCCACCCCTGCTCAGCTGGCTACATTCAGAGAGAAAGGTTGTTTCAATATGGGATTTCCTCCCCATCCCTAATTTAAAAATTTGTATCAAGGGCTACATAGTTATGAGAGAGCCAATGTGGTGTAGTGGTTTGAGTGTTGGATTATGACTTTGGAGACCAGGGTTTGAATCCTGGCTCGGACATGTCATTCCACTGGGTGACCTTGGGAAAGTCACACTCTGTTAGACTCAGAAGCTGGCAATGGCAAACCCCTTCTGAAGAAACTTACTAAGAAAGTTTTTTTGTGGGTTTTTCAGGCTGTGTGGCCATGTTCTAGAAGAGCTTCTTTCTGACGTTTCGCCAGCATCTGTGGCTGGCATCTTCAGAGAAAACTTTTTGATACAGCCTTAGGATCACCATAAGTTAGAAATGACTTGAAGGCACACAACAACAACTTTATCATAAATAGCACCAATTTCTAGTCTCAGCTTAAATCCCTGGAAGGCTCAAGATCCCGTTTGATCTTGGAAGTAAAGCAGGGCCAGTCCAGGCATGCCGCTCCATTTCAGAGGAAGACAATGGCAAAGACATTTCCTCTTAATATGATTTTTGGCAGCACAGGTCAGAAACTGTAACTAATGTTTGCATGAAGTTACCATGAAACCACATGGAAATTTGTGCCATGATATGATATTTTGTCACAGTGGTCTGGACTAGTTTGTAGAAGCCCACAAGCAAGTACGGTAGTCATGGTTGACTCCCTATCTGCGGAGGGGAATTGGTTCTTGAGGGGCCCTGAAAGATATCTCCTTTGCTGGAGGGGAGAGAGGGAGAGGCAAAAGGTCAGACAAGGATGCATTTTATTGCCCTATCTGTTCAACTTGTATGCAGAACATATTATAGGAGAAGCAGGCTTGGACACAGAAGAAGGAAGGATGAAAATAGGAGGAAGGAATGTCAACAATCTAAGATATGCAGATGACACCATAATACTAGCAGAAAACCTCACAGACCTAGAACACCTGCTAAGGAAGATCAAAGAAGAAAGTGCAAAGGCAGGCTTAATGCTGAACATAAAAAAAACAAAAATAATGACCACCGAGGATCTTCACAAGTTCAACCTAGACAATGAAGAAATAGTAATAGTAAAAGAATTCCCATATTTGGGATCAAACATTGATAGAAATGGGGATGGCAGTCAGGAAATCAGAAGACTAAGAATGGGAAGGATGGCTATGAAAGAACGAGAAAAGATTCTAAAATGCAAAGATACACAACTCAGCACAAAAGTCAGAATCATACAAGCCATTGCATTCCCTATTACCATGTATGGATGTGAGAGCTGGATAGTCAAGAAAGAAGATAGGAGGAAAATCAATGCATTTGAGATAATGTGGCTTATGGGATCCCATGGAGAGCCAAAAGGACAAACAAATGGGTCCTAGAGCAGATCAAGCTGGAAACCTCCCTGGAAGAAGCCAAGATGACCAAACTGAGACTGTCATACTTTGGACACGTCATGACAAGGAAGGACTCTTTGGAAAAAACCAATAATGATGGGGAACGTGGAGAGAAGTAGGAAGAGAGGAAGGCCACATGCCAGATGAATGGTCTCTATTAAGGAGGTCAGGGTATTACGGGGTTGCAGGAATTAAGCAGAGCAGTGGAGGACAGAGCGTCTTAGAAAGGATTCATCCATAAGGTTGCCATGAGCTGAGATTGACTCGAAGGCAGTTAACAACAAACAAACAAAAAGGCCAACAGAGTCCATCCAACTATTAACCAGGGACAGCTGACCCTGTCCAAGAAAACTAGTAGCGGGTTTCCCAGGAACCACAGCCAGCATTATCCATAGGCCACGAATGTTGGGAGCTGCAGTCCAACACCTGGAGTGATGCACTTTGCCCACCCCAATCAAGTGCATTGATGGGAGTTGTAGTAGTTCTTTGGATGGACTACAGCTTCCAGAATCCTCATCCAGTACAACCCATTGAGACATGTTAGCTGGATGATCCTTATCACACAATGAGGTTATATTATTTTTGTTGTTCTATCTAAAGTGACCTTTAGTAGAATATAACAAGGCTGTTATACAGTCCTCCTTCTGTATCCACAGACTTGCCATCCACAGATTTGAGCGTCTGTGGATGGCAAGACCGCAGGAGGCAGGGGTGATGGAGGGAGGGGGTAAGAGAAGGAGGAGAAAGGAGGAGGAGGTGGGGAAGTGGAAGAGGAGGAAGGAAAAAAGGAAGAGCAGAGATGGGGATAAGAGGATGTGGAGGAAGGAAAAAGAGGAGTAAAAGGAGGAAGAGCCATGGCAGCAGCAACAGGAGGGAGAAGAGGAGGAAGAGGCAGGGAAGAGGAGGAAGAAAAGGTAGCTCCCTGCTGCCTGCCACAGTGAGAGCAGTGAGGCTGGCTGGCGGGGGGGGGGGGGGGGGGCAGAGTGCCATTATCTCCAATGGTGGCGTGGTCTCATGGCCGTGGCACCATTGAATACTGTGGGACTTGAGCATCTGAGAATTTTGGTATCCGCAGGGGGATCCGAATGGATACCCCGCAGATACTGAGGGCCCACTGTATCATTTTAGCAGGGGATTATTCCTGCATTTGCATTTCCTCCGGCTTTTCACATAGTGCTCTTTTGGTGTTGCTGTGCTGTAGTCATTGGAAATTGATATTTTTTTTTCCATGCTGGAGATAATATGTTAACAACCCCCTTTCCTGCTGTATACTAACCAATCTGTGTGTGAATTTCTCATTCTGCTCCTTTGTGAGAATGTTTGCATTATGGGTGCAGTTCAATTGCCCTTTCCTTGAAAAGTTCACAAACATGTTGCTGGCAGGTAGACAAATTCACATCTCTACATGTCCCACTCGTTGCAAGGAATGTCTCAGCTCAATTAAGTTTTGCATGAGAAAAGACGATTACTGAAAGAAGGCAACACAGTGCAAATGCATGCAGTGCAACCACACACTGTGGAGTGACAGATAATGTCATCTCTAAAAGTTTGTTTGCCTTTTCCAGGATCCTCCTTCCACTCCCTGCGCTATTTTCTTACATCTGTGTCAGAGCCTGGCCAAGGGTTGCCCCAGTTCATTGCTGTTGGGTATGTGGACAACCAGCCTTTTTATCGGTATGATAGCAACTCTAAGAAGGCTCAGCCACAAGTTTCCTGGATGTCAAAGGCAGACGCACATTACTGGGAGAGAGAGACCCATATTATGCAGGACAAGTGGGCCAAATTCAGAGGGGACTTGGAAACATTAAGGATTCGCTACAACCAGAGTGAAGGTGAGTGGAAATGGATTTCCCCCCCCTCCCCGCCCCATTTATTTCTCTGGGGCAAGAACTGGGACTAGTGACTGCTAGGAAGGGGGAAAAAGGTGTTCCTGGTAAGAAACTAACACCTTATCCATGTGATCACTCTGGAAGCAGTGGGGGGAATAGAGGGGGGCAAACATCTTCCCTCACTTTTCAGCAGAGAGATGAAGATTATCTTTGTACTAGGAAGGGGAGCAAAGAAAAAAGGCGTACCCTTTCTCACACAAACCTTCATGTACACCCCAGAGAAGCAAGATTAAAATCTACCTTAGTAAAAGAAAACCTGTAGTCTCAACTTAACAGTCTCCCAGCCCAACTGGCTGAGCTGGTCTTGGTGGTGATGCTAGAACAGGGGTAGGCAACCTTTCCCCTTTAAGGGCCGAGGGACTTCAGCTCCCAGAAGCCTCAGCCATGTTGGCCAATAGTCCCATGTTGGCCAATAGCTCCTGGAATTCTGGGAGCTGAGGTCCCTCGGCCCTTAAAGGGGAAAGGTTGCCTACCCTTGATCCAGTGTACGACTCAAGTAGTCACTGACTCCATACATGTTGCTGGCCACACTCTGGACCAAAGTTTCTGTGCTAGATGGGACGATCTAGCACAGTTGATCTAGATGTGGAGGAACCTTCTAGAGTTCTGCTGTCATAGAGAGGGTTCCTGGTAGGGTTTAGAGTCCCTGGGACTTGGAGTCACTGCTGGGGGTGGGAGGGGTGCTGATTAAGATGGTCTGTCCAAGGTTGGGGTGGGGGAATGATGTCCAAAAAGAGATCCTGGAGGGTTTGTGGGGTGAGGGTTTCCCTATGAGTCCGAATTATATGCGTTGTAATTATTTAGAGGTTAATAGTGGGATGTGGGTGACTTCATGGTTAAGATGCCAATTCTGACAATTGGAAGAACAGAAGGTTGGTAGTTTGAGGACTGAGTTTCGCACTATGGGGTGAGCTCCTGTCACTAGTCCCAGCTTCTGCCAACCTATCAGTTCGAAAGCATACAAATGCAAGTAGATAAATAGGTACCACTTTGGTAGGAAAGTAACAGCGTTCAGTGCAGTCATGCTAGCCACATGACCACCAGAATTGTCCTTGGACAATGCTGGCTCTTCGGCATAGTAATGGAGATGAGCACTGCCCCCTACAGTTGGTTACGACTAGACATGTCAAGGGACTACCTTTATCTTAACCTTTAATGGTTAATAAGGTAAAATGTCTCATTGCTTTTATTCTTCAGTAACAATTCAAGGTTGTTGGTGGCCTGTCTTTGCTTCTTCCTTTGGTTTGAGGTAAAATAAGAAAAAAAATCTTGCATGAACCTCTTTTGTGGAGCATAGTGTTGCAGAGAGGGGCTGCCCCCAGCTCTGCTTAGGGGATCCCCAATCCTCACGTTGTGTGGGTCTCTTTCAGGATTTCACACCCTGCAGAAGATTTACGGCTGTGAGCTGAGGAAAGACGGGAGCAAAGGGGCGTATTACCAATATGGGTATGATGGGAGGGACTTCATCAGCTTCAACATAGAGACTCTCACCTGGATGGCAGCTGATGTGCCAGCCCAGCTCACCAAGAGGACATGGGAGATGGAGACAAATAAAGCCCAGTTTGACAAGGTTGAGCTGGAGGTGGAGTGCATTGAGCGGCTGCCGAAATACCTGGACTATGGGAAAGAAGTGCTGCTGAGGACAAGTGAGTGGTGTGGGTGGGTGAAATAGGGAGGGCTCCTGCCAGGGAGAATTGACTATTGCACTGTATTTTGCCTCCCTCTCAACACACCTTGTCTTTATATCATCCAATTTTTCTGGAAAAGTTTTAGAACCTGAGTGTGGTATAGTGGTTGGATTACGATTCTGGAGACTGGAGACTCTTTGAAACCATGCTTGGCCATGGAAACTCACTGGGTGATCTTTGCCAAGTCACCCTCTCTTAGCCTCAGGGAAAGGCAAATGACAAACCCCTCTGAACAAATCTTGCCAAGAAAACCCCATGATAGGTTTGCCTTACAGTTGCCATAAGTCAGAAACAACCTGAAGGCACACAACAGTAAGGGCCTTTGCAGACTACCAGAAATAGTGCACATTAAATTGAGGCACTGCCCTGGCTCAGTGCTAGGGAATCATGGGAACTGTAATTTATTGTGGCATCAGAGCTCTCTGACAGAGAAGGCTCAATGTCCCAGAAAAAAATACAATTCCCATGATTCCCTAGCACTGAGCCAGGGCAGTGCCTCAATTTAATGTGCACTATTTCTGGCATCTGCAAAGGCCCTAAGTGGTACACTCCAGCTCAGGAGTATTAAAGTAAATTTTAGTTGGGAACAATCTATTCCACAGTTGAGCAGAGATCAGATGCTACAATTCTAAGAGAAAATGAGTTAACCTTTTTTTAAAAATCAGAATTCTGTTCAGTTTTTCACAAAAGGGGCAACAATAAAGTAAGGCAAACTCGATCACTTTTCTCCTGTACAGGTACAAAACTGGCATAGCAGGGTGAAGAGTTTATATCTTTGTCATTTTCTGGGGGGGGGGGGAAGCATTCAGGTATGTTTTACTTACATCTTGCATGGTACAATCTGTGGATACATTCACCCTCCCTCACACTGAAACTCAGACCTTGTCTGCATTGACCAGGATATTCCAGGGTCAGCCCAGAGTATCCTGGCCTTGCAACTTCCCTGATATCCCCTGTTACCTAGCCCTTCATGACCTCACCATGGCAGATGTCTGCCTGGGTGTCCCGCTTAGCCATCCAGCACATCCACATCTGTTGGAGATCTCTTGCTTTGGAGGTCAGAATGAAGTGGTCTGGGGCAGTCACATGGCTGGGTGCCTTGTTCTGAACTCAGAATGAGTGACCTGTGGTGGCAGTGGATGTGCCAGGTGACTTAGCAGAACACCTGTTCAGATAGCTGCGGTGGTGTGGGAACAGTAGTGTCACTAGGGAGTGTGGCCTGCACCAGGTGACACCTCCAGAAGAGGAGTGACACCCGGTTCCCCCCCACCTTGGGGCTGCTGTGTTGCTTTCTTCCCGAAGAGAATGAATGACACTCCGCCCCAAGGTAGGTGGAGGGGTGGCGCTCTTGGCCTTCCTCAGGGCCACATTGCTCTCCTAAAGAGAACAGTGCAATGGCCCCAGGGTAGGTGGGGGTGCTGCTTTTGGCCTTCCTCGCAGCTTCTGTGTCACTCTGCTTATGAGAACAGTGCGATAGTCTCAAAGAAGGCCAATTGCGCCACCCACCTCAGAAGTCCCACCGCTTGCACCAGGTGATACTAGGTTTTGGGACACCACTTGCGGGAACTGAAGGCTCTGGATTTTCCTGAAAAATCCAGAGTAACCGGTATGTTATTTTAAACCTTTTGAATCTTTTATATCCTGGTTCTGGTGAGAAATGTGCTGGATGTCATGCTGCTTGCACCAGTACATGGGGTTGCGACATGCATTGTTCGAACAGGACAATATCAGAACAGGGGGGAAATTGGCCTTTTGGCAAGTACAGACAAGGCCCCAGGTCCCAAAATTCAGTCAGATATTTTAGTATGCTGGATCATGGCAGAGTGCATATGGGGGTAGGTTTATATGTGAATTCTTTCCCCATGTCAATGTTAATTAATGAATAATCTCTATCATGACCTTTTCCCAGCAATGGGACTCAAAAGCAGCTTACAGCTTATTACAAGCAGTGCAAATTAAGAGCAATACAGAAAAATAAAAAGTATAAATAAAGTATAATAAGTATAAAAAAAATAAAAAAGTATAAATATTGATGTTATTTTTGAATTTAAAAAAACCCAATTTGTATAGTTAAAACCATTAAAATTCAATTTAAAAACTATATAGAAACCAACAAAACAGCTCAGTGCCCGTTTAAAAGCACCTCTGAGTCTATTGCTAGCAGCCTGATGGAATAGGAGTTTTCACTTAAGTCCAAAAGCACCCCCCAAGAAGCCCCCTTTGTTTCCCCCCCCAGTGAGCCTGTGAATGCAATAGGACTGAGAGAAGAGGCTCTCACAGGCTCACTGGGATCATAGAAAGTCTAGAAGGTCTCACTGAAGGTCTTAGGCCTCATTCCCATTAGGAATTAACCAAAATTGCTGATTGGGTTATATGATCATCATTCCCACTTGAAACTGGTTCCCATCCTACTGTGCTCAGTTTAAATTGCACTGAAGCAAGGCAAACGCAAAAGAAACACTCTTTCCTGACACTAGTTTTTGGGCATTTTTTTTTATCTGTGTTCAATAAGTGGGAATGATGAGTTGGATTCACTTTAGGGGGCTGTACTGGCTCTTTGCCGGCTTCTGTTTCCAGCCCTGATGCTCTGGGGGCTGCGCTGGCTCTTGCAGGAACAAGCCCTTAGAGCTGTAATGTGCTGATAATGAAAGAAAGCCCTTTCCCTGCCTCTGCCTGCCCTTTATAATTTGCTTCTCTACTAAAAGAAAGCTCCTCCTTCCTCTCTGTCCTTCCACCTGTCCCATTTCTGGCAAGCAAAGGTATCTCAACCACCCCTAAACATCCACACCATTGGGAACTGAACCCTGTCTTGCCCTCCACAGCCTTCCCTGGCCCACCTGCCCTTCTCAAATCATTCTTCTCCTGACCCCTCATTTGAAGGGAGGAGAAAGCAATGAGGCAGAGAAAATGGCAGGAAGAGGAGGACATGGAGGATCCTTCACAAAGAACAAGCTGTCTTTGTACTTATTTAGTCATTAAAGGTTGAACTTGAGCAGGGTTGCTACCTTATGCAGAGAAACAATTTATTTGGTTTTTATTTTTTAGAAGGGCCAAGGTTAATTCAGTGTGACCTGGAGAATATCTAGACTGTCCTCTCAATAGTGCCAAAGTTTACTTTACTTTTAAAAACCCCTCCATTCTGTAAAATGTATACGGATCACTGTTGTCTCTCCCCGCCCCGCCCCCCCCTCGATGATTTTAAAATGCTGCCCATGAAGGATTTATTTATTTACAGATTTTTATACCCTGCCTTTAGCCAAGAAGGCTTCCTGGGAGGCTTTCAGATTGTTCATTTGAGCATTTCCTGTC
This sequence comes from Phrynosoma platyrhinos, assembly GCA_020142125.1. Lineage (NCBI taxonomy): Eukaryota > Metazoa > Chordata > Lepidosauria > Squamata > Phrynosomatidae > Phrynosoma > Phrynosoma platyrhinos. The sequence goes on from CM034703.1 coordinate 329,959,659, forward strand.
CTCAAGCTTACAATATAGTTGCCTTTCTTGGGTGGGCTAATGTTCTCAGGTATGGTCCAGTCAGAACAACCAAGCACCAAAAATGTGATTGTGTATTCCATCCATTCAACCTTCCCTTTATTTATATCCTGTCTTTCTCCCAGGCTGGAACTCAAGGCATCTTGTAAAAGATAGAAAATTACAATAAAACACACATGGTTAAAAACATACAAAACAGTATTAAACAGCAATTCAATTAAAACCATTTAAAATCTTCATGCCTTTGCAGACTGCCAGAAATAGTGCACTTTAAATTGAGGCACTGACCTGGCTCAGTGCTAGGGAATCATGAGAATTGTATTTTTTCTGAGACATTGAGCCTTCTCTGACAGAGAGGTCTGGTGCCACCATAAACTATAGTTCCTATGATTCCCTAGCACTGAGCCAGGGCAGTGCCTCAATTTAAAGTGCACTATTTCTGGCAGTCTGCAAAGACCTTTCCTTTACAATATTAAAAACAGCACAGTAACATGAAAAACCCTTTCTTATTAAAAACCAGTTCCCAAAAGCTTGTTGGAAAAGAAACATGTTAAACTGTTGTCACAAAGACAACAAAGGAAGAGCCACCCAAGCTTCTCAAGGAGGGAGTTCCAAAGTGTGAGAGCAGCCACAGAGAAGGCCTTCTCCTACCTTTCCATCATTCCTGTTTGCCTAGTTTGCTAAAATTAATTGTAAGTTTCCTTAGAGAATGAAGTAAAAGAATTGCAGTTCCATTATCTTTGCTCTGGAGCCATAACTCTCTTGAGTCCACATGACATTGATGACCATCATTTGGATCTGAGACAGTTCATGAGTGGAGCCTCTTGTTATTCCCCACAAAGCCCTGAGCATCTTCTCTTTCAAGCGGGGATATTGCCCAAAAGAAGGGGTGGGGAAAGCGTGGCCTGTGGTGTTCTGGGGGAAAAGTTGTTGTTTATTAAAGAGATTAAAGTATGGGTATGGATGTGAAGAATAGTATATGTAATAAGGTAAGTGATCTGTTGCAGGGGGTGAGCATAGTATGTTGGAGGGGATTGGTTGAGCCTTTTAATGGGGTCTTTTAAAAAGCTAGTACGCAAGACAGTTGGCTAGTTTGAAATGTAATTTAAAATTTGTTTGTTTGAGATGGGAGTTAGAGTCAGAGAGAGTAAAGGGAAGGAGTTTGAGTTTGGGGCCAGTTACTTAGATTCAAAACACACTGCAGAAATAATCCAGTTTGAGACTGCTTTAACTGCCATGGCTCAATCCTAATGCCTTCAACATCTGTTCAAAAGGAACCTGGAAAATCTGTTTCTTTGGGATAGGGTTCACTTCTTGAATAGGTTTAAGATATGGGTGGTCCAGTTTCAGGACAATGGTCAAGACTGGACTGCTTGAACCAAGGAGGCCCCTTCCTTCTGTCCAAATATGCCCCCCTCATGTCACTCTTTTAGAAGGTTTTGATGCTGATTTGACTGTTTTCTTCCAGAGTCCCCGGTAGGGAAGGTGACACGGCAGGCAATTGGGGGTGGCCAAGAAGCCCTCATCTGCCAGGCCCACGGCTTCTACCCCAGAGAAATCGAAGCCACTTGGAGGAAGGGGGAGGAGATCTTGGAACATGAGACCTTCCGTAGGAACATAGCTCCCAACTCTGATGGGACATACTACATCTGGCTCCGCATCAATATTGACCCTGAGGAGAGGGACCTCTACTGGTGCCACGTGGATCATGCCAGCTTGGCAGAACCTCTGGTCTTGGCATTCAAAGAGCCTGGTGGTGAGAGACTGGAGAGGGCATAAAGAATGGGTTAGCAGGGGAGGATTCTGGGAGATTAGCCCTCCCCTTCATCCACTCACAAGCAAAAACTCCATAGGGCCCTGAGTATGTTTGGGTGTGCAATGCAGGAGATGTACCCCTGTGCTGAAGGCTGAGGGAATAGAATGGTATGGTGTTTGATAAAGGAGCTGGAAGATTAACCCTTCAAAATATCAGCTCCATATTTGACAGAAGTGGGGTAGAAAAATAAATTTTATTGCTACCTTTGGATTGCATGGACACAACTAACTAATAGACACACACATACCTGGGCTCTCTGTGCCTTTTAAAATTAATTCCTTTTTCTGAAGCCTGTAATTCTGGGCATGGGGAAGCCTCAATGGGAAAGGAATTCTTTGGGTCATGTGGAGAGGTTCTACTCTTCGTTTCTCTGCTGAAGAGATCTCAAGGCTTCTGATGGGGGCCTTGAAGAACTTGTCTGAACAGCCATGTGTTTCTTCCCTTTTAGTCAATGTGAGGCTTATTGTGAGAACCATTTTGGGAGTCTTGGCTGTTCTGGTGGCTGCTGGGATCACCTTATTTCTCAGTAAGTAAATGTTCAGTTTGAGTCTTGGTGGTGGTGAGGTGGCGAGGTAGACAGGCTCTTAAAGCCTCTGCCAGCATTGGAAGCCGGCCCTTCGCTGCCCAGGTGGTCTTTTTCAATCAGTCTGGATGCATTTGTGAAATGAGCCTTATCTGGACTCCAGAGACTTACCTTGACTGGGAAAGAGTTTACTTTCAGTTTATTGATGTTTGATTTGGGTTGAAGTATTACAGAGGAAAGGGCCGGATTCAGGGTGAGTTATGTTCATGTAAATCAGGCACACAAAGAATACCTGAAAGAATATCATGCCCCCAAAGTTTCTGAGCTTCTTTCCCTGGAGTTTATTAGGAAGAGACTGTGGGAGTACCTGCTGGTTGCAAGAGGGGATAATCTCTCAAGAACCTTTTCAGACTTTAGATTTCTGATTATCTATCTGATTATCTTTCTGCAGGGAACCAGTGAGTGAGAACAGTCTGCTAAGCAGCCTCAAGTGAGTGATCCCTCCCTCTCTGAAATAAAGTTGAAAAATATTTGACACCTTTTGTAAAAAAAATTGCTAAAACACAGTAAGATTGCCAATACCTGTGAGGGTCTAATTACTAAATCAAGATCCTTTCTCCTTTTTTAGGCCTATCTGGGCTTTTTCCCCAAACAAGAAGCAAAAGTCTGATTGTATCCTCTTTGGAAAAAGCCCTGTCTGGGTTTGCAAAAAAAAAAGCCCTTGAGAAGGTTTGAAAATGAAGCACCCACGTTCCAGGGAACAGGAAGCCCTGGCCAGGCACAGGAAGGCGATTATCTGGGAATATTTGGTGCCTTCCTCTAAGGGACGAAGAGGGGTCTGATCACGCCCCCCCCCCGGCCGAGTTCAGCCCAAGTAGCAGTTCCAGAGGGGAGCTGTGAAACTGTTGAACTAGGTAACGGATAAGGGATGTGGGGAGAGATGTTTGTCACATGCCTGGTGTATGAATGAGTGAGTGATTGGTTGTCATTTGTTCCCATTACATGCCGTTGGAAAATCTGGATGTGTAGGCGTGAGAACATGAGAATGTTGTATTGTTTTATTTTCCCTTCTTGTGTTGGATTCTGAGACCCCTTACTCTGTTTCCAAATCCCCTACCTTGTGTGGAGTGTTTTGTCTAGGTATTTTGTGTGGAAAACATGGGAGGAAGCGGGAGTAAAACTACTCCGCTGGATAGTATGTTGAAGAACTTAGCCAGTAAAAATTGTACTGAAAAATGGCCAGAAATGGGATTCCTTAATTTTAACATCATTGAGCAACTGCAGTCATGTGTGAGAGTGAATGAAGAATGAGATGAAATTCTGTGTTTTTGAATGCTTGAATAGATGCTATTTGTATGAGAGATTACATGGACATCTATGAGGGGGAGAAAGAGCAGAGAATAAGAGGTATAATTGTTGTTCCTTGAAGCCAAGCCAAATACTTCTCTGATTCTGGAAAAGGGAGATGGTTGTGGCTCCACTTTGCCTTTTCTCCCCCTCAACTATAATTTTCAATTGTTTTTAAACTATGTATCACTGGGGTGTGGATTCCCAGAAAAGGGAATAGGGAAATCCACTGTTGTAGTTTAGGATAGCTTAAGTTTAGAGATTTGTCCAAATTCCACTGGTCCAGCCAGCATGTTTCACCAGCCAGCCACATGGTCTCAAGACATGCTTCTTTTATTACCAAAGAAAGAGATTAGACCCTGTCAAGAGTGTCGGAATAAGGCGTCTAGCTTATTTCCTATCATTTTGTATAATAACCCTGGCTGGGAGGAGTGTCATATTTTATTGAATATCTTTTTGATTCCTGAGGAGAGGTGTATGGTTTGCCCAAAGACAATAGATATGGTCTTCTCTCCAGAACATAATATTTAACCTCAATCTGCACTGCAACAACACATTGACTCTGAAGATACTTCTTTTTATTTCTGAATTTGGAAGATATTTTCTCATGTGTCTCAGCACTAGAACCTGAGAGAAAAGAGGCTGTCAGCAGAATAGCTGTCCTGAAAACTAAAATGGACAAAGATCTGAATATATATATCTCCCAGCTGGTACAGATTACCTATAGAGTTTACTCTAACAAGAATCTAGAGAAATATAGAAGGAACTGGAATTGCAGGCCTCCCTTCTATCAGTAGCAATTCAAGGAAGGAAGAAAAAAAGGGGCAGGAGAAGGTCAAGGATGTAGTTTTGATGGTCAAAGATGTAAATTTGATGGTGAAGAGTATGTGGATTTAATGGTAATAGAGGATGTGGGCAGAAGAGGGAGCTGGAAGGGGCCACCCCCAGCTGAAAATCATGTGTATGTTGTCAGGAGCAAAGCTCAAAGAAAGCAAACAACAAAGGGGAGAAGAAAAAAACAGACTCTTGCTATCTGGAAAAGAGCCAGAAACATACTTTTGAAGTCAAACAGATTATATAGCACTGAATTGGTTTGGCTGTTTAAAAGCTGAAATAGTAACAGTTTTGTTGGTGCAGGAAGCTAGCAAACTTACTTTGGGACAGCAATTAACTATTTATGTGGCATGTTTATGGGAGGTACCAAGCAATCCTGCTTGCTGAAGATTTTTCCCTGCAGGCCTATTTCAAATAAATCCAGCCTATGATTGTAAAGTCATCCTGGAGACTGTTTATCCCAGTGAAGATGCTTTTGGAAACTGTAGTGGTTCCTGGACTTGGCAGTGTAAATGACAGCCAAAGGGAGCTGGAGACTGAAAGCTGCATGAAAACACTCACCAGGAAACTGAAGCCATGATACAGAGCCCTCAGAAAATCCTGATTGAACAGTTGCTATTAACAGCAGAACCAGACTACCGGTACCTACAAGAGCTACTCCGCCTGCAGATGCTAGACCACCATTGGGAGCAGCTCACAAAGGGATTCAACTTGGATGCTTTCCATGGTTCCCTAGCACTGAACCAGGACAGTTAAAGTGGTCTCAAACTGGATCATTTCTGGCAGTCTGTTCAGACCCTATATTCCTCTGGAGATGCTAGGCGTTCCCCATGCTATATCTGTGCATTTCATTTTTCCACCCTAAGTGGAGTACCATACTCCATGTTAAAATTCATTTTGTTAGCTTTGGCCCAGCTTTCTAATCTATTAAGGTCATTTTGAATTTTCATCCTGTCTTCTGAGGTATCAGCTATTCCTCCTAATTTGGTGTCATCTGCAAATTTGAGAAGCATGCCCCCTCTATTCTTCCATCCAAGTCATTGATAAAGATGTTGAATAGTCCTGGGCCCAGGACTGAACCCTGTTGAGTCTCCCTTATCCAAAACGCTTGGGACCAGAAGCGTTTCCAGTTTTGGAATACCTATACTTGCAAACATCCTAAATCATGAGATATCTTGGCGATGGGACCCAAGTCTAAACACAAAATTAATTGATAGCTCATATATATACACACACAGCCTAAAGGTCATTTTATGCAGTGCTTTTTAAATAGGTTTGTTTTGTTTGTGTACACTGAAGTCTCAGAAAACAAAGGGGTTACTCTCTCAGCCACCCATGAAAAACCAAATTTTGATTTTGGAGCATTTCAGAAATCTGGATAAGAAAGACTTAACCTGTATTATGTTTTAATTGTATATTTGTAATAGAATTGTTTTTTTTTAAATCTCATTTGTGTATTAATAGTTGTTTTCCCCCCAGCTGGACTAGACTGTATTTTAATTTATCGTAAAGGCCCTTGAGTCCTGTTCTGGAAGAATAACAGGATAGAAATAAAAATCCACCAAACAGTGATACCTTATTGGCCAACCAAAATGCACAATATACTTGTTGCAAGCTTTCGAAGCTCCATGGGCTGCTTCTTCATCATCAGGCCAGAGCTTACAAACCAAACAGGAGAAAAACAGAAGATGTTAGTCAGATGCCTGCATTTTGATGTTTCTGTCCTTTGGGAAGATGGTAAGGGGAGGGCATCTTCTGCCTAAAAAGAGGCCTGTGACCTGATAGGAATGGAAGCATATTGGATTGAGAGGGGTCCCTGTTGAGATGCAAATAAATTTTAAATTTCTTGGATTTTGCAAATCTCCCTATAGCCACAGGGCCAGAAGGAGAAAGATCCTGCCTACAAAAGATATCCTCCTCACCATCTACCATCTTAACTAAAGACTGAAACAACAGCAGTTTTGGGATGAAATTCAAAAAAGTATTAGAGATATTCTTCAAATAGAGTTGAGGAAAATTCTTAAATGCTTTCTCCTTGGTATGGTTGACCAGGAGTTAGAGAAGAAATATGGCAGAGTTTTATATGTTAACAGCAGCTAGAATAGTCTACACAAAATTTTGGAAATTAGAAAAGACCCCGTCTATTTTAGATTGGATGTGGAAACTTTATGATTTGATTGCCATTGATAAATTGACACATTTGATTAAATTTAATTCACTAGAGAAATTTGTTGAAGACTGGAACCCAGTTTTGGAAGCTTTAAAGGAAACTCTGGAATTGAAAATTAAAGCAGAGGAGTATTGACTTTTTATGAATTGGCGGAATTTGACCTCCAGAACAGGACATCAACACGTCTGTATGATTAAATCTAATAATAATTATACATCATGGAGTTCTCTGAAGATGAATTCTTTACTTATTTTTCTCATGATTAACAGGATAATTATAACTATTAATTTGTGAACTGGGATCTGAGAAGATATACTTTAGAATTATTAGATCCCAGACAAAGATTTGCCAACCTATTCACAGATTTATCTGAAATTAGAAGGAAGTTAGCTAAACTGGATAAGATGACGGTTACAGGAAAATTATGGTGTTTATTTCGGATTAAGGGGAGTATTGACTAAAGGAAAATATAACCACCGCTTTTGATTTTGGAAGTCCTTTTTTAGAATTTGTTAGTTTTGTTGGTATTGTATTGCTTAATGTATTGTTTTATAGTGTTTTTTTTTTGTGGATTTGTACATTTATGTATTCATGTAATTTTATGTGTTTTGGTATTGTTTTCATTATCTTATGTTCATTTTATAAGAAAACTCAATAACCTTTTCTAAAATAAAATAAAAAAAGAAAAGAAACAACCTGTAGGCATCTTATATCTCCAATGGTTTTTCTCGTGTTTGGTTTGTAACATCTTGCCTGATGAAGAAGCCCGTGGAGCTGAAAGCTTGCAAGAAGTATATTGTTCATTTCAACTGATTTCTGTCTGAATTTGCTAAATGTCCAATACAGATACCCCCTGCATGTTTCCAGGATTTAAATAAGTAAATTTTATCCCTATTGTTCCCATGTTATTTCTGCCTCAGGTAGGCAGTTTTCATCTGTTCCAGTAAGCCATTTTGACTCATGGCAACCCTGTGGATGAGACATCTCCAAGACCCCCTTGTCCTCCATGGCTCTGCTCAGGTCCTGCAAATTCATGCCTGTGCCCTCCCAGATTGAGTCCATCCATCTGGAGTTTGGCCTTCCTCTTTTTCTACCTTCTACCTTTCCTAGCATTATTGTCTTTTCTAGTGAATCGTGCCTTCTCAG
>CM034703.1:330060664-330073350 GCA_020142125.1 Phrynosoma platyrhinos
GGGTTTGCTGCGACGTCATGTGAACACACGAAAAAAGGATCTGGAATGGGATGGGGATGCGACGGGGATGGCACTGGATGGGGCGGGGTTTGCTGCGACGTCGTGTGAACACAGGGGCAAAGGATCCAGAATGGGACGGGGATGCAACGGGGATTGCACTGCTTTAGACCCCGTGTGAAAACGTCCAAAGTGTTATTTTTGTTAAATAAATCAAGTGTGACTACTTTTTGATTTCTGGAATCTTTCTTTGTTCTGGAGTTTTACCCTAGTGGTTCCAAGAGGCAATTAATACCCATATATTATTATTAATTATTAAATTAATGAGGGACTACCCTGGTGTAAATCGAAACTTAGCTCTGCATCTCTTGAGGAGAGAGCATAGGAACAGGCATTGTTAATGTCTTTTAAAATCAAGTTATGGCCAGGTCAATGAACAGGCAGCAACTAATTAAAAATGATGAAGCCACATTGTTTGATTTTTTAAAGGTGAGGAGGAAACTACTGTATAAAAGGTCAGTTGTACTGTAATGGATATTTTAGACAAGCTCACCAGACTCTTGTATTACCTTTTACATAATGAAACTTTGCATATATCTAGTAAGTAGCAAAGACAGTAAGAAACTCAGTATGTAGAGAGATCTTGTAGCACCTTTTGAGACTAATTGAAATAAAGAAGTTGGCAGCATGAGCTTATAAGCATATGCATCTGAAGAAGTAGACTACATCTGAGGAAGTAGACTGAAGTCTATGAAAGCATACGCTGCTCACTTCATTTCAGTTAGTCTCAAAGGTGCTACAAGATCTCTCTACATACTGATTCTACAGACTAACATGGCTATATCTTTGAATTCTACCACTAAGAAACTCAGTTATTGAATTGTAAAAAATGTGTGAAACTGCCAAGTGTCCTAATGCGGACTGGTGCCCAATGCATTGGTCCTGTTGTGAATTAGCCATCAGTGCATCTCAGGCACTTTGTCAGCTCTGCTGTGTAGTAACATAACAGCAGCCCTCTACTGGATGTTGCACAAGTGTGCAATTCTAATTCCCACAAACATGAGTACACTTATGAAGACGCAACATCCCAACAGGATTCCAGATGCTATTTTTAATTGCGCTGCCTCTCAGTTTTATTATACTGACTGATCTACATGTTGTTTGTATTTTGCTTAATATTTGATCTTCATATACATCATCTTGGAAGCCTCTTGGGAATAAAGTTTTGGTAAAGGTAAAGGTATTCCCCATTGACAAGGTTGTCAAGTCGTGTCTGACCGGAGGAGTGGTGCTCATCTCCGTTACTAAGCCAAAGAGCCAGCGTTGTCAGAGACTATTCTGTGATCATGTGGCGACCATGATTGCACAGAACACTGTTTACCTTCCCACCAAAGTGGTACCTATTTATCTACTTTCATTGCATGCTTTTGAACTGCTAGGTTGGCAGAAGCTGGGACTAGTGATGGCCAGCATGATTGCACAGAATGCTGTTTACCTTCCCACCAAAGTGGTACCTATTCATCTACTTGCATTTGTTAGGTTGGCAAAGCTGGGACTAGTGTTGGGAGCTCATCCCATCACGCAGCAGCCGGGTCTCAAACTGCCAATCTTGCAATCAACAGAGTCAGCGTCTTGACCACTTAAGCCACTCCGTTTTGGTATATACCTGTTTGATGTACACACACTGTTTTGGTACATACATTTAAAACAGGGTTGGGCAACCGGATAGGTCCAAGTGGTTATTTTTTTTGCCCTGGGAGCCTCCAGGGGAAATAAACACAAAAAGAAAACCAAAAATCCCAGACGTGGCTGCCTCAGAGGGTAGAATTGAATGGTTTTTAGTTACAGAAGAGTAGGTTTCGATTGAACATTAGAAAGAAATTCTTGATGGTAAGAGCAGTTTGGCATCGGACCCTAGAGGAGTGGTGGGGTCTCCTCTGGATGTCTTCATGAAGAGCCACCTGTAGGGGATCCTCTAGCTCAGTGGTTCTGAAACTTGGTCCTCCAGATGTTTGGGACTTAAGAGTATGTATATCACAATCTTCAGCCAAAAAAGCTCTCATATTACTAAACTGACAGTTCCCTGCCTTCAAGTTTATAATCTAAAAAGACATGACTCAAAGGGAGAAGGAATGGCAGAGGAGAAGGGGATCACGTCCAACAAATACTGCCAGTTTTTCTTTCCATCCAAGCCCAGGGTGGTAACAGTTATGATGCATGGAAGACCATCTTCCTCTGGGGCTAGCCATGGTGGAGCTGCGCCTGCATCTTCTCTCCCTTCATGGCCATTCTGGAACTTCAGCTCCCATCATTCCTGACTGCTAGCCAAGCTGGCTGGGGCTTCTGGGAGTTGAAGTCCAAAACATCTGGAGGGGAAAAGATCAGGAACCACTGTTCGAACTGAAGATCCTGCACTGAGCAAAAGAGTGGACTCAATGGCCCTTGGGGCCCATTCCTCTATGGTTCTATGATAGTTTTGGGCCTTCCTGGGCCATTTTAAGCCCAAGAGGAGTCTTTTTTTCAACAACAGGAAGTAAGTGGAAATCACTTCTTGTTTCAAAAAAGGCTTCTCCAGGGTCTATTGGTCCAGAACCCTCCTAAAATGTGGTGGAAATTCCCTCAACACCTCCAAGAGAGCATCTTAGGGCAAGCCATTTTTTAAAATTGCGTGGTTGTTTTTTTTTAAATCACAGGAGGGCCTCCAAATGCAGTGGAAATACCCTCAACATCCTCAGAGACCATTTTGGAATGTGTTTTGGGGCCTTAAGGACCACACTTTGCACACCCCTGCAATACAGGGATTAAGTAAAGAATATTATTTAAGTGGTGGTGGTTGTGAGCCTCCAAATCAACTCTGATTTATGGCAACCCTATGATGGGATTTTCTTTGCAAGATTTCTTTATAGGAGATTTGCCATTGCCTTCCTCTGAGGCTGAGAGAGTGGCACTTGCCCAAAGCCACCCGGTGGGTTTCTGCGGTTGAGTGTGGATTTGAATCCTGGACACCCAGAGACCTAGTTTAGCACCCAAACCGCTACACCAAAGTTGTCCACGGTTTTCTTGGCCAGATCTCTTCAGAGGAATTCTGCTTCTGAAGCTGAGAGAGTGTGATTTGCTCAAGGTCACCCAATGCGATTCTATTCCTGAGAAACATTAGATTCTCCCAAAGTTGTAATATGGAGCATTTATATCCTTAATCCTGGGCTGAGGCAAAGAGTTGCTATTGTATATCAAAGGATTCCTATTGCTGTGCTTTGAAGTAGACAATTTCCAAAAGAGGGGAGATAGGATGTTAATGCTATCTCATCTTTAGCTGGACACATCCTGGCTGGCACTCATAAATCTTCTAGGTGTGAATGTCCTGCTTTGCAGCTCCTGAGCCTGGGGCTTTTTGATCTGCAAATGGTTATAAATGCAGATGTGACTCTGTTTGGAGCGCCTACGTCAGGGGTTGGCAACCTACGGCCCACAGGCCGGATGCAGCCTGCAGAGGCCTTCAGACCGGCCGCTGCCCGGTCCTGCCGCCGCCGCTGCCTTTCGTGGCCACAGAGGTCCTCCAGGGCGCCATTTTGGAATCTAAAATGGTGCCATGGACGAGCCCCGCAGCGGCACTGTGCCTCTCCGAGGCCTGGCACCACCGAGGGAAGCCTCCTGGGGGGCACCCGCAGCAGCGCTGGGCCTCTTGGGGGCCCGGTGCTGCTGAGAGAGCCCTCCTGGGGGGGCTGCCATTGTGCGCATGCGCAAGCAACACAGGGGCACATCATTTTTTTCAATGGCAGCGCACGCGCACACAGAGGGGTAACGCGCATGCGCGCATGCGTGCAAGCGCGCATGCACACCAGCTCCCAGCTCCACTCCCCCCCCCCGGCCTGTCGGCAAAAAAGGTTGCCGACCCCTGGCCTATGTGATGTGCCTGCTTTGAGCTCATGACGATGAAGGCTCCTTCCAGCCTAGGGCTATGACAGAGACCCAAAGGGGTCTTTATATCAAACCAATCATCATAACAAAGTTTTCGCCCAACACACTCGCATCACTCCATCACACTGGCGGTACACACCACCTCTCCAGGAAAAGGGAAGACTGGCTGGGAATGTGAATCAGGAGGAGCTGGATGTTGTCTCAGGGTCCCATTCATTCCTCCTGGAGTTCTTGTTGGAAGGTGAGCCTCACAGAGGGAAGCACTCTGTCAGGTCTCTGTCCCAAGAGCATTGCAGGCTTGGTTCAGTCTCAGCCCCAGAGTCCAGGGTAAAAGATGTGGGGTGTGGGATCCAGATGTATAGAGGAAATCAAACAAGAGATAAGGCAGGTTGAAAGGCAATATGGGTACATGGGTCTTCGAAGATAAGAGAAGGAAGCCAATGTTGCCTCTTACGGTGCATCTACACTGCGAAAAATAATCCAGTTTGACACCACTTTAATTGCCATGACTTCATCCTACAGAATGCTGGGATGCTTTTTGGCAGGAAAGGCTAAAGACCTTGTAAAACTACAAATCACAGGATCCCACAGGATGAAGCTACAGGCCTTAAATCAGTGTCAAACTGAATTACTTCTCCAGTGTAAAGATACTGTGTCAGCACATATGCATGTGAAAGCTACCTAGAAGAAATCAAAGACATACCCATGTTAGCCTGGAAAATCAGTATGCAAAGTAATCCAGCACCACCTTTGAGACTAACTGAAAGATAGAAGTTGGTAGCATGAGCTTTCCTAGACTTGAGCCTACCTATTCCTCAGATGTATTTGGTAGTGAAAAGCCCAGTTCTTGTTTCTGTTGTTTTTCACGTCGATCTCAACCCATGGCAACCCTATGGATGAGAGATCTCCAAGCCCCCTGTCCTCTCCTGCCCAGCTCCTGCAAACGCATATTCGTGGTCTCTTTAATAAAATCCATCCATCTAGCACAGTGGTTCTTAACATGGGTTTGATCGAACACCAGGGGTTCGGTGAGTCAGTCTCGTGGGTTTGGCGGAAGTCAAAACACACATCCAATTCATATGATTCGTGATGACACGCTCCGCTCATCCATCATTGGCTGCAGGTAATAACCTGTATACGTTTTATATGCCCCACTATTTATATGCCCCATCCAACCAAACCAGCTTGCCCCACCTCCACCGACAGAAGTGGCCCTCTGATTGGCAGTGTGGCGTGATTGACAGCGCGGTGGCCCACTCCCCTCACCGGAGGCGCTGACAGTTTGTCTGTATTGGCAGTAGACGGGTTCGGTGAATGCGTAAGAATCGTAAGAAGGGTTCAGTGAATGCGCATATGAAACTGGTGGGGGTCAGTACCTCCAACAAGGTTAAGAACCACTGATCTAGCATGTGGCCTTCCTCTCTTTCTACTTCTTTCCACCTTTCCTAACATTATTATCTTTTCCAACGATTCATGCCTTCTCATGATGTGTCCAAAGTACAGCAGTCTTTTCTCCCTGGATTTGTCCCTGGAAAGCCCAGGGACAGACCTATATAGGAGTCTCTGGGTGAGAATGTCCACAGGGATGTAAAACGTTGTGGGTGTGGAGATGAGGTGACAAGTTCAGTTTTAACAATGGTTGTAGGTGGACAAGGCAGAAGGAAGGATGCTGCCTCAAGCCAAGGTTAGTAGTTAACCATATGAATGAGCACTGGGATGTAGTGTGGGAGCCAAATAGGAGAACTTAGTGATGAACTGGCCAAGAGAGCCCTCATGAGGCTTTTGGGTCAGCTAGTGTTATAATGTGTGTGGTGTGCCAGAAACCATTGTCTCTGTTCAAATGACAGACTGCAGTTTTGTTGCCATAATCCATTTCTGCCGTTTCTCTTTCCAATCTTCCATTGGAGACTTTTTGTTCAAGGATCACTGTTCTGAGGTCTGAGATAGAATGCCCAGGAAAACGGAAGTGTTCTGCAACTGGTTTTTGTATACTTACATTCCTTTGTTAACTGCTCTCAAGTTGATCTCAACCCATGGTGACCCTATGGATGAGACATCTCCAAGACCCCTGTCCTCCACTGCTCTGCTTAAATCCTGAAAACCCATACCCGTGACCTACTTAATAGTCCATCCATCTGGCATATGGCCTTCCTCTCTTCCCTCCACATTTCCCAACATTATTGTATTTTCAAAAGAATCCTCGCTTCTCATGATGTGTCCAAAGTACGACAGCCGCACTTTGGTCATCTTGGCTTCTTCCAGGGAGCTTTTCAGCTTGATCTGCTCTAGGAACCATTTGTTTGTCCTTTTAGCTGTCCATGGGATCCTCAGCACTCTTCTCCAGCCCCACATTCTCTCAAATGCATTGATTTGGAGGTCTTTAAACAGAGGCTGGACGGCCATCTGTCAGGGATGGTTTGATTTTGAGTTCCTGCATGGCAGAATGGGGTTGGACTGGATGGCCCTTGTGGTCTCTTCCAACTCTATGATCCTATGATTTTCGTCCTATCATCTTTCTTAACTGTCCAGCTCTCCATCCATACATGGTAATAGGAATACAATGGCTTGTGATTCTGACACCGTTGCATTTTAGAATCTTTTCTACTTCTTTCATAGCCAGCCTCCCCATTCTTAGTCTTCTTTTGATTTCCTGACTGCAGTTTCCATTTCTTCATTTTTTAGGTTGAACTTGTGAAAGTCCTCCTCGGTGGTCATTATTTTTGTTTTCTAAAGGCATTAAGCCTGCCTTTGCACTTTCCTCTTTGATCTTCCTTAGTAGTTGTTCCAGGTTGGAGAGGTTTTCTGCTAGAATTATGGTGTCATCTGCATTTCTTACATTGTTGATATTCCTTCCTCCTATTTTCACTCCTTCCTCTTCCATGTCCAAGCCTGCTTTCCTTACAATATGTTTTGCATATAAGTTGAACAGACAGGGTGAGAGGATGCAGCCTTGTCTGACTCCTTTGCCAATTGGGAACCATTCTGTTTCTCCATGATCTGTTCGGACAGTAGCCTCTTGGAGGAGGACCAGGAGGAAAGGTGGGAGGAGAGGGAGAAAGCGGGAGAGCAAAAAAGGAGGACCAGGAGGATGAGCAGGGAAAGGTCAGAAGAGGGGGGAAAGCAGGGGAGAGAAGGAGGAGGACCAGGAGGACGAGGAGGAAAGGTGGGAGGAGGGAGAAAAGTGGTGGAGAGAAGAAGGAGGACCTCCTAGTCCTCCTCCTTCTCCCCCCGGCTCCTTCCCGCCTTGCACCTCTATCTTCCTAATCCTCATTCTCCTTATACCCAGCGTATAAGACAACCCCCAACTTTAACCCCAGATTTCCCTGGTTAAAAAGTCATCTTATACGCCGGAAAATACGGTATGTTGATCAGCACTAAAGTTGACCCTGTCAATGTGTGCAGCAGTTCAATTAGAATATCATCTGTTCCTAGTGATTTGTTTTTCACTAATGCAGTTTCCACCTCATTTTTTAGAATTTGGGATTCATCTTTATATGGCTCTTCATTTCATGTGTCCTTCATTTTGTTGTCTCTTTTGTATAATTCTTCTGTGTATTGCATCCGATGTCTTTTTATTCCTTTTTGGTCTTGAATTATGTTATTTTTATTGTCATAGAGCATCCCAGTCCTTGGTTTGAATTTTCCTTTGATTTCCTGGGTCTTGTGAAACAGATCTTTTGTTCTTCCCTTATTGTTGCTATCTTCTATTTCTCTGCATTGGACGTTGTAGTAATTTTCTTTATGTTTCTGCACAAACCATTGTACCGTTGCATTTATAATTCTTAGTTTGTTCCTATCTCCCTTTTTCCTTTTCTTCTCTTTTTTTCTTTACTGTTTGTAGTGTTCTTCTGTCATCCATGGTTTTTCCCCTTTCTTTTTGTTTATTGAAAGTGTCTGCATTCTTTTTTTACTATGTCCCTGGCTTCAGGTCATAGTTCCTCTGGTTCTCGGTCTATTATGCAAATCACACTACAGGATGAGCAAGTGAGTCTCTCTAATATTGTGGGTTAGGTCCTGTAGTGACATTTCCTAAATAGATGTGAGAATAGATGGAGTATCATTTGTCAAAACTGGAATAATTTGAAACAGAAAAAGCATCTTTGGTAATACATTCCTTTTAACACCAAGATTCTACCCAAAAGTGACAATTTCAATGTAGACTATTTTTGCATAGCTTAATTTCATTCCATATTTCCAAATAATTTTTGTAAGTTTTGAATTTTTATTTGTAAGAGTCACTCATAAATATTTTACCTTTTTGTCAATTAAAAAAATCTGATTTATCAGAACGTTTCTTCCCCATTTGTGCAATATTTTTATCATTACATTTTTTCTTAATTTATGTTCAAACCTGCTAAAGCACCACATTCTTTCAATTTCTTCATTAAATATTCAGCACTCTCCAGTTGATCTTCTAAAGGAATTACCATATAATCTGCAAATGCCTTCCATTTATAACAATTCCCTTTTAACTCCTTACCTTTAATTGTGATTATCTTCCCTTATGTCCCTATTTAACATCTCCAAAACTAAGGGCCTTTACAGACTGCCAGAATTAGTGCAACTTGAAGCCACTTTAACTGTCCTGGCTCAGGGCTAAGGAATCATGGGAACTGTAGTTTATTGTGGCACCAGAGCTCTCTGACAGAGAAAGCTCAATGTCCAAAAAAAAAAAAGTACAATTCCCAAGCACTGAGCCAGGACAGTTAAAGTGGCCTCAAGCTGCACTATTTCTGCAGTCTGTAAAGGCTGAATTTTACATGATTCTATCAACTCCTTGTTTATCATAATTTAAGCATTCTGTGTATCAAATATTGATGTTGTTGTTAGCTGCCCTGAAGTTGATTCTGACTTATGGTGATCCTGTGGATCAGACATCTCCAAGAAACTCTATCTCCCAAGCTTAACCCAGGTTCTGCAAGCCCATGCCCATAACCCCCTGACTGTGTCCATCCATCTGGTCTGCAATCTTCCCCTCCTTCTTCTATTCTTTACTTTTTCTAGCATTACTGTTTTTCTAGTGATCTATGCCTTCTTATTACAGTACAGTACAGTTTATTCATGACAATCATATGTAGGTTATAGCCTTCAAATTATAAAAATAATTAAAACCATTTCAACCATGCCTTATTATGTGGCAAAAGTATGATAGCCTCAAATATTATAACAGTATCAAATATCAGGAGGCATCTGACTAACATCTCCAATTGTTTTTCTCCTGTTTGGTTTGCAAGACATCTTGCCTGATGAAGAAGAAGCCCATGGAGCTTTGAAAGCATGCAACAAGTATATTGTGCGTTTTGGTTGGCCAATAATGGTATCACTGATGGATTTTTGTTTGGATTTGCTAAATGGCCAACACAGCTACCCCTGAATATTATCAAATATCAGTGTAATCCATTTAAAAAAATTACCTCCAAAATGTATTGTTTCTTACACCAGAAAGAAAATTGGGATTTATACCCAGGAGGTGCAAGCCTGGGTGAAAATGATATATGGACCAAAGTTTCATTCATTGTTGCTGTTCATGAAGAGGGCCAGACTGCTAAGTTCAGTGCCGAAGGCTCCGCTTGCAGCTTCAGGGACAACCTGACACTTGGACACATAGGTGTACATGCCTCAACTAATGCACCTGTGTCCTCATTGTCACACCAGCTTGACCCATCTTGAAAATAAACGTGAGAAGGCGGAGGCATCATTCACTTGAGGCTGCTCTGTAGCCATCTTGATGTCTTTCTGCAGAGACAGAATCAGGGAGTTAGAGCTCACCCTCAGAGGTCAACATAATCACATTCTCTGATGAAAAAGACCACACACCCTCCTCCCAAGATGTTTCTCCCATTTCTTCCCAGCAACCAACAAGGATGGAGGTTTCCACGCTCTCCAAGAAAGGCATTAGGAGAGATAGGGAAGCTTCCACAGGCAATAGCCTATGGCTCATACTTATGATATGGGTTGATAGAAGGTGAAGGAATGACTAGTGCCCAGTCCATGCCTCATAGTTGTTGGTTAAACTGAACCTTCCCCTCAAGAGAGGGATCCTCAATAAGGAAATGAGCCTCCCCACAACCACAGATTGTCTCCTCTCCACAAGTAAATGCATTCAGAATTTACTCACTGATATACACAGCGATCCCAACAATCACAGCAAGCAGGAAGACAGCACTCACAACACATGAAATGATAAGCGCCAGGCTAGAAACTGAAATGGAAAAGATCAAAATAATTAAAAGTATGCCTCCAAACTACAGTGGTTCATCAAGTCATTTCTGACTTATGGTGACCCTAAGGCAAAATTATCACAGGCTTTTCTTGGCAGGATGTTTTCAGAAAAGGTTGATCTTTGTCTTCCTCTGAGACTGAGAGTGTGTGACTTGCCCAAGGTTTTATCTGTTCACCAAGGTTTTATCTAAACTTCAGAAATAATGCAATTTGACACCTTTTAAACAGAGATTTGTAGTTTTGTGAGATATTTAGTCTTCTGTAAGAGACCTCTGGTACCACAACAAACTACAGCAGGGGTAGGCAACCTTTTTGAGCTGGGAGCCGGGTTGCTGTCCCTCAGACAATTGGGGGGCCGAAGCACCCAAAAAATAAATAAATAAAAATTAAAATTAAAAAATTAAAAAAATATATATGCATGCACTCTCTCAGCCCCAGAAAAGCCATGGCAAAACCCCTGTGGAGATTTTGCCATGAAAGAACAAGTAATAACAACAATAATCAATATCATCATGGTGGGGGGCAGCAGCAGAACAGACCTGGGGCTGGTCCAAAGGCATCGGGGGGCTGCATCCGGCCCCCGGGCCTTAGGTTGCCTACCCCTGAACTACAGATTCCAGAATTCCATAATAATGCAATTTGACACCTTTTAAACTGAGATTTGTAGTTTTGTGAGATATTTAGTTTTCTGTAAGAGACTTCTGGTACCACAACAAACTACATATTCCAGGATTCCGTAGCATGAAGCCATGGCAGTTAAAGCGGTGTCAACCAAGATTATTTCTGCAGTGTAGATACAGGCCAAGTGGGTTTTCCATGGCTGAATGGTGATTTGAATCCTGGTCTCCAGAGCTGTAGTCCCAAGTTTCAGACCACTACACCATGCTGGCTCTAATAATAATAATAATAATAATAATAATAATAATAATAATAATAATAATAATAATAATAGATTTTATTTATAACCTGCCCCTCTGCAGAGCAACCGGGGCAGCTTACAGCAAGATAAAAAAATACAAAGTTAAAACAATCAACCCAATTCCAATTCCCAAACCCACCCACCCATTAAAAGTAAATTAAACTAATACCAAATTAAAATAACAGATATAAAACCTCAATGTACAAATACAAAACAACTATGCAGAAGGACCCACACAGCTGGCAAAGGGTGCTAGCAGCTGAGGGGGGCGGCTAAAGGGTGAATGGGTAGACAGACCTATATTGCATTTGAGCCGGGAGATTATTCTGGGAAGGCCTGCTGGAAGAGCTCTGTCTTCACTGCTTTTTTAAAGCAGTCCAGAGTGGTACTAAGGCGGATCTCATCCGGCAGGCCATTCTATAATCTGGGGGCGGTAGCGGAGAAGGAACTCTGGGAGGTCTGCGACAGCCTAGTTTTCATCAGCTGTAGCAGATTCCTCCCAGAGGACCGGTGCGTGGGGCAGATCATACGGGATGAGGCAGTCCCAGAGATAAGATGGACCCAAGCCATGTAGGGCTTTAAAGGTTAAAACCAACACCTTGTACTGAGTCCAGAAACTAACAAGCAGCCAGTGGAGGGATTTCAGCACAGGTGTAATGTGCTCTCTCCTAGAGGTACCGGTAATTAGCCTGGCTACCATATTTTGAACCAATTGAAGCTTCCAGGTTAGGCACAAGGCTAGCCCCATGTAGAATGTATTACAGTAATCCAGACGTGAGGTTACCAAAGTATGTACCACAGTTTCAAGATCCCTCATGTCCAGGAAAGGGCGCAGCTGGTGTATCAGGCGAAGCTGATAACAGGCACTTCTGACTGTCGCATTTACATGACTAGTCAGCTCAGACCTCAGATGGCGTCATGTGAAGCGACGAGTCTAGGAATACCCCCAGACCGCGAACACAGTCCTTGGAGGAGAGTGTGACTCCATCCAGGACTGGAAGTTGTATTCCCAAACCTGGTTTCGGGCCCGTCACCGTTAGTACCTCCGTTTTGTCTGGATTCAGTCTCAATCTGTTTTTCCTCATCATGAGAAGAAAGGACTTTTTGAAAAAAACAATAATGGTGGGGAAGGTGTAGGGAAGTAACAAGAGAGGAAGGCCACATGCTAGATAGATGGACTCTATTAAGGAGGTCAAGGTATTAAAGGGTTGCAGGAATTAAGCAGAGCAGTTTTCTCTAGAAAATAAAACAGAGGGTCTTAGAAATGTCTCATCCATAGGGCTGCCATGAGTCGAGATCGACTTGAGGGCAGTTAACAACAACACAGCAACTAGGACTTGGGAAATCAGTGTTCAAATCCCCGCTCAACTATGGAAACTCACTGGGTGGCCTTGGCAAGACACAATCTCTTAGCCCCAGAGTAAGGCAATGGAGAGGGGGGAAAAAACCTCTGAAAAATCTTGCCAAGAAAACCCCATGAAACATTCATCTTAGCATCAGCATGAGTCGGAAATGATGTGGAGGCACACAACTACAATAACAACAACTTTATAGAACAATATTCTGAAGACCATTAGAGAAAGAGGAACCATATGAGTCTTTCTGTGTGTGAGAGACGGGGGGGGGGGGG
>CM034703.1:330134125-330145428 GCA_020142125.1 Phrynosoma platyrhinos
TTATTATTATTATTATTATTATTATTATTATTATTATTATGTCAGGCAGATGTTCACCACAGAGTTGCACTGGAGGACCTGGGGATTCCTAGAGAGGTGTTCTCTCAGGTCAAAAGAATAGTGTTGTTGTTGTTGTTGTTCTGGGGCCTTTGCAGACTGCCAGAAATAGTGCAAGCTAAGTCCACTTTAACTGCCCTGACTCAGTACTAGGGAATCATGGGAACTGTAGTTTATTGTGGCACCAGAACTAACAGAGAAGGCTCAATGTCTCAGAAAAAAATACAATTCCCATTATTCCCTAGAACTGAGTCAGGACAGTTAAAGTGGCCTCAAACTGGATTATTTCTGGCAGTCTGTATAGGCCCTTGGTTTGGCATCCTGAGAGGGGCTGGGATAACCCTGAAACTGGCATTCCCATAATAAGCCCTTTTTGGATTAACTTTTTACCACCCAAGAGAGGGTTAAAGGGATAGAGTCCTTAGTTCTAGAGAGACCACTAGAGAGGAGGGACAGGATCTGGGAGATCCATTTCCTGTCTCACCCCTCCTTGTTCCAAGCCACTTCCGGTGTCTCCAAACCAGGCTCCAGCTGCCTTCTTTGCTGGGGAAACAAAGGTGGAGGTGAGTTCCAAGGCCCCTTGTGGCCAGAGAGAAAGAAGACCTCAGTGCATTGCCTGGAGACTGGATGATGGGACATGTTTTTGTATCTTTTGCAGGGCAGGGATCTTTTGCAGGGCAGGAATTCATGGTGTGGCCAGGTGTTCAAAATAGCAATAATAAGGGACAGGGACATGCAGGGTTGACAATTGAGAGTACTTCTGTTGTGGTGCTGGCTGTCAACTAATCCTTTCCGACTTGTGACATCCCTGTACCCTAAAGGCATCAAATCAAGTCTGATCTTGGAAGCTAAGCAGGGTCAGCCCTGGTTAGTACTTGGATGGGAGACCAGCAACGAAGACCAGGTGCTAAAGGCTATAGAGCAGGGACCAGCAACCTACGGCCCAGGGGCCGGTTAAGGCCTCGGTCCCTGGACTTACTGGCCCAGGCTGAAGGTTGCCGCCGTGCGCCACTGCGCGTTTTTGCCGCTCTGCAGCCACGCTCGCTGCGACCGCCATTTTGGAAATCAAAATGGCAGCTGCGACACGTTTGCGCCTCTTGCGCAAACGCATCGCACCCGCCATTTTGATTTCCAAAATGGCAGCCGCGACATGCTCCGTGGTGGCTGTGGCGGCCGTAGTGGTGGCCACGCGGCAGCGTGTGCGGGGAGAGCGTCGCCATTCCCCTCCCCCTCGGCCCAGCCGAGACCTGGGCTACGAGAGACCGGCCCAGGTCTTAAAAAGGTTGCCTTCCTCTGCTATAGAGGGTCGAGTCTCCCTTATCTGAAATGATTGGGACCAGAAGTGTTTTTGAATTTCAGGTTTTGGAATATATTTTAGAAGCTAAGCAGGGTCAGCCCTGGTTAGTACTTGGATGGGAGACCGACAAATAATAATAATAATAATAATAATAATAATAATAATAATAATAATAATAATAATAATAATAATAATAATAATAATAATAATAATAATAATAATAATAATAACAACAATTTATATTTCCTGCCTCTCCCTATGGATCAAGGCGGGATTACATGATAGAATATACACAGAGTACAAAATACAAACAATAAAATAATAAAATCAGAATATCAATAATAAATTCTATAAAAGTAGAATACAATATAATAAAATAAGTTAAATTAAAATAAAATAAAATAGCCAATCGTTGTCAAACCTAGAAATCAGTTTTGAAGTAATATCATGGAGGTTCACTAAGAAGATCAGATGGATAGGCCCACCAGAAGAGCTCCGTCTTAAGTACCTTCTTAAAGGCATCTAGCATAGTAATAAGACGGATCTCTTCCGATAGGCCATTCCATAACTTGGGAGACGTGGCCGTGAACGGTCTTTGGGAAGTAGAGTTCGATCTGGTTTTGTAATGATCTAATAAATTATTCCCAGATGTTCTGAGAGTGCGGGGCGGATTATGTGGGGAGAGGCGTTCCTCCAAGTAACTCGGGCCCAAGCCATGTAGGACTTTAAAGGTAATAACCAATACTTTGTACTGCACCCAGAAGCTAATGGGCAGCCAATGAAGAGATTTTAAAACAGGTGTTATATGGTTCTACCTAGATGTTCCAGTGACCAACCTGGCTGCCGCATTTTGAACCAATTGAAGCTTCCGAACTTGGTACAGAGGTAGCCCCATGTAGAGCGCATTACAGAAATCCAAAAAAGAGATTACCAGGGCAAGTACTACTATTTCAAGGTCCTTCCGGTCCAGGTAGGGACGCAGTTGGCGGATCCACCGAAGTTGGTACCAAGCACTCCTGGCCATTGCAGCCACTTGAGGTGACATCTGTAAAGATGAATCCAGGAGTACTCCCAAGCTGCGTACTTTGTCCTTCAGGGGAAGTGTGACCCCATCCAGGACTGGTTGACAAACTCCCTTCCTGGACTAAGGGTACCTATCAAAAGTACCTCTGTTTTCTCTGGATTCAGCTTGAGTTTGTTTTCCCTCATCCAGCCCATTACCGACTCAAGACAGGCATCAAGAGGAGCGATGCCATCCTTAGTCAATGCAACAGTCAGAGACATAGAGAAGTAGAGTTGGGTGTCATCAGCATACTGATAACACCGCGCCCCATGTCTCCAAATGATCTCACCCAGCAGCTTCATGTAAAT
The DNA here is from genome assembly GCA_020142125.1 of Phrynosoma platyrhinos. Classification (NCBI taxonomy): domain Eukaryota; kingdom Metazoa; phylum Chordata; class Lepidosauria; order Squamata; family Phrynosomatidae; genus Phrynosoma; species Phrynosoma platyrhinos. The sequence goes on from CM034703.1 coordinate 330,136,851, forward strand.
GTTAAACAGCATGGGGGATAGAATGACGTCCTGAGGGACGCCAGATGTCAGCTCTCTTTTTGAAGAGCTATATTCCCCCAGCCTCACCATCTGGAATCTGCCCGAGAGGTAGGACCGGAACCACTGAAGCACAGTGCCCCCAATACCTGACTCCCTCAGGCGTTCCAGAAGGTCTTTAAGGGCATTCCACAGCCTTTCATGATCTATGCAGTCAAAGGCTTTGCTGTAGTCTATTTCTGTCTTTATGAAGGTCCAGATTCAAAAATACTGTTTGGGGTTTTGTTTTGTTTTTGTTTTTTTGGCATTTTGCTCAGTCTGTATAAAAAGAAAAAGCTTTCCAACTCTGAAATAGGAGGCATCCCTTATAATAAAGGACACCTACCAGTCCTGCTAGAAACAATCTTTCTGGCCCTCAAATGCAGGACAACCCAAGGGAGCAGACTTTTAGGAAGCAGATTTATTGCTTTCACCCATCAATACTAACTCAACACTCTGAAAAACCTGTATCATCTCACTCAGTTCTTTAAAGTGAGGATCACAATTAGCATCTTCTTAGATTCGATGCCAATCTGTCCCATTCCAACAACTCCATCAATACACTTTGTAACCTGAGGCTTTAATCCACAAAAGGATGATGCCTTTATTGGCCAACCGAAATGCATAAAATGCATATCATGTTGTGATGTTCCTAAAGCTTTAAAATCACTCTGTACTGCATCTGAAGAAGTGGACTGATCTCCATGAAAGTTCCTGCTAACATAGAAATCAGTATGTGCCTTCATGTCACCTGTCAACCTATGGCGACCCCATTCACTTCATAGGGTTTTCTTAGGTAAGGAATACTAAGAGGAGGCTTTGCCAGTTTCTTATTCTGAAGAGGAAGCCTACAGCATCTGGTATTCATTGCTGGTCCCCCACCAAGTAACAACCAGGGCTGACACTGCTTAGCTTCCCAGATCAGACAGAATCTGGTGCCTTTAGGGTATTTTGGTCTACAGTATACAACAGGGGTAGGCAACCTGTCCCCTTTAAGGGCCGAGGGACTTCAGCTCCCAGAAGCCTCAGCCATGTTGGCCAATAGCTCCTGGGATTCTGGGAGCTGAAGTCCCTCGGCCCTTAAAGGGGAAACGTTGCCTACCCCTGGTATACAATCTAATGTTGAATATTAAGGGTGTAACAGCATACTGTATGATACAACAGATCAGGTTACTATTGTAGGCCTTCGCAAATTTCTTCTTCCCTATCGGTGTGTGCCTTTGCCTTCATGTCACCTGTCAATGTATGGTGATGCCATTAATTCCATAGTGTTTTCTTACATAAGGAATACTAAGAGGTGATTTTACCATTTTCTTCCTCAAATATAGACTACAGCATCTGGTATTCTTTAGCAGTCGCCCAAACATGTCCTAACCAGGGCTGACTGTTTAGCTTCCAAGATCAGACAGTACCTTTAGGATATTTAGGCTGCTTACATTGTTTTAAATTAGAATCATAGAGTTGGAAAAGACCCTAAGGGCCATCCAGTCCAACCCCCTTCTGTCATGCAGGAACTCAAAATCAAAGCATCCCTGACAGATGGCCATCCAGCTTCTGTTTAAAGACTTCGAAAGAAGGAGACTCCACCAACCTCCGAGGTAGTGTGTTCCAAATTGATTGTGTTGAATTTATTGTGTAGGGCGGGACATAAATATTTTAATAATAAGCAAGTAAACTTGTTGAGCTACAAGTCCCTTCACCCTGGCCAGCATAGACGATGGTAGGGGATGCTGGGAGTTGCAGTCTGACATCATCTGGAGGGCTACACAGTGCCAGTCCCTGGCCTACAGAGAGAAAGAAAGAATCACATTTAGTTGTTGTAGGAAACCATTGAACCTGGGCATGGAAACGATTAAAAGCAGAACAGAACGATTTACAAAAGAAAAAGAGGTGAAAGGAATGAAGGGGAAAAGAGATATTATTATTAAAATCTATTATTGTTATTAATAGATTTTAACAGACTATATTTTTTAAACTGTGCTAAGTTTAATTCTTTGTAAGGGGAGTAAGATATATTATCATGTATTGTTATTATATATTGTATTGGTTTGTTTTAACATGTAAGCTGCTTTGATTGCTATTATAGTAGAAAAGTGGGATACAAATACAAGTTTTATTATTTATTTATTAGATAACCTAATCAGTGGATCCAACTTGCTTATGGTAGGAGAAGGGCACTGCTTTGGGACACCATGGGACAAAGAAATGACCACTAACCGAAACAGAACTAATAGAATGGGGTTTCTTTGACTTAGAGGGGTTGCAGACTGCCAGAAATAGTGCAAATTGAGGCCACTTTAACTGCCCTGGCTCAGTGCTAGGGAATCATGGGAATTGTTTTTCTTTTTCTGAGACATTGAGCCTTCTCTGTCAGGGAGCTCTGGTGCCACAATAAAATACAGTTCCCGTGATTCCCTAACCCTAAAAGTGGACTCAATTTGCACTATTTCTGGCAGTCTGCAACCCCCCTTAGACTGTAATTTATTCATGGTTTTGCTGACTCTTGGTGTTTGTCTGCCTACAGAAAGAAGGAGATCCTCTCACTGTCATTCTTTCTGCTCTTTTTGAGGCAAGATCTGTTGGAGATGAAAGTGAAAGAATCAGCTGGTCCTGAAGACACAAGAGAACTTGATCACAGGGAGACATTCTGGGAGGAAAAAAACATGACGCTCCCAATCGGAGGCGCCCACCACACAGATGTGCAGAGCCAACGTTTCAATGAGTTCAAGATCGCTTCCTGGGAAGATGAGGTGCCTGAACCAGTTTGTAGCCAACTCTATGATCTTTGCCATCAGTGGCTGAAGTCAGGAAAAGATGCCAAGACGGAGATCCTGGACCTGGTAGTCCGAGAACAGTTCCTGACTGTCCTTCCACCGGAGATGGAGAGCTGGGTCAGAGAAAGTAAACCACAGTCCACTTCTCAGGCAGTGGCCTTGGCTGAAGATTTCCTTTTGGGCCAGGCAGCAGACAAGAAGGAGTTGGTGAGGGCTTTTTGTGCTGGTTATTCCGAGAGGCTGAGAACATGCCCAATGTTTTCTGTAAATGATCCAAGCGAAACATTGCTCCCTCCACCAACATATACTCATCTTGGCACCATTCGTCTTTGACGTCTTTGACTTAAATGTTAGTATCTTTGAAAGAGACTTCACTTTTGTGAAAGAAAAGAAAAGCATTCTGTATAACTGCATTTGGTGGTAGAGCTGGTGGAGTGACATTGCTAGGGGTCACTTGAGTGATTCTCTATCCTGTACAACCTTCCTAGATTTCATAGAATCACAGAAACTTGGGCTGCATCTACACTACAGAATTAATACTGTTTGACACCACTTTAACTCAATGCTGTGGAATTCTGGGATTTGTAGTTTTGTGAGAGATGTAGCCTACTCTGCCAGGGAGTTCTGATGCCACAAACTACAAATCCCAGGATTTCATAGGATGGAACCATAATGGTTAAAGCAGTGTCAAACTGCCTTAATTCTGCAGTGTGGCAGCAGTCTTAGAATCGGAAGGGGGGGGGTACGGGCCATCTAATCCAACTCCCTACCATGCAGGAGTATACAACTAAGGTACTTCCAAAAGGTTGCCATCTAATCTTTGTTTAAAGACACCTAAAGATGGAGAGTTCAATGCCCTCATATAGTAAAGTAATTCTTCCTATTATTAAGATGGAATCTCTTTCCCTCTCATTTGTTGATGTTCTAGTCTCTGGAGTAGCAGAAAAAAAAGCTTGCTCTGTTTTCTACATAACATCCATTCACATATATAAAGATGGCTGTCATGTCCCCATTCAGTCTTCTCTTCTTTAAACTAAGCATACCCAGCTCTAGGTTGTTCCTCATAAGGCTTGGCTTCCAGACCTTTGGTCATCTTGGTCACCTTTTTCTGAACACATTCTAGCTGGTCAATATCTTGCTTGAACTTGGGTGCCCAGAACTGGACACAGTATTTAAGGTGAGGCCTGACCAAAGCAGAATAGAGTGGCACTGCTATTTCCCTTGATTTGGACTTTATACTCCTGTTGTGGCAGCCAAGAATCGTATTCGCTTTTTTGGCTGCAGTATCACACTGCTGACTCATGATTAGCTTGTGGTCTACTAACACCCCTTAGGTCCTTTTCACATATACCAGGTGTCAACCATCGTATATTTGTGTCAAATTGAATCATACACTCTTGCTCACAGGTGCATTGCTGGTTTCCTTCATTCTTGGATTCACCTTCAAGGGGTTGAAACCATAGCATCCTCCATGAGTCTGAAATTCTTTCCTCTTCCTTCAGGCTCCAGTGACCTTTGAAGAGGTTTGTGTGAATTTCACTGAGGAAGAGTGGGCTCTGCTGGATCCAGGCCAAAGGACTTTGCACAGGGAAGTCATGGAGGAGAATCTGGCCAATGTGATGTCTCTGGGTAAGCATTCCTTTCCTTTGGGTGTTAAAAACATTTTGTTTACACAGAGGGGTCTCCCATTTTACATCCGGGTTGCTTCCTGGAATTGTGATGTAAATTCAGAGTTTATGAATGAAGCCAGAGTTTATGAATGAAGTGGATGAAACCAGTTCCATAGGGATATGTGTCCCAACAGAGACGACGGAGCCCCAAAGTTAGCCATTTTAGTCAACCAGCCAACAATTTTGAAGAGTTTTTTGTGGCTTTTTCGGGCTGTGTGGCCATGTTCTAGAAGAGTTTCTTTCTGACATTTCGCCAGCATCTGTGGCTGGCATCTTCAGAGAATACTGGAATGGAAGAGAGTGGGTCTATATATACTGTGAGACCCTGGGTAGGGAGGGGTGATTCCCATGTAAATTATGTACTGTTTTGTGTTGAATAGGTATTGTTCTGTTGTTAATGGCATGGCTCCAGGGTGGGAGGGAATGCACTCAAGGTTATTGTCTGCTAATCCCATGTAAACTGTGTATTTGTTCTGTGTTGAATTTTGAAGAGGCGTAAAATCTAAAACATCATAGTTTGCCTTTTCCAAGCTAGAGGAATGGGCAGATGCTCTTCTGAGAGACCAGAAGAAGCACCAAGGGTTTGGCTGGGGTGATCTGGCTTCTCAAGAGATGACAGTTTCTCTCCAGAGGAGCACACAGGCAATAGGCAGAGGAAACGCTTTCCTCCAGCCACACCAACACTCCAGGTCTCACCTTTATTTCTCTGCATTGTGAATCCTGTGCCGAAGCTGGCAAAGAAAATCCCTTCTCGCCACAACGAAACACCAAGGTTTCAGTTTCTTCACACTCCGACATACAACCTTCTAAGTAGGGAGAAAAAATATCTTCCTCCAAGTGACAGCAAACTACAAAATCTCTATACATATTTATTCTACAGACAAACATGGCTATATGTTTACATTCTCCCACTATGGAAAGCACCAAATTTAGCCAAACGAAGTGGAAAATCCATCAGCCTCTTCAAGAAACTTGCCCAGATATAGACAGATATCTTAATTCTCAACAAGTGCAAACAACGGGATGTCATTCCTGAGGACCTATGTCTGGGGAGCCCTTTGCAAAACTATGTATCATGTAGAGCTCAAGGGCTCTACTCATGCTAATTGGACCTGCAGTAGCCAATATTCCTTTTCAGATCTCTTCAGTTAAACACCTGCACTCCTGTCTGTCCCTGGCTTTCAGTCCATCATAAGGATCTGAAGAAGTAGACTAAAGTCTACGAAAGCTCATGCTACAAACCTCTTATTATCTTTTTTTTCCAGTTAGTCTCAAAGGTGCTACAAAATCTCTATACATATCTTCCACTCAGTTAAGTCTCAAAGATGCTGCAAGATCCCTTCTGATATTCCAGACTGGTATGGCTTGGTCTCTGAATTCTACCAGTAACTTTTGAGTTTTGATTGTCTTCCTCCCCATGCTCCCCCTTCTAAGTAAGCAAAAGGAAAACTCTTCCATCCTACAACGTCGAGACTGCAGTTGTGTTCTCCCCTTCCCACTTCCTCTGTCTGGGCTGGTAGTTAAACAAAGGCTGGATGGCCATCTGTCAGAGATGCTTTAATTTTGAGTTCCTGCATGGCAGGGGGTTGGACTGGATGGCCCTTGGGGTCTCTTCCAAGTCTATGATTCTATTATTCTATTCTGTAATATAGATGACACCTAGTCCCATCTGCTTTGCTTACTGCTCAGAACTCCATGGTCCAAAACACCCTGCAGAAATTATCCAGTTTGAGACTGCTTTAACTGCCCTGGCTCAATGCTAGGGAATTCTGGCAAGTGTAGTTTTGTGAGATATTTAGCCTTCCCTGTCAGAGAGCTCTGGGGCCTCAATAAACTACAAATTCCAGGATTCCCTAGCACTGAGCCAGGGCAATTAAAGTGGTCTCCAACTGGGTTATTTCTGCAGGGTGTTTTAGACCCATGCTAAAATTCCAAAAAAGCTTTGGTGTCTTGCCTCCTCCTCTTTGCTATCTCACCTTGCTCAACTGGACACGTGTGCTGGGAGCGCTCTGTATTGTGGGGAAGATGTATTTGATTATTTCTGGAGAAATGATGTAAATCTGAAAGGTTGGGGTAATGCAAATTGAACCTCACCTCTGCAAGACTATTTATTTAGTATAGTCGCCCCTCCATATCCACAGATTATGCATTCATAGATTCAACCCTCCACAGCTTGAAAAAACGTATATTTGATTTTGCTATTTTTTACATAAGGGACACTATTTTACTATTACATTGTATACAACGGGACTTGAGCATTCACAGATTTTGCTATCCATAGGAGGGGCCTGGAAAAAAAACTACAGCGGATACCAAGGGCCCACTGTATACTAGTGGTCTCGGATTTTAGAAACTTGATTATTAAAATGAATATATTACCATATATTACCATCTTTAATTTAAAATTATTTTGTTTGTGTTACTTTTTATTTAAAACTAGTAATAAGTTTTTACATTACTAGTTAACAATATAATACCACCAGCAGCTCCAATTAAACCAAGAAGAAACTTCTTGACCAAAACAAATAATGGCAATAATGACATATGGATAAGTAATCACTTTATAACAAATTACTTCCAAGCTCTGTGTTCTCTAGATTCATTGTGGTACACTAGAATGACTGTCGACTCTTCTTCTTTTGTTCTGTCATAGTTTATTGGTTTGATCTCTTCAGCTGAGGATCAATTTGTTCCTTGGATTCTAACCAGATTACTCTGATTAACCTTTTTCCTTTGCTTGATGATAAGGATAGATCTAGTACATGGAGCAGCGCCTTATGCTCTCCTATGGAAGTCTTGTGAGCTCTTTTCCAAAGGATGTCCAAGGGATGGAGCAAATATTTTCCGTAGGTGCTATGTGTTCTATTACTATTTTGTTTTGTTGCCTGATTTGGGCTGCATCTACACTGCAGAATTAATGCAGTTTGGATTTTGGGATTTGTCATTTTGTGAGATATTTAATCTTCTCTGTCAGAGAGCTCTGGTCTCACAACATACGACAAATCCCAGGATTCCATAGGATGAAGCTGTGACAGTTGAAGCAGTGTTAAACTCCATTAATTCTGCAGTGTGGCAGCAGTCTTGGAATGTTAATATCTACTTTGTCTCAAACAAGGATTTATTTATTTTTTAATTTCAGTTCCTGATGTGAGAGGAAGGAAGAATGAGGAAGAACTGCACAGGAGATGCTTGGAAGGAGTCACTGGTATAGAAGGGAAAGGAAAGGAAAGGAAAAGTGAAGCAAAACAGGAGAGGAGGGATGATTCATTTACTTCTTTCCATGAAATCCCACTTGCAGTAAAAGCAAGCAAAAGTCAGGAAAGAAATAAGTCACCTTTGTGCAGTAACAACTTCATTTGTAAAGCTAATCTAAATGTTCATTGGGGAATGCACAGTGGAAAATGTTCAGAATCCACCAAGAGTATTTCTGATAATTCAACTGTTGGAGTGCATCCGAGAATCTACACAGGGGAGAAACCAAATAAATGTTCTCAGTGTGGGAAAAGTTTTGGGCAGAGCGCCCAGATGGCTCGCCATATGAGAATCCATACAGGAGAGAAGCCATTTAAATGCTCAGAATGTGGGAAGAGCTTCCGTCACAGCACGAGCCTTGCTTCTCATGTGAGAATCCACACAGGGGAGAGACCATTTCAGTGCTTGGAATGTGGGAAGAGTTTCAGTGATAGAAGCAGTCTCTCTTTCCATATGAAAATTCATTCAGGGGAGAAGCCATTCAAATGCCTGGAGTGTGGAAAAACCTTCAACCAGACCACGCAGCTGGCTCGCCATATGAGAATCCACACTGGGGAGAAGCCATTTAAATGCTTGGAGTGTGGAAAGAGCTTCCGATGGAGCACAGACCTCACGTCGCATAGGAGAATCCACACTGGGGAGAAGCCATATAAATGCTTGGAGTGTGGAAAGAGCTTCAGTCAGAGTGCACCGCTGGCTTCCCATGTGAGAAGCCATTCAGGAGAGAAACCATTTAAATGCTTGGAATGTGGGAAGGGCTTCAGTCGGAGCACAACCCTCACTTCCCATTCAAGAAGTCACACTGGGGAGAAACCATTTAAATGCCCGGCATGTCCAACCCAGCTT
>CM034703.1:330177147-330197847 GCA_020142125.1 Phrynosoma platyrhinos
GTAGTGTTGGAAGAGACCCAAGGGCCAGCCAGTCCAACTCTATTCCGCCATGCAGAAATGCACAAAGCACACACACACCATCTATGATTCTGGAGAATAGTGTTTGAATCCCTATGTGGTCATGAAAACCCACTCAATGACCTTGGACAAGTCACATTCTCTCAGCCTTAGGGAAGAGTATACAGCAAATGTAAGAGTTCTAGGCATGTTTCATGTTCTGCAATGTGAGAAATTCATAAATGAAGGCAAATTGTGTGTGTGTGTGTGTTCGTATTTGGCAGCCAATGCCTTCATTTACCCCCCCCCCTTTTAAGCTACAGATATGGCCCACCCTCTAGGACCCACTGATAAATGAGGCATGTCGTCCTCCCCATCTATGTCCCTTCCTCCCTAGAGAGACTACATTACAGTTTTTTCACTGCCAAAGAAAGGGTTTTTTATTTTCCCAGCTTATTCAGAACCTTTCAGTACGTTTAGATCTTGGTGCCATTTTGTTCTTTGCTGCTGCTTTCCCTCTTAATACACAGTGTTTTTTATTATTTTACTGCATGTTATGTTTGCAAATCATAAAAACATTCACTCCAAGTACACCAAGCAGAAAACTACAACTGTTGGGAGGGTTAGAAACATAAAAAATAAACAGAATCAGTCGGATCACAGCCCACTGGATGCAATTCAAAGTCTGTCGGGTTCAAGACAAATATTCTGGCCATTCTGCTCATGTAGTGATAGGCTTAAAAGTGCGAACACAAATCCAAAGCTTTCTGGTATCGTCCCCAGAATCTCAGAAAAATTACACCTCCTGAAGCCTAGAAATTGGTATTCATGAGCCAGATTCTACAACCAAAAGACATCATCTCTGAATACATTTACAGCGGTCAAAAAGATGCATGTAATAGAAGAGAACACTGATATGGAAGAATCCTGAGCTAGTAAGAGATAAAACTATTGTACACATGAGGGGTGCACAACACTTTGCAAGCTCCTCTGTCCTGCTTGAATATGTTGTATATATTTAATTTTTTTTCATTGGTCTTCCCACTGTAGATGCAGATCACAATTATCACACATCATTGCTGTGTTTGTAGTTGTTGTAGCCAATTTATCACCTGGAGATCAAACTTGTGGTGAGGCTCAGGCTCTCTGGATTCAGCTAGATTGGCCCTTAGAGGCCAGACAGTTAGGTTAACAGCCTCTTCTGTTCTATGCTAGTAGTTCTGTTATTGCGTCACATGGTGGAAATGAAGGGTAGGGTAGAAGAGTCAAACGGCATGCTTTGCCACTCTAAGGACCCTGCTGAGAGTCTGCATCACATGCTTGAAAATCAAGATACCTCTCCAGGGCAGATGTTAGGGATGGGGGAGAATATATCTTGGTTTCTCAGTGCCCTGTGGATCTTCACCTGGACCACTGCCTCCATTCTCAATCATACGAGGCCAAACTCAAGATAGCTAGCAATTTTGGAGATTAAAATGGACTACTGTACACCTTTTCCACAATGCTGGGCAAACCAATTCCTCTGCATCCAGTCCAGAACCTGGGAAATATGGTGGGAGAGTGAGAGGATTTATCTTCTCCAAGCAGCAGATGCCAACATTTACACACTAGGTTCAGTCTTCACAACAGAGACCACCATGTGGGCTGTACAGCAACCAGCTCTGCTTCCCATAGGGAAGCAGAAAACCTTGTGGTCCATGAAGACTTTCGCTAGACCTGTGCACCTCAGTAGGTTGGTGTAGGCTTCCTTGGATTTGCAACTACTTCCTCATTCATGTCAGCTCAGACTGCAACTGTTTCCTTACTCCATCTCAAGTGTTTTTCACCATGTGAAATGCTTGATGACGAGGAAGGTTTGTTTTTCCACTGAAACTTTCCCCCACAATCCAAGCATTTAAATGGTTTCTTCCCTGTGTGTACAGCTCAAGGATGAGTGAGGCCTGTCTTCTGACTGAAGCTCTTCCGCAGTCCAAACATGGAAATAATGGGTGGGCAACTCTCCTGGACAGCTGCACTCACCTGTAAATATATATAATATTCATTTTTTTGCTCCCAAATAGCCTCTAGGGATGTAGGAGGCATTTTCTCCAAGATTTTGGATCCCACATTGAGCAAGTGTTGGATCTGATGACCCACAGGTCCCCATCTAACTCTGTGATTCTATTTTAGGCCCAGGAGAGGCCTTTTAGTGATCAGGAAGTGTCTTCTGCCCACTCTTGGTTGTTAAGAAAGACCTCTCCTATGCCTAAAATGGCCCCGGGGTCTTCAAACATGGCAAAAATGCCCCTTGCACCTCCCAAAGGGCCTTTGGAGGGAAAACTATATAATGTTTTGTGTGGGGCTGAGGCCATCCAAGGTCTCCAAGAGGGCTAAGGTGGCCTCCCAGCTTTCCAGTTGCCAACTTCTAATGTATATGGTTTCTTTTTGGTGCATGTTGTCTGATAACAAGCAAGGGCTGTCTTTTTCCTGAAGCTCTATCCACACGGCTAGCACTGAAATGGCTTCTCCCATGCATGATGCTTGATGGCAAATGAGACACATCTTCTGACTGAAAGTCTTTCAGCACCCTAAGAAGTTAAATGGATTCTCCCCTGTGTGGGTGGTTTGATGACAAGCGAGGCCTCTCTTCTGCCTGAAGCTCTTTCCACACTCCAAGCACTGAAAGGGTCTCTCTGCTGTGTGTGTTGCCTGATGACGAGTGAGATTTGTCTTCTGACCAAAAGTTTTCCCACATTTCAAGCACTTAAATGGCCTCTCCCCTGTGTGAATCGCTTGATGACGACTGACCTGCGTCCTCTGACGAAAACTTTTCCCACACACCTGACATTCAAAAGGTTTTTCCCCTGTGTGGGTTCTTACATGTGCCTTCAAGTAAGATTCCCACTTGAAGCTCTTTCCACACCTCACACACTGAAATGGTTTGTCACTTGCCTGAATTACTTTATGGGAAATCAGAGCGGTGGTATTTCCACACTCCTCACTTTTGAAAGGTTTCTCCCCTGTGTGAGTCTTCCGATGAAGATTAAGACTGGCTTTGCAAGTGAAGCCTCTCCCACATGCAAGACAAACACAAATACGCCTTTCCTTTCCTTTTTGTGTTATTTCTTGGAATGAGAGTTCGCAAACGTTCTCCTCTAGCAAAACAGGGGACATGGTCCTCCTCTCTTCTTGAATGTCATTTTTTGTTTCATTCTCTTTCATCTGTTCAGGTTGGGGGTTTTGCATCAATGGCGTGCACGCTTCTTCCTTCTCGCTCTCTTGCTCATCAGCATCTGGAAAAGACAGAAAGAACTCTTCAGAGCCCAAGAGAGAAAAGGAGACCGAAGTCAAAGAAGCAACACTATTCGTTATCTAATCAATTTGCATCTATCTCAGGAGGCTATTGGAGAAATAAATGGGATTCCATAGATTCTCCACTGGCTTTTTAATAATATATTTTTAAATTAAAAGTAAACTAAATCACGAGACACATAAAATCAACACAGAATCATAGAGTTGGAAGAGACCACAGCAAGAAACACACAAAACACATTATTCTCCAGTATAATCCAGACTGTCATATTTAACCATTTCCCATAAATTACTGTGTGAAGCAGGTGGGCAATAATGTCTATTACAATCAGAATAATTGATAAATGGGTTCCATAGTATATAGAATAATTTACATGGCTGATCCTTCTGCCCCCCCCCCCCCCATGAATATACATTGTCAGCTCTTCCACAAGATCCATATCTCTACTAGTTCTTCTGAGACCAGCTCTGCTGAACATCTCCTTTCTTGAAAACAGGGTGCTCTCAAGTATTGTGAATCTTAGGGTGTCTCCATTCATTTCCCTGCCCTCTTAAACACAACTCCCCCCTCCTTTTTCTATTGTATTTTTCCCATTGTAAGTTGATGGGAAGGCAAAGTCTGGTTTGTTTCTGATCTTGCAAGAAAGGAGAGGACTTTCCTGCATGAGAAGAGATCATACTGGTTGACATTAATGGATAACTGGTATTGTGCAGTAAGCAGTACTGCACACATGGAGCTGGAGGTAACTGAGGCTCAGCTCTCAGGTGGGAAACACCACACTGTAAAGTTGGAAAACACACTGAAAGAATGATTTGCCTTACAGGGAAAAAGAAACTTCATAGCTGGGAAAGAAATTCCCAGCATCTATGAATTAGAATACAGTATTCATGGGGGTGGGGGGTGGATTTGTTCCCATGGTTATTGTAGATAAGTGGAAACTATTTTATTTCTGGTGCAAGTTGACCATAAAGTCATGCTGGAGGACCTCCAGATGCCTAAAGCAACCTTCCCCCCCAGACGTAAGAAAGGTAAACCGCAGTTACCAATCCCACGGATACAAGGGTCAGACTGTATTAAAGTCTACATATTAAATATTTAATACATATTAAAGTTTTAAGAGCCCTGGTGGCGCAGTGGTAAAATGCCTGTACTGCAGCCACTCACTCACAAACCATAAGGTTGTGATTCAACACCAGCCAGGGGCTCAGGCTCAACTCAGGCTTTCATCCTTCTGAGGTCACTAAAATAAGTACCCAGCTTAGTGGAGGCAGTTAGTTTACAATTGTAAACCACTTAGGGAGTGCTTAAGTGCACTGATAAGCGGTAGAAATGTACTTGCTATTGCTATATAAAGTTCTTCTTGTGTCATTGTCAGCTCTTTTGAATGTACTGGACACTTGACAAGGAATTCTCAAGTCCTGTGAAATTACTCTACTTAAAGTGAGAGTGAAAGTGAAATAAGGAACTCTTGTCAAAAAGGAGTATCCTTCTTTGGAGGTTATAAAATAATGGATGGCTACCTCACAAGACTTCCTGCATGGCAAGGGACTGGACTAGATAGCCCTTGTAATTTCTTCCCTCAATAGGATTCCCAAGATGACAGTGGAAAAAGAGAACTTTTTTCCACCTTGTGCAGAACTTCTCTGCATACTAGTAAATAAAAAGATGCAAACATCTCATCTGAAGTTTCTTTTTCTTAAAACTCCATATAACAAAGTAGGTACAGTGGACCCTTGGTATCCGCTGTGGTTTTGCTGCAGGACCCTGCATTGATACCAAAATCTGTGGATGCTCAAGTCCCATTATACACAATGCCACAGTAAAATCATGTCCCTTATATAAAATGGCAAAATAAAAACTTACTTTTTGGAATTTCTATATTATTTTGAATATTTTAAAGCCACGGATGATTGAATCAGTGGATAAAGTATCTGTAAATCCACAGGGCCAACTGTACCTTTGTTAATTTGTGTATTTAGTGTGAAAAATTGTTCTTGTAGGTATGTTTAGCCTATCATAGGGATAAGAATCATTTTGTGGTTCCTCACTCTCACATCCAAAGATTAGTTGGATTGATGTCCCTAGCCTCAACATAGGATGTGACACATTCATGCTAACTAGGCCCAGCGCCTCAGGAAAGGCCATCCCTCCATCCAAATTGCCACTGCCCTGGCCTCAGAGGTAGGGAAGAAGAGGCAGGCACAGCAGCTGAGGAAAGGCCCTCCCTCCAGCTCAGAGAGAGAGAAGAGGCAGTTTCTGCTTAACTACTAAATCCTCTCTTCCACTCTCATTCCCTTTCCTTGTGTGTTGTGTCATTTTAGATTGTAAGCCAGAGCACAGGGAACTGTTTTTTGTGCCATGTATAGTGATGGTGCTATAAATAAATAAATGATGATGATGATGATGATGATGACAACGTGATGACACGGTGATGATGATGATGACAATGACCTGCCTCTACACACTCAAGTGTTTTACTTCTCTTTGCTGGAAGAATTGGGCTGGGACACCAGAACTGTTGGATGTGACATAACATTGCTTCTCCACTTATACTAGAGAGCCCCGGCTTCTGTCCCATGCCTTAGGCCAGGGGTTGGCAACCTATGGCCCGCATCCGGCCCACAGACCCTCACTTACCGGCCCCCGCCAACCCCTGCCGCCGCCACCACCATTTTGTTTGCCAAAATGGCGGCCACGACTTGTTTGCGTATGCGCAGTACTCCTGCACATGCACAAACGAGTCGCGGCCGCCATTTTGGCAAACAAAATGGCGGCCACGACATGCGTGGAGGTGACAGTGGCGGCGGCAGTGTGCATGGCAGTGGGGGTTGTTCATGCGTGCATGAGTGCATGCGCGCCGCCATTCCCCCCGCCAGAAGGGCCTGCTGCAAGGGACCAGCCCCAGGTAAGGAAGGGTTGCCGACCCCTGCCTTAGGCTTTATCTTTCTCGTTTTAGGAAGAACCATGCTGGAAAATTTTCAAAGGCAGGAGATGGAGTGGGCTCAGCATTGGCAAGCAGGTTGTTTGCCTAGTGAGTGTTTGCCTACGAAGGAGCAGCTGAGGAATAGAAGGTTAAGAGGTGACATGACAGCCATGTTTAAATATTTGAAAGGATGCCATATTGAGGCTGGAGCAAGCTTGTTTTCTGATGCTCCAGAGATTAGGACCCGGAGCAATGGATTCAAATGACAGGAAAAGAGATTCCCCCTCAACATTAGGAAGAACATCCTGACAGTAAGAGCTGTTTGACAGTGGAATGTGCTGCCTCAGAGTGTGGTTGTGTCTCTTAAGTTTGGAGGTTTTTAAGCAGAGGCTGTATGGTGAATGCTTTGACTGTGTATTCCTGCAGTAGATGGCCTTTGGGGTTTCTGAAAACTCTAGGATTCTACTTGCAGGGACTAGTAGGAGAAAGGATAAAATACCTGGGACCCCAACTGCCTCAGGTCCCATTCAAGAGAAAAAGTAGGATATAAATTAAATTTTAAAAAATATTGCCCCATTTGTTGTTGCTGAAATAAAATAGGATGATTCTGTCTAACACAATGCATACTCAGTGCCTTCCATGGGTTCAGTATAGTTTACTAAGGTCTAAAACTATTGTAGAAATAATCCAGTTTGAGACCACTTTAACTGCCCTGGCTCAGTGCTAGGGAATTCTGGGAATTGTAGTTTTGTGAAACATTTAGACTTCTGTGTCAGAGCTGTGGTGCCACAATAAACTATAATTCCTAGAATTCCCCAACACTGAGCCAGGGCAGTTAAAGTGATCTCAAAGTGAATTATTTCTGCAGTGTGTTTTGGACTTCAGGCTGAGGAAGAGCTCAAAAGTGACTTTTCTGCACTTGCAAACTGATTTGATCAACCCCAAGGAAGAAGGAGCCTTACCCAGAGAGGATACAACCCCCCAATTCTCTGCCATCACTTCCCCATGAAGAGCCCTTTGGCCTGGATCCAGCAGCGCCCACTCCTCCTCAGTGAAATCCACCGCCACCTCTTTGAAGAACACCTGAACAAAAGCACATTATATCCATGAACAGAAAAGGCCAACCCCAGTCAGAAAAGAGAAAACAGTGTAGCTTGGGATTGTCCAAAGGAATTTAATCTTTTTTAGACAATGTGCCTGTTAGTGGGCAACTTTAAAGGAAGCAAAGGAAAAAAGAAAGATTATGGGGGGTAGGGAAAATGTGCAAGGGTCATAGACATCCAGCATGCCACCTTCTTGGCTTACTAAGGGTTCTGCCCCTTACCTGCTCCAGGCACTCGGAAGGTGTTCTGAGAGCATCATGGTGAGAAGATGCCCTCGTGCACAGAGGCCCTGTCCTTATTCCCTCTCCTGTGAGGAAGAGAAAAGGCAAAAGGGAGGGTAACTTACCATTCTCTCTGCTTCTGAACCATGCCTTTCCCTATGCTAACACAAACATACCAAACATAGTGCAATGCACTCTACATGGGGCTAACCTTAAAGACATCGAAACTGCAGTTAGTGCAAAATGCAGCAGCTAGACTGCTCACTGGAATTCCATTCAGATATCATGTAACACCTGCTCTGAAGGAATTCATAGAATTAAAGAGTTGGAAGAAACCACAAGGGCCATCCAGTCCAATCCCCTGCCATGCAGGAACTCAAAATCAAAAAACCCCTGACAGATGGCCATCCAGCTTCTGTTTAAAGAAGGAGACTCCACCACTCTCCAAGGGAGTATGTTCCACTGTTAAACAGACCTTACTGTCAGGACGTTCCTCCTAATTTTGGGGTGGAATATCTTTTTCTGTAGTTTGAATCCATTGCTCCAGGTCCTATTCTCGGAAGCAGCAGAAAACAAGCTTGCTCCATCCTCAATATGACATCCCTTCAAATACTTAAACAAGGCTATCATATCACCTCTTAACCATCTCCTCTCCAGGCTAAACATACCCAGCTTCCTAACTATCTCCTCATAGGGCATGGTTTCCAGACCATTCACCATTTTAGTCACTGTTCTCTGGACACGTTTCAGCTTCTTAACATCCTTTTTGAATTGTGGTGCTCAGAATTGGACACAGTATTCCAGGTGAGGCCAGACCAAAGTAGAAAAGAGTGGCAGTATTACTTCCCTTGATCTAGACCTATACTTCTATTGATGCAGCCTAGAATTGCACTGGCCTTTTTAACTGCCGCATCACACTGTTGACTCATTGTTAATTTGTGGTCTACTAGGACTCCTAGGTCTAATTTACACTATGAATTAAACCAGTTTGCAAATTGGGTTAAATTGGCTTACATATGCCTTGTTCACACGGGAGTCAATTTAAAACCCGATTGTGATCGGGCTAAATCAGTACAAGTCCTCCTGAAACGGTTATTTTAAAGACAGATCTTTTAGAGGTTCTTTTTAAAAGAACCGGTTTGCAATCATGCTGAACTAATGGGAACGCGTTTCTGATCACATTCGGATCACCCAGGGAGGGAGGGGAAATGGGTGGAGAATGGGCAGAGGGTGGTACCTCTGAGGGTGGTTCTGTGAACTGTCACATTTGTGTGGGTTCACAGGAGGGAGTCATGCGAGATGTGGCGGAAATTCTCCCTGAGCATGTGTGGATCTATGGGTGCCATGGGGGATTCTCCCTGGCATAAATAGATCTGTGGGTGCCATGGGGGATTCTCTTCTGGCATGAATGAATCCATGGGTGCCATGAGGGATTTTCCCCTGGGATGTATGGCTCTTTGGGTGCCTTGGGGGATACTCCCCTAGGATGCATGGGTGACATGGGAAATTCTCCCGTGAGATGCATGGATCTGTGAGTGTCATAGGGGATTCAGCCCTGGGATGCATGGATCCATGGCTGGAGATTTCGCTTTCCAGCACAGTCAAGTAGTCCCTTTAAACCACAATGTGCTCCCAATCAAACTGTGTTGCTATTTTTCGGTTCTGCCAGAAAATTTTCTAGAGGTAGGGCAAGTGTGGGGGGTGATCCTTGGAGAAGGAAGCTCTGTGTGTGCGATCAGCTGTTGCTTCCATAGAAATAGAACTCCTTGCTTCTAGCAGCCTATTTCCCCGCACGGAGGGAAAGTGGAGTATGAGTAGGAATGTGTGCATCTTACACATACATAGACACATCACACACAGAGGCTCATGGAAATAGTGACAGCTGATGCACGTGGCCACAACTCCAAATGCTTGAGTAACTGGAAACACGCCCAAGCGCATCGTATGATTGACATTAAAAAAAAAAGAACTGGGATGGATTGAACACATCCAAGACTGAGAATCCATTTTGTTGCAGTGCAAAAGTGTGATTGTGAACCGTGTTAAATAGACACAGAGGCATTTGGTAATGGAAAATGTAGTGTGAACTTTGTTTCAGTTCAAATCTATTCTGCGATCCCGTATCTATTCCACTCAAAAACTGGGTTTTTGTGAATATGAATGAGGCTCCAGATCTCTTTCACAAGTACTGTTGTCAAGCCAGGTGTCCCTCATCCTATGCATTTCATTTTTTCTGCCTAAGTGCAGTACCTTACATTTCTCCCTGTTGGAATTCACTTTGTTACTGGCTGCCAATATATTTCTGTTCTGAATTAAAGGTGCTGACAATAACATTTAAAGCCATAAACAGCTTGGGACCTTGATACTTGAGAGAGCATCTCTCTCTTTATATGCCTGCCTGAGAACTGAGATCTGTCAGAGGGGCACTCCTCCGTGTCCCTTCAGTAGAGGAAATATAGTCGTTGTCCCCACCGAGAAAATGGAAAAGCCATTAATATAAATAAATATAAAATAAAAATCACGAAAGCTGTATTTTTTAAACCTAAGAGGACACTTCTCTAGGTATCTCTAAGGTCCAAAACACACTGCAGAAACAATCCTGTTTGAGACAGCTTTAACTGCCCAGGCTCAATCTAGGGAATTCTAGGAACTGTAGTTTTGTGAGATATTTAGCCTTCTTTGTCAGAGATAGAGCTCTGATGCCTCATGGAGAGGGCCTTTTCTGTGGTGGCACCTCAGTTGTGGAATTCCCTCTCCCTTGAGGCCTAATTGGTACCAATATTTGGAATTATTTCATCTCCAAGTAAAAACCTGGCTTTTTATTAGCCTCCAAGCCAAACTGATTTTATCCAGGCTGTACATGTTTTTTGAGACAAGACTGTTTTAACTAGTTTTAAATTGTCTGTTTTTACATGTAGAAACCATTTAATATATTTTAATCTTCTTAAACCTTTGCCATTATTTATTGTTTTAAGTTAATTTTATTGTAAGCTGCCCTGAGAACTTCAGATAATGGGTGGAATACAAATATTTCAATAAACAAATAATAGACCAACATAATAACATACACACACAACTGAAAAGGAACAGCAAAATCAAAGGAACACAGAGCTACAAAAAAGATGGAATGAACATAATGGAGATAAGCAAAAGGGAGAACTAAATGGCCACCAAATGTTAACAGACTGTGGAAGAAAAAACACTGATATTTCAGCGAGAAAGCAGTGGAATTGCTGTTGAAATAGGTTCAGCAAAAAGATTAATCTATTTTTAAAAGACACAGAGAAAAGCATATTCAAAAACTATTTTTAAAATATCCTCAGAAGAAAAGTGAGAGCAGTCTTCTATCAACATTAGAAAGGCCAGTTTTTATGTGGGAGAGAAGAATATAGAGCAGACATGTTCCTAAGGAAAAGATATGTGGAGTTTGTTGAAGAAAATAGTGGGGATATTAAGGAATATTTCCCAATAATGCAAAAGACAAAGGAGTCTGGACTTTCAAAGACACAACTGTGTTAGATTGCACCTGCATCGGAGAAATAATGCAGTTTGACACCGCTTTAAAGGCCATGGGGCTCCATCCTATGGGTTCCTGGGATTTCTAGTTTGTTGTGGCATCAGAGCTCTGATAGAAAAGGCTTAATATCTCACCAAACTACAAATCCCAAATTTCATAGCATTGAGCCATGGCAGTTGAAACAGTGTCAAACTGCACTATTTTTGCAGTGCAGATGCAGGCTTCATTTTATCTCCCCAATGCTTAAAGACACAAAAACCAAAATGGAGAAAAAATAATGTTGCAAACAGGACACAAAAGAATGGATATGCTGAAAGTGGGATGAACAATCCCAACTGATTATTCTTAGGGACATTAGGGTGGGGAGAGAGGTTGGGGAGGAAGGGAATGGAACTGAGAGGCTGGAACCTTCAACAAATGTGCTCCATACTACTACCTTTTGCTGCAGGTCCCTGGCTAGCTTTTCATGTTTATACTCCAAATTAATCATGTTTAGCTTTCAAAGCAAGTTTCACCTGAAACCTGTGCAAGGGAATAACATCACCAGAAAGCCATTTAACACACTGTTTCAGCACACTAAGGGGAGGGAGGATCTTCTAGGTCTTGAAGTTGGTGAAACTGGCCAGGTTCCTAGTTCTTTTCTGCACAAGTAATGGGGCAGGAAGTGTGGATGGACTCTGGGGCTAGATAGTGGGCATGAAAGAAATGAATCCACAGATGTAGCCCTAGCCCTTTCATTAATATCTTCTCCATTACACACTACTTGTGATGAATCATAGAATTATAGTGTTGGAAGAGACCCCAAGAGCCATCCAGTCCAACCCTATTCTGCCATGCAGGAATACACAATCAAAGCACCCCCGACAGAAGGCCATCCAGCCTCTGTTTAAAGACCTCCAAAGAAGGAGACTCCACTACTTTCCAAGGGAGTGTGTTCCACCAGCGAACAGCTCGTACTGTCAGAGAGTTCTTAATTTTGAGCTGAAACCTCTTTTCCTGTAAGTTCTGTGTTAAGATACAGAAAACCTTTAAAGCACAGCAATCCAAACAGCCCCAATATTTTAGGAAGACTCAAGAGAAGATCAAGCAGAAAAGAGGCCTCTGGCCCTTACCCTCTGAGGGGGTCACTCTGTCACAATACAGCTTGATCTCCTTGGGATCCACTTGCTTGGATTCAGGAGACTGCTCCACCTTAGCCGTCTTTTCTGCAAACAAGTCCTGCACCAGAAGCAGCAGCAAGGTAGCAAAAGAAAGAGACAATTTATTTATTATTTATTTATACCCCTTTTTTCTCCTAGTATAGGACCCAATGTGGCTTAAAATAGGCACGTGTCACCATAGCCAGAACTGACACCTCGAAGAACTGGCATAGCTGGTGCACTAGTTTTAGCTGTGCAAACACATTGCTGGTGACTGATGAAACCCGGGTTTCCAGGCTCAGATCTGAGTTCAGGAGCACACCCAAGCTGTAAATCTGTGATTTCAGGGGGAGAGTAACCCCATCCAGCATAGTCTGAATCCCTATTCCTTGATCATTCTTACAACTGACTAGAAGAACTTCTGCATTGTTAGGATTAAGTTTCAGTTTCTTTGCCCTCATCCAGTCAGCTTCTGAAAGCAGATACTAGTTCTGTACTGAGACAAGTTTCTTGGAATTAGATGGGAAGAAGTGGGTGGGTGGGTATCATCAGGATATTGGTGAAATTGAGTCCCAAACCTCAATCTCCCAGTAGTTTCATCTAGATATTAAACAGCATAGGGGGTAGAACCAATCCCACAAGCCAATCGCCAGGGTTTCAAAAAGATTTAGGGGAAAGAACAGAAGACATAATCCAAAGTTTGGATGATTTCCAGAAAAAGAGAGAAAAGTTGTCGAGAGTTTTGATTATTCAGTGGTGGCTGCCGTTACTGCTACTACCGTGGTTGTTGTTGCTGCTACTCCTTGTAGTTAAGTGTCTTAAAGTTGGCTTTGACTTATGGTGACCTCTTGTAGGATTTTCTTGGCCACAGGATACCTGAATAAGCTTTCCTCTTGAAACTGAGAGTGGGACTTCTTCAAAAATCATCAAGTGGGCTTCTATGGCTGAGCAGAGATTTGAATCTGGGTCTCCCAGAATTCTAGTGAGTTAAAACCACTAACCATGCTGTCTCTCTGCTGCTGCTGCTACTACTACTACAGATTGAGTCTCCCTCATCTGAAATACTTGGGATCAGATATGTTTTGGATTTTTAAAAAAATTTTGCAATGTTTGCGTATACCGTATATACTCGACTATAAGTCAGTCTCATGTATAAGTCAAGGGCAAGTTTTGGGGACAAAATTATGGATTTTGAAAAGACTCACAAGTCAAGGATAAAACTTAGAGGCATGTAACAAATGGTGTAAAGGAGAAACTTTACTGTTTTCATAGAGAAATGTCTTATTCAGATCCTTCTAAACTTCATTCCTCTTGGCACTCCTTTGAGGAGAAGCACCAAAGAGGTGCCACCACTGCCATTTTCCCATCCAAGAGATCAAAAAAGGCATCATCGTGGAAAAAATGGTGGCGTTTGGTGCTTCTTTTGGGTGCTCCTGGATGAACTAAACTCTTATCTTTCATCACTCTACTCAGAGAAGGGGAAGAGTTAAAATATAATATTTACATTGACCCATGGATAAGTCGGGACAGTGTTTTGAGGTCAATTTTTGACTAAAATTTCTAGACTTATACATGAGTATATACAGTACATAATGAGATATCATGGAGATGAGACCGAAGTCTAAACATGAAATTCATTTATGTTTCAGATACACCTTATACACATAGGTTGAAAGTAAATTTATACAACATTTTTTAATAATGTTGTGCATGAAACAAAGTTTGTGAACAATGAACCATCAGAAAGCAAAGGTGTCACTATCTCAGCCACTCATGTGAACAATTTGGAATTTTAGAATTCCGGATAAGGTAGCCTCAACCTGTAGTATCATTTTTTTCATATATTCCACTTAAAAAAAGACTGCTTTTAAGAGTTTTTACAGTATTTTAATGTGCTTCAAAAAATTTTTTATCTTGATATGGTTTTTATTTGTTCATCACCTTGGGAGCCCTTATGGACTGGGGAGCAATACAGAAGTAGTAAAAGTAAACAAAATAAATAAATAAATTTCAGGTCATAAATCAACTCTGAATTATGCCCAGAAACAAAACAAGTAACCGGTGCAGCTATTGTAAGAAAGGGTTCATATGTTGCCTGTAACTAACCTCAGTTGATGATCTCTTGCAACTCTTTGGACAAGATGATGTTTCAGAATATTCTTCAAAGGCAACCTCATATTACAGTAATCTAAAAGAATGTAACTAAGGATGCTGCCACACTGTAGAAATAAAGTGGTTTAACACCGCTTTAACTGCCATGATCCAATGCTCTGGAATTCTGAGATTTGTAGTTTCATTAGATATTTAGCCTTCCCTACCAGAGAGCCCTGGTGCCCTGCCAAACTACAGCTCCCAGAATTCCAGAGCACCAAGACATGGAAACCACTATAATGTGGCAGAAGTTTGAGGCATGTGTCACTCTGGCCAAATCAGACAACTCCCAAAACGGACAGATGGCAAAGTGTTTCAGGTTATAGACATGCACACCTGACCACCATAGGAACCTAAACATTTAGGGCTCAATCCAGAAGAACACCATGACTTCAAATGTGGGGCTTTGGGGAAGTTTAATCACATCCAACACAGACTGAATTGTATTCTCTGCTCTAACTTGCAAATTACCCCCCGCTCTCTTGTCTGGAGAATTTTCAAGAATTTTCAATATCCATGAAAACAAACATTCCTCATCCTTCAAAATGATACAAAGATCACTGCTCTCACCTGCTGCTCTTTGTGTTTGTTTTCCTCTGCCTGACTTAGGAGGAAACCTTCAGCCAGGGCCACCGCCTGAGAACTGGTCTCTGGTCCACACTCTCTGACCCAACTCTCAATCTCCGGTGGAAGGACAGCCAGGAACTGCTCTAGGATCACCATGTCCAGAATCTCAGACTTTGTATGTCGCTCTGGCTGAAGCCACTGATGGCAGAGTGTGTGGAGTTGGCTGCAAACCTTGCGAGGCCCCTCAGCTCCCTGGTAACGGAAATGCCGGAAATACTGGCACGGTAAATCTGGGCTGAAGGTACGATCAGCCTGGTTGTTCTTCTGCTTGGTCTTTTCAGTTCTGGCCTTGATGGCCCAAGGGCCTCTTCTGGCTTCAGGATCAGAGGATTTTTGCTTCTCCATCTTCACCAATTCCTCCAAGTTAGTCTCCAGGAGGGACAAAGAATCACAGCCTTCTTCTGTCTCGACCAAAGGCTTGCAAAATGACTGGCCTTAAAAAGAAAACAAGATGTTTTGTGAATAATAATAATAATAATAATAATAATTTATTTATATTTCCCGCCTCTCCCTACGAATAAGTTATCCTGAAGATTCTTTTAAAGAAAGATGTTTTTACCACCTCATTCAATCTGGAAGGAAAGTGGCCCCTTTCTCTGTATAAAAAAGAATTACCTTCATCTAAAATTTAAAAAAATACGGTATCTAGGGATAAGTAAGAGGGGTTGAGTTCCCCTCCTTCATGGTGAGAAACCAAAGACTGTCATGTACTGTAGCATCCTTCCACATGTTCTCTCCGCAAACTGCATTTTCTCTTTCCCTTCCCATGTGCATCTCTCCCATCCCTTTCTAGCATCTTATCTATAGACAGCAATGTTGTTGTTTATCAGTCTTTCTAGCACCAAACCAAGACATTTTGCAGCCTGAGGCAAAAGACAAAATGCCCCCCTTGATCCTTGGATAAACTGTGTAATTTCCCGAGGGGAAGAGCAGCTGGGAGGCTCCCATTTGGTTGCTGACTGAGGCAATTGCTTCATTGTACCTAAAAGTGTCACTACCCCTCTGTGACTTTAAAACTGTAGTGTAGTAGATTCAGTGATGGACTGTGACTCTGGAGACCAGGGTTCAATTCCTTGCTCGGCCATGAACCCCACTGGGCAAGTCACACTCTCTCAGCCTCAGAGGAAGGCAACGACAAACCTCCTCTGAACAAATCTTGGCAAGAAAACCCCAGGAAAGGGTTGCTCTAAGTCAGAAATGACTTGAAGGAACACAACAACAACATACTTTGTGCTACCTATCATGTCCTGGCAGACTTTATCTCAGAAATCCAAAACTTTAGTGTCCAAGCAGCACGCTTTATTCAGAAGCCTAAGTCGCTCACAGCATGGCACTGTTGTTAGGACTGAGGCAATTCAGTTACACAGTGTAACAAGATCACAAAGCAATCCAAACTTTTCAGCTTTCTCGAATCCTATTTGTCACAAAGCATTTCTTTTCCCAGACTGCCCAAATTTTTCTCCCTGGTGCGCATTCCCTTCCAACCCAAACGACAAACATAACATATCCCAACATCCACTAACATGAAATTAAACAGGCAAAGCCTCATTGACTAACAGGTATAGCAGGAATTTTGAGAGACCTTGGGCAAGTGTCACACTCTCAGCCTCAGAGGATGGCAATGGTAAACCCCCTCTGAAGATAGGTTCACCTTAGGGTTCCCACAAGTCAGAAACGAAGGCACTCAGCAACAACAGATCCTGACATCAACACTCAATCTGACGTAGATTCCTCTAAGAAGCAATCTGGTGCACTGGTTAGGTCTATACCACTTAATAGTGAACTCAGCATTCTCTAAGGCAGGGATCCCCAAACTACGGCCCGTGGGCCGGCCCCGGCCCGTCGAGGCCTTCTTACCAGCCCGCAGCCGGTCCTGCTGCCCCTGCTGCATCTCACATGTGCCACCGAGCACCATTTTGTCTTCCAAAATGGTGTCTGGATGCACACGACTCCAGGCGCCATTTTGGAATACAAAATGGCGCCCGGCGTAGTGCACAGATGTGCGCTACGTCAGCGCCGTTTTGCCTTCCAAAATGGCTCCCAGAGTCGTGCGCATGCACGCGTGACGCTGGGCACATACGCACGACTCCGGGCGCCATTTTGGAAGACAAAATTCTGCCCGAGTTGCGTGCATGCGCGTGTGCTTCTGACCCCCCGAAGATCTGGGGGCCAGTGAACTGGCCCCAGATTAAAAAGCGTGGGGACCCCTGCTCTAAGGGATTTACAATCTGTAAGGTAATTTCCCCCATTTTACTGTCCTACGAAAGTATGGAAGACTGAGCCAACCTTGGAGCCCTGGGATCGAACTCTGACTGCTGCAATCCACACACAAAATCTCACCACAAAACACACAGCTTACAAAATGACCCAGGGCAGAGCACACATTCTTTTCTCCCAGCCTCCTCTACAGGGTTGTTGTTGTGAGGGCAGAATAGGGGAGACAGGGAGCACCAGGCACTTGGCCATATGTTTTTGCAGCAAGGAAAGAATACTGAATCCGAGGAATAAATACAAGAGTCGCAAAGAATATTTCTACAGGGGTAGGAAAAGGCCTTGGTTGTCCTTCTCAGGCTGCTGCCACACTGCAAAAATAAAGCAGTTTTACCCCACTTTTACTGCCAGGACTCAATGCTGGGCAATTCTGGGATTTGTAGCTTTGTTTCACCTTCCCTATCAAAGAGCTCTGGAGCCACTTGTTGTTGTGTGCCTTCAAGTTGTTTCCAATTTACGGCAACCCTAAGGTAAACCTATCATGGGATTTTCTTGGTGAGATTCGTTCAAAGGAGTCTTGCCATTGCCTTTCCCTGAGGCTGAGAGAATGTGACTTGCCCAAAGTCACTTACTAGGTTTCATGGCCGAGCTGGGAATCAAACCCTGATCTCCAGGGTCATAGTCCAACACTCAAACCACTATGCCAGGCTGGCTTGCTATGCATTTCTGGGATCTGAGGTTTGGTGAGATATTTCACCTTCCCTATCAGAGAGCTTTGTGAACCACCACAAACTACAAATCCCAGGGCTCCATAGCATTGAGCCATGGCAGTTAAAGTGGTGTCAAACTGCTTTATTCCTGCAGTGTGACACCACCCTCCGACAGAGAGTTCCGGGGGCCACAGCAAACTACAAATCCCAGGGTTCCACAACATGGAGCCATGTCAATTAAAGCGGTGTCAAACTGCTTTATTCCTGCAGTATGGCACCACCCTCTGACAGACAGCTCTGGGGGTCACAGCATACTACAAATCCCAGGATTCCATATCATGGAGCCATGGCAGTTAAAGCAGTGTCAAACTGCTTTATTCTTGCAGTGTGGCAGCCACCCTCAGTCAGAGACCTCAGGAGCCACCATGAACCACAAATCCCAGGATTCCACAGCACAGAGCCATGTCAGTTAAAGAAGTATCAAACTGCTTTATTTCTGCAGTATGGAACCATCCTGACCGACAGCTGGGGGGGCACAGCATACTACAAATCCCAGGATTCCACAGCATGGAGCCATGGCAGTTAAAGTGGTGTCAAATTCCTGCAGTGTGGCAGCACCCTCTGACAGACAGCTGGGGGGGAGGGGGGCAGAGCAAACTACAAATCCCAGGGTTCCACAGCATGGAGCCATGGCAGTTAAAGCAGTGTCAAACTGTTTTGTTCCTACAGTATGACAGCCACCCTCGGTCAGAAAGCTCAGGGGCCACAGCAAACTACAAATCCCAGTGTTCCACAGCAGCTGAAACAGTGTCAAACTCGCATTAATTCTGAAGTGTGGCTGCAGCCTCAGCCCACAGAGGTCTCCCTGACAGTCTTTTCCCTCAAACAATGGCTGGGTAATTCCTTTCCTCCTCCAACACCACCACCACCATCCCTCCATTTTCCTCCCAGCTGCCCTCCTCTGATTCCTATGGGCCTCCCCCTTGACCCTGAAGCCCTGGGGGCAGGAAAGGGGGCAACAAAATGGCTCCCACCTCTTCCCCTCCACAAGAAGGAAGCTGAGCCAGAGAAAGGGAACCAAACCTCAGCCTCCTCTTCTTCTCCTTCTCCTTCTTCTTCTCCAGGAGGGCCCTTCTAGGAAACCAGAAGCAACTCTATGCCTGGCCGTCACTCTTTTGCCTTGGACCCGCCCCTTCCGGCCATAGAATTTTCCTAGAGTGGCGCTGCAGGGAGGTAGAATGGACTCTCTAGGCAAACAGAACTTGTTTTCCTGGAGGACTCTGGGGGAGTTGAGCCTCCACTCTTCACTCAGGTCCCTTTCTGTGGAGAATTGGGATGGACTATTATTATTATTATTATTATTATTATTATTATTATTATTATTATTATTATTATTATTATTATTATTATTATTATTATTATTTCCCACCCTTCTTCCAGGACTGGGACTCAGGGCAGCTTAAAACATTAAAAAACAATGGACTCATGGAGTTATTATTTAAAGTAGTAGTCAAACATAAGAAATTAAGGGCCTGAACAGACTGCCAGACATAATCCAGCTTGAAACCGCTTTAACTGCCCTGGCTCAGTGCTAGGGAATCCTGGGAACTGTAGTTTATTGTGGCACCAGAGCTCTCTGACAAAAAAGGCTCAATCCCTCAGAAAAAAACTACAATTCCCATGATTCCCTAGCATTAAGCAGTTAAAGCGGTCTCAAACTGGATTATTTCTGGCAGTCTGTATGTCTCACCTATCAGAGAAACTCAAGGAAGTCATAAAAGATGAAAAGAAAAGGAAAAGGGGAAAAAATAAAGATCCAAAAAGAATTAATTACGTACTATGATCAAACTAATATGAATATATAATATTAAGTAAGCTACAGAATCATTTACATATTGAGTCAATATACTTTGAAGCAATAAAATTATTGTATATTATACATTCTAGCATTAAAAAATAAAGTTAAAAAACATTAAAAAACAATGCAATTAAAAACATACAAAAATAGCACATTAAAATAAGAATTAAATTACTACAACAATTAAAAGAAATTACATGCTAAAATATCAAATACTTTAAGAAGATTTTAAATATTTTTTAAAAGACATAACAATGTATTCTAGGTGAACAGAACTTGTTTTCCTGGAGTACTCAGCTCAGCCCCCTTTCTGTGGGGAGAAAGTGAGGAGAAGACCCTTGTCCTCCCCTTTCCACCATCTTTGTGTTGGTCTGAAGAAGGAAAAGATCTGTGGGGCTGCTATTAGGGATGTGTGGGGACTAGATATAGGGTTAGTCACACTCTCTCAGCCTCAGAGGACGGCCATGGCAAACCCTCCCTGAAGAAACTTGCCAAGAAAACCCAAATACAGGGTCACCTCAGGGTTGCCATAAATGACTTGGAAACACAAACCAACAACAGCAAGAGTCTTTGGACTCATTCACATTCACTTTTTTATATTTATGAGATGTGGATCTCCGCAGTGATGAGATCCCAAATTGGTGTTCACATTACGTTTTAACGCAATTGAATCTCTCCAACCCGGTCCGGCATTCACATTGGCGGCACATTCGAATTAACATGGTGGCCAGGAATGGATCCAAGTAATCCGTAGAGATTCGGTACTGCATTCGCACTACCTTAGATGCGAGTCACTCTGCTCCCCCCCCTCCCAAGAAGTGGTTCATTACTTGGTAACTACGTAAAGTTGCTTTTTCTGAATTTTCCGGGATTTTCCGAAAGTAAAAAGAAGTGGCTTTTGACTACGTGAAGTTGAAGGCTTTCATGGCCGGCATCCATAGTTTTTTGTGG
>CM034703.1:330197947-330213037 GCA_020142125.1 Phrynosoma platyrhinos
CAGCATCTGTGGCTGGCATCTTCAGAGAATACTGGAATGGAAGAAAGTTGGTATTGGGTTCACCACACTTTGAAAGCAACTTCGTCTGAAAATCTACCCACTTTTGTGGGTTTTTTCCTATTTAAAACCCCATTTCTGCATAGGATTTCCCCCATGTGATAAAGTCCATAGTGTGAATGACCCCTTAAAATCATAGAGCCAATGGAATTAAAAAAACAGAATCATAAGACTGTGGGGGAGGTTTTTTTTTTTAATGAAAATACCGTATTTATTAAAGTTTCTTGCACCCACACACATGCAAGAAAAAACCCCAACAGATATAGAACATACAAACTTAAAAGTGCACATCTACCTCACCCTCAAACCTCATCGTTCAACCTCCTCTTTAAAAAAAAAAACCAATCTAATTTTTTAAAAGTGAGGAAGAATTTTTTAAGCATTTGAGAAAAGAGGTATAACTTTCATTTGACTTTTTAAAAAAAAAATCTGTCCATGGTTTTAAACTTTTTTTTTTTTAAAAAGGACATATTTTATTCATTTCTTCTGTTTAAATATCACAGCTTTTGCTTTCAGCATATAGTCCGCCCTCCATATCCACAGATTTTTCATCCATGGATTCAAGCATTCACAGCTTGAAAATATTAAAAATATATACAAATTCTAAAAATCTTGATTTTGTTGTTTCATTTAAGGAACACCATTTTACTTTCCATTGTATTTAATAAGACTTGCCTGCAACCAAACCCCAGTGGATACCAAGGGCCCACTGTAATTTTATGTCCCTTACTCTTGTTTATGCAATTTTCCTGATCTACTATATATTCTGATTTCTATTCTACCATTCGCCACAAAAAATATTATAACAAACCCTTCAAATTCCGTATACAGAAAGAAAACCAGCTTCCACTCTCTATTTTGTACATGGGAGTTCTGATGGCTTGTGCATACTGAGATCCATGTGTACTTGATAGAAAATCCCATGACAGGTTCACCTTGGGGTTGCCATAAGTTGGAAATGACTTGAAGGCAAACAACACGTACACCACTACTCTATGTAACCAAGAAGATATGTCCAAATTATGGATAAATTTACAATTATGCACAAGTTGCATCCATGCAGCCATCAATAAAATGGAAATTAAATGCTTATTGCTTCCATTATCACTCATAAACAAAGACAGTAACAGTATCTCATCATGTTTGATCTTTTCTTCCTGCAATGTCAGCTACAAGAAGCAAGACGTCTTCCCAGAAAGGCTTAACTTTAGGGCAGAATAACCACATGTGAACTAGAGTGCCCTGTTCCCCACAATCCTTCCAGCACAGTCTTATTATTTCAAGCCAAGGCAACTAAAAGGGTTTTCAGTTTTGGAGAGGTCCCTTCT
The DNA here is from genome assembly GCA_020142125.1 of Phrynosoma platyrhinos. Lineage (NCBI taxonomy): Eukaryota > Metazoa > Chordata > Lepidosauria > Squamata > Phrynosomatidae > Phrynosoma > Phrynosoma platyrhinos. The sequence goes on from CM034703.1 coordinate 330,199,333, forward strand.
CCATATAAGATTACCTGACCCATTTGTCTCAGTAGAAGATTCTGATTCAGGCTCTTTATAGAATCATACGTTATCACACGTGGGCCAGAAAGTGAAAATAAAGTGGAAATGAGGCATCCCGAAAATAAACTGGAAATAAATCTTGTTTCCGCAAACGTCATTACCTTAATTGCGAATTTACAGTAAGTGCATTGAACGTCCACACACAAGTGAAAATATCCCGTAAATGTAGTAGAAATGAGCCTCTTGCACATGCGCAGATAGAGGAATGCTCGCTGGAACCATGGCAACAGCAGGGAAATGCTCCCCAATGCGCATTTGGTTATCTCATTATGGTAAATGCGTAATCACCTCAATTGCGCAATTGCATTTCCTCCAAGGAACCGAATTTCAAAAGATCTCTTTTTTTCCATTTTCTGTCCAGTTTCTGTCCAGTTTCTGTGCGACGTCATGTGAAAACACAGGCCACTAATCCGGTTTTGGTCGGGATTTTGTGTGGATTTGGCCCTGTGTGATAACGTCCATAGATCTGGAAGAGACTTCAAGAGCCATCCAGTCCAGCCCCCTGCCATGCAGAAACAATCTAAGCACTCCTGACAGATGGGGCCATTCAGCCACTGTTTAAAAATTTCTAAAGGAGACTTCACCATACTCCAAGCCAAGGCATCATATTCCACTATTCAACAGCTCTTATTGCCACAAAGTTCCCCCTAATATTTAGGTGGATTCTCTTTTCTTGTAGCTTGAATCCATTGCTCCATATCCTAGTCTCTGGAGCAGCAGAAAACAAGCTTGCTCCATCAAGATGATGTCCTTTCAAATATTTAAACATGGCTATCATGTCACCCCTTAACCATCTCTTCTCAAGCCTAAACATACCCAGCTCCCTAAGCTGCTCTTTAGGACATGGTTTCCAGACTTTTCACCATTTTGGCTGGCCTCCTCTGGACACGCTCCAGCTTAACATCCTTTTTGAATTGTGGTGTCCAAAACCGGATCCAATATTCCAGGTGAGGCTTGACCAAAGAAGAATAGAGTGGTACTATTCCTTCCCTCAATCTGGACACTATACTTCTATTGATGCAACCTAAAATCACATTGGCTTTTTTAGCTGCTGAATCACATTGCATGTTCAGCCTGTGGTCTATCAAGACTCCTAGATCCCCTTTGCATGTACTGTAGTCAAGCCAGGTGACCCCCATCCTATATCTGTGCATTTATTTTTTTCTGTCTAAATGACATTTCTCCTTGTTGAAATTTATTTTGTTAGTTTTGGCCCAACTCTAATCTGTTAAAGTCATTTTGAATTCTGCTCCTGTCCTCTAGGATATTAGCTGCCCCTCCTAATTTAGTGTCATCTGCAAATTTGATAAGCATGCCCTCTATTCCATCTTCCAAGTCATCGATAAAGATGTTGAATAGCAATGGGCCCAAGACAGAACCCTGTGGCACCCCACTAGTCACTTCTGTCCAAGACGAAGAGGAGCCATTGCCTTTAGGTTTGGCATTCAACAAATTACAAATCCACCTAACAATTGCATTGTCTTGCCTATCTAGTGTTGATGTTAGCTTGCCTGTTTGGACAATACTGCTGTTGAACTGAAAACTCAGGAGATCAGAAGACAGACCACAGGAAACTCCAGATGGATAGAGGTTAACTGACAAAATGGCCAAGAAACCTTCATCCCTCAAATAAAAACATAATGGAAGGGAACTGCACCTTTTTCACTTGAGGCATTTATAGTAAGTGGTTTCACCCCTGCTTGGTGACGAATAAGGTTACTCTTTCAACTGAAACTTTTACCACATTCCAAACATTTAACCATTTTCTCCCCCATCTGTTTTACTTGATGACAAGTCAGGCTTGTCTTCTGACTAAACCTCTTTCCCCACTTGAGCCATTTAAATGGGTTTTTTCCTCTGTTAGTTGCTTGATGACGTGTAAGAAGTGCCTTCCACCTGAAGCTCCTTCCACACTCCAAGCACCTAAATGGTTTCTTCTCTCTGTGTGTGGCACCTGATGACAGGTGAGGCTTGTTTTCTGACTGCAGCCTTTTCTATTTTCCAAGGATATAAGTGGATTCTCCCTTGTGTGTTTCTTGGTGACGAATGAGACTTTTCCTATGCCAGAAACTCTTGCCACACTCCATGCACTGAAACCGTCTCTCCCCTGTGTGCACTGCTTGATGATTGATGAAGCCCGCCTTCCGAGTAAAGTGCTTTCCACACTCCAAGCATTGGAATGGTTTCTCTCCTGTGTGTGTTGCTTGATGACGAGAGAGGCTTGTCTTCCAACTGAAACCTTCCCCGCATTCCAAGCACTGAAATGGTTTCTTCCCGGTGTGTGTGATTTGATGATGTCTGAGGTATGTTTTCCGAGTGAAGTTCTTCCCACACTCCAAACATTTAAATGGTCTGTCTCTTGTGTGGGTTCTTGAAGGTGGCATTAAGTATGTCTGCCACGTGAAGCTCTCGCCACACGTCACATACTCAAATGGCTTCTCTCCTGTGTGACTTACGTCATGGGACGACAGAGCTAAGGTATTTCCACAGTCACCACCTCTGGGTGACTGTTTCTCTGTGTGAATACTCATATGAAGATTAAGGCTGGCATTGCACCTGAAGCTTCTCTCATATGCAACAGAAAGACATGTACTCTTTTCTTTTTCTTTTTGTGTTATTTCTCGGATTACGATTTCACAAATGTCACTTTGCAAAACAGGGTATGTGTCGCTTTGCTCATCAGTATCACTTTTTCTTTTATTCTCAACCATCTGTTCACACTGGGCTCCTTGCATCCACGCCTGGCATGGTTCTTCTTCCCTCTCCTTCTCTTCTCCATCAGCACCTGGAAAGGACAAAAATAACTCTTCAGAGCCCAAGAGAGAATTGGAGACTAAAGTCAAAGAGGTAACATCATTTGCTAGCTAATCCATTTGCATCCATCTCCAGAGGCTATTGGAAAGAGGAAGATGGGACTCTAGTACCCCTCCATTGGCTTCCTGAGAGACCAGCTTCACTGAGCCTTTCCCTTCAACTCCTTCCTTGAAATCATGCCGCTCTCAGGATTTTGGAATCTTAGGCTATCCCAGTTAATTCCTCTTGCATTTAAAATAATCTCTTTTTCTATGTTTTCTACCATCGCTTTCTCATTGTAAGCTTGGGAGCAGGCCAAGTCTGGTTTGTGTATGAAGTGGGTGCAAGTATGTTTTGGACTATGAACAAATCAAGGTAAAGCCCACAAATTTACATGGTGGGGTATTGCTTATTCTAGTCTTAAATTTGGAGATTATGGTAGTTCTGTCTACAAAGTTTGGGTTAACAACAGTTTAACAACGATGTGTGTGAAAATTAACCCGTTTTTGCGGGTTACCCCCAGCTTTTAAACCCTGTTTCTGCACAGGATTTCCCCCGTGTGATAAAGTCCACAGAGACCATGGCCCTGAGCTTGTGGGACCTGAGCAGAGTGGCTACGAGCAGGAGGTCTTGGAGGTGTTTTATTCATGGGGTCATCATGAGGGCAGTTGACAACAAGTTTAATACTGAAGCTTGAATTTCTGAACTGAACATGACAGTGTACATGACAGTAGTAGCAGCAGCAGCAGCAGGAGGAATAGGCAAAGCAAGTCATGTGGAAGGGAGTTATCGCTAGAAGTGCTTAATCCTCCACCCAGTGGTTCATGCTTAACCTTCTAACCTTGACCACAGTCTGCTAGTCAAGGGTTTACTGAGAGGAGACACCAGATACCAGCCAGGCTAGAAGATCATGATTCGGCCTGCTTTAACGCAGTTAGACTGAAGAGGAGCTCAAAAGACATTTTCCAGCATGGTAAAAGGATCACAAGAAAGGGGGAGTCTTACCCAGGGAAGACACCATCTCCCAATTCTCTTTCATCACCTCCCCATGAAGAGCCCTTTGGTTTGGATCCAGCAGAGCCCATTCCTCCTCGGTGAAATCCACCACCACCTCTTCAAAGGTCTCCTGAAGAAAGACATGTTATATTCATGAGCAGAACCCCGTTCAGAAAAGAGAAAAGAATGTCGCTTTGGGTTGTACAAAAGAATCTAAGGGTTTCTCCGGCTGGAAGAAATGCTGCTGATGGCTGCTGTATTTGCTGCTGTGGCTCTGATTTTTAAAAAATAACCTAATGACATTCCTGTTGTCTCAATTCCTGACATCAGTAGCAACATTTTATTCCATCCCAGAGGGTGCCCCCCCCAATTCTGGGATGCATCAGAACAAAAAAGCCCTAGGGTAATAGTGTGGTTCAGTACTTGCAATTCACGCTGGGTTTCATGGCCACTAACTGCTTCTCATTGCAGAGAATGGGGGGGGGGGGGGGGGGGGACAACTGGTAGCAGAAACCTGCTGGCTTTAGTGTGTGTTTCTTGTTGTTGTGTGCCTTCAAGTTGTTTCTGACTTATGACAACCCTATCATGGGGTTTTCTTGGCAAGATTTGTTCACAGGAGGTTTGCCATTGCCTTCCCCTGCGGCTGAGAGCATATGACTTGCCCAAGGTCAGGCAGTGGGTTCATGGCTCTAGCTGGAAATTGAATCCTGGTCTCCAGATGCATAGTCTAGCACTCAAATCACTACGCCACATGTGCTTGTGCCTTAAAATCACTGTTGATGTATGACAACCCAATGAATTCCATAGGGTTTTCTTAGACAAGGAATATTCAGAAGTGGTTTTGCCAGTTCCTTCCTCTGAAATAGAACCTACAGCCTCTGGTCATTGGCAGTCTCCCATCCAAGGACTAGCCCAAGCTTAGCTTCCAAAATCAGACAGGATCTGGTGCCTTTAGGGTATTTTTACAGGGATTAAAAAAATCTAGAGAAGCTGCAAGTGGATAAGGCAGCTCCAAGAGTCACTAATTGGCAATAAGAAAGGAACTTGGTTGTAAATGATCTCACTTCTTTGCACTAAACTGAAAAGATCCCAGGTTCTTTACACAGTGGCTTTTATCAGCTGCTTAATGAGCAACTCTGACTGAGGCAACAGAAAAAAGAGAGATTACGTAGAGTGAGGAAAATGTGCAGGTGATAAAAGCACCGAATTTGTCCTTTTTTCAGCCCACCCACAATCTTGCCCCTTACCTGATCAGAAACTGTTCTGAGTGCATCATAATGAGATGTGCTTGAATGTTTAGGGCCTGTCCTCATTCCAGCTCCTGTAAAGAACAGAATAGGCAAAACGGAGGGTTATTTACCATGCTTTCGGGTTCTAATTCAAATTTTGTCATGTATTAACACAAATGTAGCATATGTCATAGCTCACACACACACACAACTAGAAAGTAACAGCAGAATCAAAGGAACCTAAAGGTTGACGGAGGTACCAAAAATATCTTCTTAAACATACTGGAAGCAAGCAAGTAGTCCAAGGAGAAAAAAAGTGACCAACAGAAAAACTAAGGAAAAAGCGCTGAAATCTAGGCAAGAAAGGAAAGCAACAAAGTTGCTGGTGAAGGAAAATCAGGGGGCAGATATATGCATTTTAGAAGATGCAGAGAAAAGCATCTGGAGAAATTATTTTTAAAATAGGGAGAGAAGTGAGAGCTGCCTCTGTCAGTCTTAGCAGTTTATCACACGGGGGAAATCCCGTGTGGAAATGGGGCTTTAAATTAGAAAAAAAACGCAAAACCTTTTTTTATTAGTTTTTCAGATGACGTCGCTGTTTTTCAGATGACGTCACTGTTAAAATGGGGTTATCCCGAACGGAAAATAGTCAGATACTGTTTCTTTTTACTTTCAGAAAATCCCGAAAGTAAAAAGAAGTAGTTTCTGACTACTTTCCGTTCGGGTTAAACCCCATTTTAACAGCAATGTGTGTGAAAAACTAACCGTTTTCCAGGTTTCCCCCACCTTTTAAATCCCGTTTCTGCACGGGATTTTCCTCGTGTGATAAACTCCTTAGATTTAGTCTTACCTCCCCAACTCATAGAGATACCCTCATGCTCAGACTCACAAAGAAAAGGAGAAAAGTAACTACATAGTAAACTATCCAGAAAATATTCAGGGGTAGTTGTGTTGGCCATTCAGGGGTAGTTGTGTTGCGGCTCAGGCCTGTGGCTTCTGAGTCTAAACATCATGTGGTCTTCCTCTCTTTCCACTGCCCTCTACCTTTCCTAGCATCATCGTCTTTTCCAATGGTTCATACCTTCTCATGATGTGGCCAAATTGCAATAGCCTCAATTTAGTAATCCTGCCTTCCAGGAAGAGTTTGGGCCTGATGTGTTCTAGAATCCATTTGTTTGTCTCCTTGGCCATCCACTTTATCTTCAGTACTCTTCTCCAGCACCATATCTCAAATGAATTTTCTTTCTATCTATCAACTTTCTTCACTGTCCAGATCTCACATCTGGACATAGTGATGGGGAATACGATGGCATGGACTAGCCTCACTTTAGTGTTCAGAGTTATATCTTTGCACTTGTCCAGTTCTTTCAAAGCTGCTCTTTCTAATCCTAGTCTTCTTCTGATTTCTCGACTGCACTCACCATACTGATCCACATTTGAACCAAAGTATGGGAACTCTTAGACTAATTCAATTTTCTCATTAATGAAGATGAATTCTTATAGATCTTCTGTGTCCATTATTTTTGTTTTCTTCTTCAGTAATTGCTCCAGGTCTTTGTTGGTTTCTGCTAGTAGTATTGTGCTGTCCACATATCTTAGATTGCTAATGTTCTTTCCTCCATTTTCCACACCTGCCTCTTAATCTAAGCCTGCTCTGTGTATGATATTTTCTACATACAGGCTGAATAAATGGGGTGATAGTATGCAGCCTTGTCTGACCCCTTTGCCAATTGGCAACCATTCTGTTTCTACGTATTCATTTCTGATGGCAGCCTCTTGTCTGAGTATAGATTAGGGACAATCAAGTGTAGTGGCACTCCCATTTCTTTGAGTCCATTCCATAGCCTTTCATGATCTCTGCAGTCAAAGGCTTTGCTTCAACATGACATCCCTTTAAATATTTAAACAGGGCTATCATATCACCTCTTAACCTTCTCTTCCCCAGGCTAAGCATATACAAATCCCTAAACCACTCCTCATAGGGCATGGTTTCCAGATCTTCCAACACTTTGGTTGCCCTCCTCTGGACATATTCCAGCTTGTCCACATCCTTCTTGAATTGTGGACCTCAGAAATGGACACAGGATTCCAGGTGAAGCCTGATGAAAGCAGAATAGAGGGGTACTATTAATTCCCCCAATCTAGACTAGACTAATGCAACCTAGGAGTTTATCACACGGGGGAAATCCCGTGCAGAAATGGGGCTTTAAATTAAACAAAACCTGCAAAAGCGGGTGTTTTTTCAGATGACGTAGCTGTTAAAAGGAGGTTAATCCGAACAGAAATTAGACAAAAGCTGCTTTTTACTTTCAGAAGATCCCGAAAGTAAAAAGAAGCAGTGTTTGTCTAATTTCCGTTCGGATTAACCTCCTTTTAACAGCGCTTTTCACTTTTCATACAGGGCAGAACGGGAGAAATCCTGTTCATTAAAAGCTTCCGCTTTTGCGGGTTTTTTTTTTACTTTAAAGAGCGATTTTGCATGGGGCTCCCCATGTGATAAACTCCCTGGTCACATTGGTTTTTTTAGCCGCTGCATCACACTGTTGAGTCATGTTCAACTTGTGGTCTACTAAGACTCCTAGATTCTTTTCACATGTACTGTGGTCAAGCCAGGGTCCCTCGTCCTCTATCTGTGCATTTATTTTTTTCTGCAGAAGTGTATTACCTTACATTTCTCCCTGTTGAAATTCATTTTGTTAGTTCTGGCACAGCTTTCTAATCTGTTAAGGTCATTTTGAATTCTGATCCTGTCCTCTGGGGTATTAGCACCCTGGTGCACTTCAGCGTATTAAGGAAGTGGAGGGCGGTGGTCTCTGGCTCTTGCAGGTGGTAAAAAGGTGCCAGGCTCTTGGTTCTTCCCCATACAAAGAGGGGGCTGGAGCAGTGAGTGGACGCTGAGGAGGTTTGGTTGTCAGGATACCAACTCATGGATGCAACCCCTTCCTTGATCCTTGGTCTCTTACACACATATCAGTTCAAAGTGCTGGTTAGGACACATAAACTGGTTAATGTGCTGCAACCTACACAACCCAGATATTTTATGCAGACTGATTGGAAGGAAGGCAAGTAAAGACATTCCCCTTTAGTCCTTACCTACTGAGGGGAACACATTCTCCCTCTTCTGCAATCTTTGAATGGATTCAGAAAGAGACTTCTCCATCTTTATCTCCTTATCCACAAAGAAGGCCAGCAGTAGAAGAAACAGTGAGGAGAGCAAAAGAAAAAGATTAGGAAAAGAAAGCAAAATGACAAACTCTGGGTGGTTAAAACTAATTAAGCTCTTTATAGTATTCAACCCATTTAAAACAAATAGACTAAGAAGCAAAAGTAAAACAAAAAGACAGCATATTATTAACAGAGTGTTCATTCGATTTTCAGAATAAAAATGTTTTCATCTCCCAATGGAAGGACAGCAAGGAAGGTGCCAGTTCAATCTCTCTAAGGAGTTTATCACACGGGGAGCCCCGTGCAAAATCGCCCTTTAAAGTAAAAAAACAACAACAAAAAACTGCAAAAGCGGAAGCTTTCAATGAACAGGATTTCTCCCGTTCTGCCCTGTGTGAAAAGTGAAAGCGCTGTTAAAAGGAAGTTAATCCGAATGGAAATTAGACAAAACTGCTTCTTTTTACTTTCGGGATCTTCCGAAAATAAAAAGAAGCAGTTTTTGTCTAATTTCCGTTCGGATTAACCTCCTTTTAACAGCGACGTCGTCTGAAAAAACACCCGCTTTTGCGGGTTTTGTTTAATTTAAAGCCCCGTTTCCGCACGGGATTTCCCCCATGTGATAAACTCCTAAGAATGGAGTTCCACAGCTTGGGAACAGCCACAGAAAAGGCCCTATTTCACATTCCCAGCAGATGTGCCCTTGAGAGTGGTGGTACCTCAAGGCACATTCAAATGGGAAAAGACAGCCTGGACTTGAGACATACAGAGCTTTATAGGGACTTTATCACACGGGGGAAATCCCGTGCAGAAATGGGGTTTTAAATTGAACGGAAACCGCAAAAGCAGGGAGATTTTCAGACAATGTTGTTGTTAAACTGTTGTTAACCTGAACGGAAAGTAGTCAAAAGTCGCCTCTTTTTACTTTCGGAAAATCCCAAATCTAACATGGAAAATCCCGAAAGTAAAAAGGAGCAGCTTTTGACTACTTTCTGTTTGGGTTAACAACAGTTTAACAGCAATGTGTGTGAAAATCAACCCGCTTTTGTGAGTTTTCCCCAGCTTTTAAATCCTGTTTCTGCACTGGATTTCCCCCATGTTATAAAGTCCTAGGTCAAGGCAAGCCCTCTAAATTACATCCAGAATCAGAACAACAGGCATTGGAGATGTTGTAACAAGAGGAACACATCCTCCCTGTTAACCAGCCCCAGTTAACAATCTGGCTGCAGTTCTTTGGACTAGCTGAACTTTCTGAACACTCTTTAAAAACAGGCCCATGTACAGCATGTTGCAGTACCCTAACAAGTTGTAAGGAAAGTATGGACTTTATCACACGGGGGAAATCCCATGCAGAAACGGGATCTTAAATAGAAAAAACAGGTAGATTTTCACACAACGTTGATGTTAAAGTGTGCTTAACCCAAAGGGAAAGTAGTCAAAAGCCGCTTCTTTTTACTTTCAGAAAATCCCAAAAGTAAAAAGAAGCGGCTTTTGACTACTTTCCATTCAGTTTAAGCACACTTTAATATTGATGTGTGTGAAAATCTACCCGCTTTTGCAGGTTTTCTCCACCTTTTAAGTCCTGTTTCTGTATGGGATTTCCCCCGTGTGATAAGGTCCCATGTTCCACGGAGGCCAAATCAGACAACTCCAAAAGACAAGGACAAATGGTTTTAGCTGTGCAATGTGCACTTAGGCAGCACAGAAACCTAAACATTCAGGCACAAGGCTGAATCCAGGAGAACCTAAATTGTGTCTTTAGGGAGAGTTTAATTCTATCCAGCACAGTCTGAATTCCTAATCCTTATTCTTTGATCTACCTTTTAGCTGATCAGAAGCCCCTCTGGCTTGTCTGGATTAAGCTTCAATTTGTTCATGAACTTTCAATACAAGTTGAGTCTCCCTTGTCCAAAATGCTTGGGACCAGAAGTGTTTTGGATTTCGAATTTTTTCCAGATTATGGAATATTTGTATGTTCTAGAAAGTGAGGTGGAAGCTACAAATAAGAGAAATTAGGAAGAATAAATCACCAAGAACAGATGATATTCCAAATGAATTGCTACAATCCACACAGGCAGAATCAATCCTAGTGCTAATTAAAATATACCAACAAATATGGAAAACAAAATAGTAGCCAGCAGATTGGAAACTATCAATATACTTCCCCATCCACAAAAAAGGAGTCACAAAAGACTGTAGCAACTATAGGACCATAGCACTAATTTGCCAAGCAAGAAAACATAGTCATCCCTCCCTGTTCATGGACCTGAAGTCCATGGTCTCACTCTTTGTGGGAGGGACAAGCAGGGAAGGGACAAAATGGTGTGCACACCATTATTTTCAATGGGACTCAACTTTTTGCGAGTTGCAATTTTTGCAGGGGGGAGTCCAGAAGAGATCCCCCACAAATTGGGAGAGGCTACTGTACAGACTCCAATCAGATATGGTAAGAGAAATCCCAGAGGTCCAAGTGGGGTTCAGGAAAGGAAGAGGCTCTAGGGACCACATTGAAAACATACAATGATTAATGAAGTGCACCAAGGAATTAAAAAAAACCCAGCATGTGATTTATAGATTATAGCAAAGCATTTGACTGCATCGATCACAAAAAACTATGGAACACCCTTAAAGTCATGGGAGTGCCAACACATCTGACAGTCCTGATGAGAAATCTGTACTTAGGGCAAGAGGCCACTGTCAGAACAGAATATGGAGAAACAGAATGGTTCCCAATTGGTAAAGAGTCAGGAGGGGCTGCATTTTATCACTCTACTTGTTCAACTCGTACACAGAAAATATGATACCAAGCGCAGCTTTAGACTCAGAAGAAGGAGGTGTGAAGACAGGAGCAAAGAAGATATGTAGACGACACCATACTACTAGTGGAAAACATCTCAGGCTTGGAACAATTACTAAGGAAGGTCAAAGAAGAAAGTGCAAAGGCAGGCTTAATGCTGAACAGAAAGAAAGAAAAATTACCACAGAAGAACTATATAAATTCAACCTAGGCAATGAGGAAATCAAAATAAAGAGTTCCCATACCTTGGATCAACACTGATCAGAATAGAGACTGCAGTCAGGAAGTCAGAAGAAGACTGAGTATGGGAAGGGCAGCTATGAAGGAACTAGACAAAATCATGAAGTGTAAAGATATACAACTGAATACTAAAGTGAGAATCGTCCAAGCCATTATATTCCCCATCAGCATGTACAGATGTGAAAGGTTGGATAGTGAAGAATTCAGATAAGAGGAAAATCAACTAATTTGAGATGTGGTGCTGGGGAAGAGTGCTGAGGATACTATGGATGGCCAAGAAGGGGTCCTTGAGCAGATAAAGCCAGAAATCTCCCTGGAAGCCAAGATGATCAAATTGAGGCTGTTGCATTTTGGCCACATCATGAGAAGGCATGACTCCCTAGAAAAAATAATGCTAGGAAAGGTGGAAGGTAGCAGGAGGAGAAGAAGCTTGCATGCAAGATGGCTAGACTCAATCAGGGAGGTCACAGGCATGAAACTACAAGACTTAAGCAGAGCAGCGGAGGATAAATGAGCTTGAAAGATGTCTCATCTACAGAGCCACCATGAGTCGGGGACGACTCAAGGGCAGTTAACAACAAACAAGTATTCCTTATACGCATAGCCTGAAGGTAATTTTATACACAATATTTTAAATAATTTTGTGCATGAAACAAACAACCAGAAAGCAAAGGTGTCACTGGAGTTTATCACACGGGGGAAATCCCGTGCGGAAATGGGGCTTTAAATTAAACAATTTTTTCAGACGACGTTGCTGTTAAAAGGAGGTTAATCCAAACGGAAATTAGACCAAAACTGCTTCTTTTTATTTTTGGAAGATCCCGAAAGTAAAAAGAAGCAGTGTTTGTCTAATTTCCGTTCGGATTAACCTCCTTTTAACAGCGCTTTTCACACAGGGCAGAACGGGAGAAATCCCGTTCATTGAAAGCTTCCGCTTTTGCATTGTTGTTTTTTTTTTTTTTTTTTTTTTTTTTTTTTTTTTTTTTTTTTACTATAAAGCCCATTTCTGCACAGGGCTCCCTGTGTGATAAACTCCTCTATCTCAGCCACCCATGCGGACAAATTTGGAATATTTCAGATTTTGAAATTCTGGATAAGGGAGACTCAACCTGTATTTAGGAAAATAAATATTCCTCTGAAATGGCCCAAGATGAAATGCTCTCACCTGCTGCTCTTTTAGCATCTTCTCTTCTGCCTGACTCAGGAGGAAACCTTCTGCCAAGGCCACTGCTTGGGAACTGGTCTCTGGCCGACATTCTCTCACCCAGTTCTCCATTTCTGTAGGGAGGACAGCCAGGAACTGCTCCAGGATCACCAGGTCCAGCATTTGTGCCTTTGTGTGTTGCTCGGGCTGCAGCCATAGGTAGCAGAGATTGTGGAGTTGGCTGCAAACTTCTCGGGGCCCCAAAACCTCCTGGTAGCAAAAGTCTCGGAAGTGTCGGCACTGTGCACCTGAACTGAGTACATCTTCCTCTAGGCTCTTCTTCATTGTGCTTCCTATCAGTTCTCCTCCATGTTTTGCCTGAATAGGATGAGGGCTTTCTACAAACTCATAGCCAACGGAGGCTTGCTGTTCCATGTTTGATCTGTTCTCCCATGTTTCCAACATGGCTGAAGGAGCCCTGTTTTCCTTCAACCAATTCTCTCAGGCAAAATTATTGACTCCACCAACCCTACAAAGCAAAGGAAATGTTCTGTGAGTGAGGTGTTCGGAAGGCTCTCTTGCGATCGGAGGCACAGGGACGTTTTACAGTTCAAGACAAGGTGGAAAGTAGCTCTTTTCTCTGTGTAACAAAGACTAACTAAGAGCCTGAACAAACTGCCAGAAATAATCCAATTTGAGATCACTTTAACTGTCCTGGCTCAGTGCTAGGGAATCATGGGAACTGTAGTTTATTGTGGCACCAGAGCTCTCTGACAGAGAAGGCTCAATGTCTCAGAAAAAAAACTACAATTCCCATGATTCCCTAGCACTGAGGCAGGGCAGTTAAACTGGTCTCAAACTGGATTATTTCTGGCAGTCTGTTCACGCCCTAACATGACTGAAAGGCTAGATAGGTGAGAAAGCTTCCTTTCCTTTATTAATTTATTTTTAGGTAGCAATAAAAAAACATTCTCACATTCCACTTTGACATTAACATTAAACATTTAACACTGAAACATTTGACAAACAACAAATCATTCACAACCCATTCGTTAATTCCTATCTAGAACTTGTTATTTTCCACAGAAAGTGTTACATCGTTTATCTCGCAATGAAAATTAAATTGATTTTCCTTACATTTTTCTGTTGATTTGACCATCAAAATAGTAATATGTCTGCATACCTTTTCATCATATTTAATGTCTTAGCCAATAACCCACACATGCTTATCTCAAATACAGTGGTACCTCTACTTACGAAATTAATCCGTTCCAGCAGCCA
>CM034703.1:330243165-330254833 GCA_020142125.1 Phrynosoma platyrhinos
ATTCCTTTCTAAATGTTTACAGACTCTCTATTTAATGATCTGCAATAGAATCTTTCCTGGTCATCTTCTCCAGTGGTCAAACAACTACACCAGACTGGCTCTTTATGAGACTGATCTACCTGCTTAGCTTATTCATAATATTTATCACTCTTTATTGGCTGTTTTGTATAGTTGTGTGTAGTATGTTGTTGATTGTGCAATCTAGTACATGTTCCTTTTTATTTCTGAAGCGGATCTGAGGCTCACATCTTTCCCCAGGGACTCCTGAAGGACTTTAACCCCCCCCTTTTTTTTTATTTCTCTTGGTTGATCTCTAATTTTGGACCATGGGCTTTAAATCTGTAGGATGGGGAATGAAAACAGCCAGTTGTCTCCAGTGGATTTACAAAGAGAACTTGGAATTGTTGCTATTAAAAACATATCTGGGGAGATACATTAAGGATTTAGGTGCCTAGAGAGATGGTCCATCATGGAAGTCCTCTCTCAGCATTAGAGGAAAGCAACAAATCTTGAACAAATCTTGCCAAGAAAACTTGTGACAAGGTCAACTTAGGTTAGGGTTACCAAATGACTTGAAGGTACTCTCTCTCACACACACACACACACTTCACTGTCTATTACCTGTTGAACCAACAAAGTATTCCCAATTGCCATCTTACTGTGGTGTGTAACTTTATTATGCTCTTGTTATTTATAAAAATGCATCTAGTTACAAATAACTATGTTACTTATAAGCTCTTGGAAGGCTGCTAGCTTCTGCTAATAATAATAATAATAATAATAATAATAATAATAATAATAATAATAATAATAATAATTTTTATTTGTATTTTCCCGCCTCTCCCTGCAGATCGAGGTGGGATCACAAGTAGTATAAAAAATATAAGACATAAAATATATGGTAAGACAACAATGTCCCCCCTCCACAATAAAACCCGATAATCCCTATAATTAAAACCAATACTCTGCTGTGCCAAATCATTCCCATCTCATATTTTAATTGCAACTGGGTGCATAACAGATCCCAGATAAGTGATTCCAGAGCCACTGTGTCCTTCCCCTAAATTACTTGTGTCTTGGTATCATTTGTCTTTTTTCATGGGAGGAAGTTGTTAGTGGAAGGAGATGGAAACAGTCTGGATTAGAATTTCTGAATACTTTTTGCATTGTTCCATATATAACAGATCTGTTCCTCTCCCTTCCCATTCCAAAGAACAGTGTATGACTCTAAAGCGGACCTCATAATTTGGTTGCCTGAAGAGGAACAGCTGTCCATTACCAGGATTCACATGAAGAAGAGAATCTGTCAGGTAGCTACTTAAATATTGGTTACAACAGTTTGCTGCCTATTGTAGATTGTTAATATTTGGCTTTAGGTTGTGTGTGAAGAGTTCCTGCAAACAAACCATGGTTTGTTAGCCAGCCACACGCCAAGATTTTGTGGTATTGGCTCATCAAACTCTGGCTGGACTCTTTGTCTCTTTTCCTGTCTTCAAAATGCCAAGCTAATGCAAAAAAGTATCTTCTATCAAAGTTGTGATAGAAATTAACCCTTTCTATACCACAGGACAGCTGTCAGTGTTTGATCCTGATACTAACAAGGGCATACAAACCCACCTGCCTTGTGGCAAAGCCCCAACTCACTGCATCTGGCGTCAGAGTAGTCTGTCAACAGAGCTGCTCTCCTGGATGAAATCTAGTGGCGGAAAAGTTTGAAAAAATGGGTGGAGAAGGGTTAGGATGAGCGGGTAGCCACATATAAACCTTCCCAGCCTGACAGCATGGCCATTTTGTCAGCACAAAGAGGCTTGGAGAAGGTAGTCTTAAGTGATTTTCAGTACTGACTGAGCATGCTTGGATTCAGCACAGGTTTAGTTGGCCTAATATCAGTTCAGCTAGCACTTGATCATCTTGGTCAGTTAGGATCTCACTGTGAGGCAGTGATTCCCAAACACTGGTCACCCTGGTGTCTTGGACTTCAACTCCCAGAATCCCCGAACAGCAGCCAAGCAGGCTGGAACTTCTGAGCACTGAGGCCCAAAATACCCAGGAGGCCAGAGTTTGAGAACCACTGCCATAAGGCACCCTTGCTCTGGATTACCCTGCATTATATGATCCAGAGTTGAAGTGGCATGACTCTCTTTCTTCTCTAGTTTCAGAAGCATGGCGGGGAGTACTGTGGAAAATTTCAAAGAGGAAGATCCCATGTTGGAAGAAGCGCTTATGACCTCTGCCGGAAGCTCCCATGGCTGTAGGCTTTTCCAAAATGTGGCAAATGAATGTGAGTCTCGTTCTGAATTGGAGAGAGGTGTTGCAGTCTAATAGTGAAAAAGACTAGGAAAATATAAATGCTTCTTGCTGTAAGGGTAGGAAAATTTCTGAGCAATACCAGGGTGGAAGTGAAATATACAGAGCTGTAAGTACACCCTTTGTGTATGCACAAGTAAAGCGCTTGTGAAATATGGTCATCCAGTCTCCGTCTAAAGACTTCAGATAAAGGAGAGTCCACCACTCTCCTTTGGAGTTCTCAGCAAAGAAACATTTCCTTGGACAAATAGGTTTAGCTTCTAAAGATAGGGTCTCTTGGCTGATGGTCTCAGTGTTGAACCCTTTACTTAACATTGAAAAAACCGCTTGGGGTAGAAACCATTTAAATGCTTTGAGTGCCTGCCTCTAATTCCTGTCTGGTGGGTATCCCAGATACATAGTATCATGTCTCTAATTTGCTCTTAATGTTAGTCAAATCAGTTGAGTTTGGTTTGAGGCAGGATTAGTCCACCTGCCCATCAATGTCACTCCAGTGCGGTAGCTCATGCTGTTACCCCAAGGCTTGGAACTGCCAGGCAAATGGTCCCTTATCGGGCCAGTAGATCAGACCAATATGGAATAGAAACGCTCTGGTCTACATGCCATCGATGGTGGGTAGACTGGGGCACCTGAAGGGACTGTGTATCCCAGGTTATTCCAGTCTAACAGCCTTGTTCACAAATCCTGAAGGAGTCCAGGCACCATTCAGTGATTGGGGAGAGACCTCTAGGAGTTTGCCATGGTGTGCTGACAGTGTCCCAGTTGGCTTCCTTGCCATCTCCAGACAGGTGGACCAGGTCCTTCCCAGGACCTTCAGTTTGCAGGAGACCTGGTCTACCTGCTATGTGGCGTGGGAGTATACGCCATACTGGAAGGCAGAAACCACCATCTGAGGTGTCACCTGGTGTACTCTACACTCTCTGCACACCCCTAGAAATACCCTGCCAACCCTTTTCACGGCTTGTTGACCAGGATCCTACACTCATTTAATAGAGTGTTCCATCAGCAGTTGACATCCTTGCTTCTTATATGGAAGACGTCTCTGAACAAGTTGTGGTGGCAGTGAATGTCCCTGGAGACCCTCTGCACTTAAACATGGTCATCAGAGGCGGGGGTAGCCAGCAACAAATATATCCCACCAGAGGTGGTGGTCTATTGTGAGCCCTTTGGGTTTTGAAAGCTTGACTCTAGGATCCCTGGATCCACTGCACTATGGGAGAGATGACTTAGGAAATTGCCTGTCAGAAACTATGTGCAGTTTCCCTTACCCCCCTTCCCATAGTGCATTGGCTCCAAAGGCCCCTGGAGCTGGATATTAAAAAACCAAGTGGCTCTAACTAGATCTAGCCTCTGGAAGGAAGTGTGAGCCAGTGAGGTTTTATGCTGTGCCCAAACTGAACAGGTTCTCAGTCTTTGTATTCTAGCCTCAGACATGGATTGGTTAATTCCACCATTGGGAACCCAGTCCTTCTCCTCAGTTATGTCATCTTTCTCTCTTTGTTTCCACAGGGGAGATATGGAAGAGAGCAAATTATGGGGAAGCACATCAGATACTGGAAGTAAGCGATATGTATCTGGACATGGAAGCATGCGTTGGGAGTCAAGATAGCTTCAAGAAGCAGGAAGGGTACCAAACGGTTAACGAAATGGGTGCGTCCATTGCTTATTTGGATGCTGACTTCTGTGAAATGCCCGTCCATCCAAAAATACACAAAGAAGAAAGAGAGAATGAGTGCCCTGTATATGTAGAGAGCCACAGCAACACACCATGCCTTAAAATGCCTAGGAAGACCCCTGCTGGAGAAAACCCAAAACCATTTACATGTCTGGAGTGTGGGAAGAGCTTCAGTAGGACCTCAGAACTTAACAGACATAAACGAATTCACACAGGAGAGAAACCATTTAAATGCCTGGACTGTGGAAAGAGCTTCAGTCAGAGCAGAAATCTTACTTCTCATCAGAGGAGTCACACAGGAGAGAAACCATATAAATGCCTGGAATGTGGGAAATGCTTCAGTAACAGTGGAATCCTTACTACGCATCAAAGAAGTCATACAGGTGAAAAACCATACAGATGCCTAGAGTGCGGAAAGTGCTTCAGTCAGAGTGGGATTCTCACTGCGCATCAAGGAATGCACACAGGGCAGAAGCCATTTCAGTGCCTGGAGTGTGGAAAGAGATTTCGTCAGCTTATACATCTTACCTCTCATGAAAGAATCCACACAGGAGAGAAACCCTTCCAGTGCCTGGAATGTGGAAAGAGTTTTCGTCAGCACATACACCTTACCTCTCATAAAAGAACACACACAGGAGAGAAACCGTTTAAGTGCCTGGAGTGTGGAAAAAACTTCAGCCAGAGCTCACACCTTATTAGACACGAAAGAACCCACACAGGAGAGAGACCATTTAAATGCCTGCTGTGTGAAAAGAGCTTTGGTCACAGCTCAGAACTTGTTAGACATGAACGAACCCACACAGGAGAGAAACCTTTTAAATGCCCAGATTGTGAAAAATGC
The DNA here is from genome assembly GCA_020142125.1 of Phrynosoma platyrhinos. Lineage (NCBI taxonomy): Eukaryota > Metazoa > Chordata > Lepidosauria > Squamata > Phrynosomatidae > Phrynosoma > Phrynosoma platyrhinos. The sequence continues at coordinate 330,247,989 of CM034703.1, forward strand.
TTTAGCCGGAGCTCCGAACTTCTTAGGCATAAAAGAATTCACACGGGAGAGAAACCATTTAAATGCTTGGAGTGTGACAAAAGCTTCATTGATAGTACAAATCTTATTCGCCATCAAATAAGCCACACAGGAGAGAAACCATATAAATGCCAGGACTGTGGAAAGTGCTTCAGTCAGAACCGAAGTCTTACCGCCCACCAACGGACCCACACAGGAGAGAAACCATTTAAATGCCTGGAATGTGGGAAATGCTTCAGTCAGAGTGGGATTCTTACTGCGCACCAAGGAATGCATACAGGGCAGAAACCATTTAAATGCCTAGAGTGCGGGAAAAGGTTCCGTCAACACATTCATCTGACTTCACATAAAAGAATCCACACAGGAGAGAAACCATTTAAGTGCTTGGAGTGTGGCAGGAATTTTCGTCAGCACATACACCTTACTTCCCACCAAAGAATCCACACTGGAGAGAAACCCTTTAAGTGCATGGAGTGTGGCAAGAGCTTTAGTCATAAATCCATCCTTATTTCTCACGTACGAACCCACACAGGAGACAAACCGTTTAAATGCCTGGAGTGTGGAAAGAGCTTTACCTGGAGCACGCTCCTTATTAGACATGAAAGGACTCACACTGGAGAGAAACCATTTAAATGTCTGGAATGTGGGAAGGGCTTTAGTGAGGCTTCATTACTGAATAAGCATCAGAGACGTCATGCTGGGGAAAAAACATTTAAATGTTTTGAGTGTGGAAAGGGCTTTTTTTCCAGCACGCTCCTTATTCGACATCAACGCATTCACATAAGGGAAAACCCATTTAATGCCTGGCACATGGGTAGGGATTCAGATGGACTCCAGAACTTATTAGGCATAAAAGAATTCACTGAAGGAACAATTTTTAGTCGTGATCAGGTTGTGATGAATGCGTTTGTCGTGGAGTAAGCCTCAGAAAATTCCACAAGTAATTTAAACTGAAGGAATCCAGATTACGTTTGTGCTGTAGTGAGAACTTCCGTAATGAATCAACTTTAAATTACGTCAGATATCAGACCGTGGGAGAATTTGTGTTGTGGGAAAAGGACGTCTGTTGTCTTACCAAATACACTTTACACACAATCCGTTGTGCAGGGTGAGGTAGGGTGAAACTGCATAAAGTGGAATGAGACAGAACAGTGTAAAGGTATTAAGAAAAGAGATTTCAACAAATCTTTTGCATGCAGTGCCATAAATCTTTTCCCCCCCAAGCACTACACTTCTTGTTTCCTTGAAAAATCTACAGTGGAGTGGAGAAATTCTGCTAATTTGTTTTTGTGAATAAAAATGCCCCCCCCAACATAAACCGAGAACCAGTGTTTTCCAATTTGGAATTCTCCATGCAAGTTGCTTGTGATATGTAGCACTCCTTCTGTATGCAATTTGCAGCATCCTCGCTGTTGTTCTCTTCAAAGGCTTTTGTCTCTGTTTTCAAATTTTCTAAAAAAATTGCAATGTGGCGTTTAATTTTTCTGGGACTGGTCGCTGTTTATGCATACAAGAGCACTACAGAAGAAGAGGCTGGTTAGTTCATTACAAAGGTGTGTGGCACCCTAAAGACTACTATATTTATTGTAGACTAAACTTTTATAAGTAAGAGCTGAGTTGCATTTTGTGGTTGAAATGGACAGAGCTGTTCCCTAGAGCCCCAACCAGCAAATGTGTATTTGGACATATCTCTGTTTTCTCATTGAAAAGGGAGTTTCTGGGAGCTCCTGTCTTGTGGCCAAAAAAGAAGTTAGAGAACAAAAACTGATGCCTGTGTAATGGAAGGCTTAGAAAATATACCTGCCCGGAAGCTAAACAAATGTTTTTATTATCTCTCTCAATAATAAGAAGAAAACAGACAAGAGAAATTTGTAACCCTCAAATTAAGTCTGGTGCCACTTACTGACTAAATTGCATAATGGCACTATCCACTAACTGTATCATTACAAGTTAATGGCTTAGAAATGAGACTTTTACAGAGGAATATTAGGAAATTTACTTGCAGAACCTGCCACTGGCTGTTGTACATTTTCCCCCCTAGATAGCCATGAACATGATACCAACATGGGGGGGCCCTAAAGTAACAGCTGGACAGCTTCCATCACTCAGAATTTTCCCTCCCAAATACCTATTTCTACAGTACCTGGGCCTTGGGGCACTTCCATTGTCTAATAGGCTCCTTTAGCTATCAGATTTCGCTATTAACCTTTAACTATTAACTTCCTAAAGGACATGAATTAAAGGATAGGAAGAGAAGCTGAAAGTTGTGAGCCTGGAGCTGGTGCGTGCCTCAGGCCAAAAATCCAGAATTTTCCCTTTGAAAACTAATTCTAGATTATTCGCACAATGGGATATCCATATAAATGCCTGAGCTGTGAGCAATAGTTTGTACAATAAGCCAACTTCTCATATATGGTCAGGACATGAAAGAAAACATTCATAGAAGCCACCTTTAAGCTTGTGGAATATTTTACCACATATTTATATTGTTTTTAATTGACTGCATAGAACAGTCCTGGTCTCAGAGGCAATTCATTTGCCAGGGAAGTGATTTTATTTTTAAAAGCATGGATGATCTTCATTTTCGAATGTTTTATCTGCCGAATCTGTTTTCCGTTTCTGTCCTATTCTGTTTTCATTTGTGCAGTTGTTTTCTTTATCACTGCAACTGCCTTGGAAAGGTGCACTGTCGAAATCAAGGGGGAATTTTCTGACCTCCTGAATCATAATGCTGAACTGCAGCTTCCAGCGCTCCTTACCCATCACTGTGCTGACAAGAGTTGCTGGGAATTGCAATCCAACAGCCTCTGGAGGGTCAAATGATTCTCACCCTTGCCTAAGTGCAGTTGTTAGTCCCAGCTGGATCAGACACATTTGGCAAGGCCACACTATGCTGTTTTAGTGCTATTATTCCACTTTAACTGCTAGGGATGCCTCCTGTGGAATTCTGGGATTTGTAGCTGAAGTGAGGCCTAAGAGCTCTCTGGCTGAGAATTATAAATGCCTTTACCTAAATTGCAAAACCCTCAAAGGGGGCAGCCATAGTAGTTAAAGTGAAATAATAGTGCTATAACAGTGCAGTGCAATATTGAATAAATAGAATGTATTTATTTAAATATAAAGAAAAAATAATAATGACCACTGAGGAGGACCTTGACAGGTTCAACCTAGACAATGAAGAAATAGAAATAGTAAAAGAATTCCCATACCTGGGATCAAACATTGATAGAAATGGGGACTGCAGTCAGGAAATCAGAAGAAGACAAAAAATGGGGAGGGTGGCTATGAAAGAACTAGAAAAGATCCTAAAATGCAAAGACATACAACTCAGCACAAAAGTTAGAATCATACAAGCCTTCGTATTCCCTATTACCATTTATGGATGTGAGAGCTGGACAGTTGAGAAAGATGATAGGAAGAAAATAAATGCATTTGAGAATGTGGTGCTGGAGAAGAGTGCTGAGGATCCCATGGACAGCCAAAAAGACAAATGTCCTAGAGGAGATCAAGCTGGAAACCTCCCTGGAAGCCAAGATGATAAAACTGAGATTGTCATACTTCAGATATATCACGAAAAGAGAAGACTCTTTGGAAAAAAACAATAATGCTGGGGTAGGTGGAGGGAAGTAGGAAGAGAGGAAGGCCACATGTCAGATGGAGGGACTCTATGAAGGAGGTCATTTTGGGTCTTAAGGGGTTGCAGGATTTAAGCAGAGCAGGGGAGGACAGGGGGTCTTCTTGGAGATGATGGCTCATCCACAGGGTCATCATGGGATGAGATTAACCTGGGGGCTGTTAACAACAACAAAATTTATTCCAGTGGATTCAGTGAGGCATAGTGGGCTGGCATCCTGTTAGTGACACACATGTACATTCCTTTTTGGATGAGGCAAAAAGGGCTATGCACTTGTCCTTGTGTTCTTTCCAAATTGCTCCTGCCAGCTACCAAGCTTTGGGAGGCCCCTATTGCTTGTCACTGGCAGAATCTGAGGCAATTCAAGATCTGGCTGGTCTGGGCTCCTTGGGGAAGGAAAAGGCAGGTGAGAGCATGCCCTCCTTTCCACTCTTGCCTGTGTTGAGACCAGTTGCTTCTCCTTGAACATATATGAGAATTCATAAGAGAGAAACAAATGCTTTGAACAGAGAGAAAATGTACTGGCACAAACCTCACTTGAAAGGGGTGTGTGTGTTGTGTGCGGGAAGCTATATTTATTTGTTATATATTTAAAATGTGTAGTAGCCCACACCAGTTATGGGAGCAAGATGGGAAAGGCCTTCCCTAATTTTTTTTTAACAAACTAAAAAGAATATTGGGCAGAGGAGTGGAGAGATAATTCAAAGGTGTGAGGATTACCACTCCCATTATCCCTAACTATGCTGGTGGATGCTGATGGGAACTGGAGTACCGCAATAGCCGGAGATCTTCAGATCATTCCCTCACTGCTGGTATGAGCAGCATGTAACACAAGTCAGCAGTTGCTAGTGGCGTGAATGAACATGTCTGAACCCAAGCGACTGAGCATTGTCACTATATTGTGGGTTGTCCTCTTCTTGCTCTCTCGTTAATATGGGAAGTACTTATTTTTAAGAGTTGTCTTTAATATGTGCTTTCTGTTACAATAAATGTGTGTTTCATACTGTCTTTAATCATTTGATAATTATGTCTCTGCATAACCTGTTGATGGCCCCCTTTTCATTATTTGTAGCAAGGGTTGGAAGCTGTAGTCCTCTAAAGTTGGCTGGACTGCGACTCCCATCATTCATCACCATTGACTATACTAGGTAGGGCTAGTGATGTGGATTTTCAGGAAAAGATAGGACTGCAAAAAAAATTTTTTTTTTGGAAAATGGGTTGATGGGAGTTATAATCCAACAACCTATGGAGGGTTGCAAGTTGCCCATCTTGATCTACTGGATAGATAGGAATCCTGTGGCCATCCAGACACAATGGAACTGCAGTTCATATAATCTCTAGTTTCCCATGCAGATCATGACTGATGGGAGTTAGAATCCAGAAATGTTTGACCTGTCACAGGTTCCTCACTTCCTGATTTATAGGCTTATAGTTAGCAGTTTTTTCAATTTATTATTTTCCTAATAATTTGTGACACCAAATATCTTTTTTAAAAAGGCATTGAAAATGCAAGTGATACTTACGGCACTTCCTTATTCTTCAGTACAGTAATATCCAACCTGTCTTGTTCTTCCTACTAGTATGGATTTGCCAATTTGAACGACTTGTTTACATTAAAGAGTTGGAAAAAACATTGGTTATATATGTATATATTATGGAAGAAATGTATACAGGCCTTTGTTAACCAAGTTTGGGGGATTGTCCAAATAGGCTAATAACAACAACTCCATCTTGTTTTGAAACCTACTTATTTAGATGATGTAGTGGTCAAAATGGGAAGAAAACAGAACCAAGCCACACATCAGGGTAAACATCGGAGCAATATATCTCTTGAAAACTTTCAGGGGTAGCTGTGTTGGCCATTTAGCAAATATGATAGCCCTCTTTAAATATTTGAACGGATGTCATATTGAGGATGGAGCAAGCTTGTTTTCTGCTGCTCCAGAGAAGAGGACCTGGAACAACAGATGCAAGCTACAAGAAAAGAGATTTCACACAAACATTAGAAGGAACTTCCTGACAGTAAGAGCTGTTCAACAGTGGAACACACTCCCTTGGAGGATGGAGTCTCTTTCTTTGGAGGTCTTTAAACAGAGGCTGGATGACCATTTGTTGGGGATGCTTTGATTTTGAGTTCCTGCATGGCAGGCGGTTGGACTGGATGGCCCTTGGGGTCTCTTCCAACTCTAGGATTCTATGATTAAGGCGAGGCTGTCGTACTTTGGACACATCATGAGAAGGGAGGAGTCTTTGGAAAAAAACAATAATGCTGGGGAAGGTGGATGGAAGTAGGAAAAGAGGAAGACCAATGCCAGATGGATGGACTCTATGAAGGAGGTCACCATAGGTTTTAGGTTGCAGGAATTAAGAGAATAGTTGAAGGGTCTTGGAGAGGGTCTTATTTATAGGGTCGCCAGGGGTTGAGAAAAAGTCAAAGGCAGTTAACAACAATGAAAAAACTGCAAAGTGCAGGATTCCATGACAGTTAAAGTGGAATAATAGTGCTATAACTATGTAGCATGATAGGGCTCAGAGGAGCCATTAGCAAGACCTAAGCAGGGTAGTTGATGACCAGTGCTCTTGGTGGTCTCTCATTCATAGTGTTGCCATAAGGTGACCACCAAAAGTGGCCTTAGGTAATAGACCAACGGTGGTGATGGTGGGGGATCTGTCTGAGAAGTTGACTTGACAGCAAATAACAAAAGCAAAATCCTTTAAAGGATGGGAAGGGCAAGGTAAAAAGTGAAGCTATAGGTGCGTGTATGTGGGAGATCCAAAGCTTCCAAGGGCACTTCTACACTTTGGAAATAATGTAGTTTGATATCCACTTTATCCCCACTGCCATATCCTTCTTCTTTTGTGTGACATTAACTTACACATTGTAAACTGCTTAGGCACTGATAAGTGCACTGATAAGCAGTATAGAAATGTACTTGCTATATTGCTACTACTACTACTACTACTACTATTATTATTATTATTATTATTATTATTATTATTATTATTATTATTATTATTATTGGTAAAGGTATCCCCCGTTGACAAGGTTGTCAAGTTGTGTCTGATCATAAGCCAAAGAGTCAGCGTTGTCAGAGACTACTCTGTGATCCTGTGGCCAGCATGATTGCACAGAATACTGTTACCTTCCCAACAAAGTGGTACCTATTTATCTCCTTGCATTTGCATGCTTTCA
>CM034703.1:330264132-330276474 GCA_020142125.1 Phrynosoma platyrhinos
GCGCCCCCTCAGGACAGGAGAGGAGGAAGAGGAGAGACCAGATGTCTCTCTGGTCGCCCCTCCAGAGAAGATGGAGTCCCTGAGGGAGAAGATGGGCACCCTGCAGGAAAGGGTGGATGTCCCTCAGGTTGACCTCCCAGAGAAAATAGACTCCCCGAGGGAGAAAGTTTCACCTCAGGTTGCCCTCTCAGAGAAAATGGACTCCCTGAGGGAGAAGGCTGCCCCTCAGATCTCCTGCTCAGAGAAAACAGACTCCCTGAGGGGAAAGGTTGTCCCCCAGGTTGCCCTCCCACAGAAAATGGACTCCCTCAGGGAGAAGGTTATCCCTCAGGTTGAGCTCCAACAGAAAATGGACTCCCTCAGGGAGAAGACAGGCATCCTTCAAGAAGGAGTGGATGTTCCTCAGGTTGCCCTCCCAGAGAAAATGAAGTCCCTGAGGGAGAAGGTTGCCCCACCAGAGAAAATGGACTCTCTGAGGGGGAAGGCGAGCACCCTGCAGGAAGAAGTGCATGGCCCTGAGGTTGCTCTCCAAAAGAAAATGAACACCCTGAGGGACAAGGTTGCCCCTCAGGTTGCCCTCTCAGAGAAAATGGACTCCCTGAAATTGAAAATGGACCCCTTGAGGGAACAGGTGGGCACTCTACAGGTCACCCGGCCAGAGAAAATTGACTTTCTAGGGGGAAAGGTGGGCATCTTGCAGGAACGGGTGGATGTTCCTCAGGTTGCCCTGCAAGATCAGATGGACTCCCTGAAGAAGAAGGTGGGCACCCTCAGGGGTGCCCTGTTTGGCTTCGAGATGGGGCAAGAAGGTTTCCATTTGTACAAGGATTTTGCCATATGTGATGCCACCTTGAAGGAGGAAGGGGCAACCTTCCTAGGTGCCTTGGACAACAATATCCCTGAGGAGAAGATGGGCATCTTGCAAGAGATGGTGGACACCCAAAAGGATGCTGCTTGGGGCTTTCTGTGGGATGACCCACTGCAGGAGAGGATGGGGGGCTTGGAAAAGACACAAGGCATGCAAGCAAAGGTGGAGATGGAGGACCTGAAATGGACATTGGATAGTTTGAGGAATGCATCTCGAAAGGAGCTGGGTGCCTCGGACGATAAGGGGAAAGCTCTGCAGAGCACCTTGCAGGATCTTTTGAGAGACGCCCAGTTGCAGGAGAAGCTGGGTGCCTACCTTGAGAAGATGGATATCCTCCAGGATGCCCCATGGAAAGGAGTGGGGCCCCTGCAGAAAGAGGTGGGCCCTGTGGGGTTTCTCCATAGAAGAGATTGAGGGGAAGGTGCATCCCACACTGGCTGCCCTGTGGGATTTCACCCCATGTAATGCTGCCCTGTGGAAGTAGTAGGGCATGTTTCCCAAATATCACATAGGTGACTTGTTTTACACATGCTTCGGACCTTAGAGAGTATTTTTCTCCAGTTTAAAAAATTAAAATGAAAAGGGGGATTTGGAAGTTGTAAAAACAGCCTAGGTGGCACATAAGGTCTATACAATGGGTCCAGTCCTAGGATAAAGGCAGAATATAAATAAAGAAATAAAAATAAAATAAATAAGCCCTTCCTTTTTCTCTAAACAAGACCCCACTCTGAATCAAGGGCCCTTTTGCACTATGCATGTAGAGCAGTATGATTCCACTTGAATCACTGGGCTATCCTGGGACTATATTGGCCCACAGAGGCTTAAAAACATGGTAAAAATACCCCACACACCCCTAGACATTTGGGGACAAAAATATTTTAACTTTTTTTTTCCTGGGGGATGTAGTCCTCTGTGGTCTCCTGGAGAGAGCTAATGTTGTCCCTTGGCCTCCCACAGTTCCTCACTCTGACTGAAATACAGCTCCTGTTATAGTACGATAGTACAAAGATGCCAGCCACAGATGCTGGCGAAACGTCAAAATGAAACCCGAAAAACCCACAAAAAACTATAGTAGTTTGATTTCTCTTTATTTGCCCTGGAAACCCCCTATGGAATCTTGGGAATTAGTAGTTTTATAAGGCACCACAGCTTTCTGATGAATTCTGAGTATTCCTCCTTAAACTGAAAATCCCAGGACTCCATAAAATGGACCCATGATAAATAAAGTGGAATAATAGCACTATGCTTAAGTACACTTGGCCCTTCATATCTGCAGGGGCTCCATTCTGGACTCCCCCACAGATGCCAAAAAGCATGGGACCTCAGGGCCCGTGGTTTTTAATGGTGGCATTATCAGAGACCGCCTCCTCCCATATAATCCTCCCCGCGTTTTCCGGTCCTCTGGGAGGAATTTGCTGGAGCCTCAAAAATCGAGGCTCTCGGCTACCTCCCAGAGGGCTTTCTCTATTGTCACCCCCAGGCTCTGGAACGACCTGCCGGGCGAGATCCGTCAGTTAACATCTTTGGACAGCTTCAAAAAGGCTGTCAAGATGGATCTCTTCCGGCAGGCCTTTCCGGACTAAATATCCCGGCCTCGGGTTCCCCCCGCTCCTCAGCAGAACTTCTAGAACCCCTGTTTTCTTGGAAGAAAGCCACAGGGGTTGTTATGATTGTACTGTTTTAATTTTAATTTTTGTTTTTATATTGCTAAATGGTTTTAATTATTATGTGGTTTAATAACGTTTTAAGGCAGGGGAGGGAAAATGTTGTTTTACGTTGTATGCTAATTTTTATGCTGTAAACCACCCGGATTGGACTACCAATGGGCGGTATAAAAATAAAATTTATTATTATTATTATTATTATTATTATTATTATTATTATTATTATTATTATTATTATTATTATGCCCGCAGCCGCACTGCCATAACAGCGTGCATGTGCTGCCATTAGGGACGATGGGACCAGGCCATCTGCAGATGCTTAACTCTGCAAGTGGCAAGCCCATGGTTGGGGCAGGTGGACTGTAGTATGACAGAGACCCAAAAAGCTTAAAGGATGCTAAATGTAAGAGGAACTGAAGCTAGGGGGCTCACTCTCACAGATAATCTGCCTGCAGATTTGTTTTGCATGGCTATAAGTTGTAGTCCAAAAAGGGTAACTAGAGCAAATGTGAAGAGCTACCCACACAGAAACACCTGCTAGCCACTGTAAAACATGAATTTTTTCACAGTAGGTTCAACCATCTCTTTTTTCCCAGGTCCCTGTGTCCTTTGAGGAGGTAGCCATCCATTTCACTGAGGAGGAGTGGGCCTTGCTGGATCCAGACCAAAGGGCTCTGTACAGAGAAGTTATGCTGGAGAATTATGGGAATGTGGCCTCTCTAGGTACAAATGTTTTTGCCCTTGACCAAATAGATACAGAATTAATCTCTCTTTGCATTCCTAAATGAAATCATAATAGTCTCCTGCTTTTCTGCATATGTCTTTTGTTGGACCAGCCAAAGGCAATAAAGATATCACTATTTTGTGGATTTTGGGTGTTACTGTACTATATGGCCAACACAGCTACCCCTGGATATGTTTTCTGCATATGTCCTGTAATTTGTAGTTTGACCAGTTTCCTTCCAATTGTAGGTGAAAAAACTTCTATAACTTTAGCTAGAATTTGTTGATTCATACATATATGTATTTTTCTGTGACTTTGTTATTAGCAGTTCCTTCTCAGATTTTGGTGCCAAATAATTATGAGGGATTTTCTGTTTGTCTTTTGTCTTACACACACAAGTTGGACAAGGCTGATCTGCGCATTGCTAAATCATATCCAGCATTTGGAGTTGTGCCACAAGGCAAATAAGATGAGCTGAAAGGATAATAATGCAGGGGGGAAAATTAGTCTGTTCTCTTTGTTTCCCCTTTCACCCTCTAAGGTAGTGGCAAAATGTCAGCGATGTGTTCCAGATCTGCTGCTATTTGTGAAAAAGTGGAAAGAGCTGTTCTCCACTCAGATCAGGTAAGAGAAGGTTCTCTGTCCCTTGTGAAAAATATCTAAGGATGTTATCACACGTGGGCCAGAAAGCGATAATAAAGTGGAAATGAGGCACTCTGAAAATAAACTGAAAATAAACCTTGATTCCGCAAATGGAATTACCTTAATTGCGAAATTAAAGTAAGCGCATTTAATGTTCACACACAAGCGAGAAAAGCCCGTAAATGCTCTAGAAATGATCTTCTTGCACATGCGCAGATAGAGGAATGCTCGCTGGAACAGTGGGAAAAGTAGGGAAATGCTCCCAAATGCGCATTGGTTATCACATTATGGTAAATGTGAAATTACCTTCATTGCGCATTTACATTTCCTCCAAACAACCGAATTTCAAAAGATCGCGGTTAACACCACTTTCTGTCCACTTTCTGTCCAGTTTCTGTACGACGTTGTGTGAAAACACGGGGCACTAATCCAGTTTTTGTTTGGATTTTGTGTGGATTAACCAGCAGATTTGCCCCCGTGTGATAACGTCCTGAGAGCAGATTGCTCCCGAGGCATGAGGAGGAGCATTCCTCATTTCCAATTCAACCTCCTTCAAGATAGCCTTCTTTATTATGTAGCAGTTAGATTCAGCATTTGTTGCCCTGCAAGTTCAATCTGAATCTCTTGTGGGACCTCGTAGCAAATGATTGCTAAGGGGCAGAGAACATCTGGCCACAACAGATAGATAATCTAGTTACACTTATTCTTTTATTTATTGTGTAATCAGAAATACTGTGTCTTTTTGTCCAGGCCCCAATGTCCTTTCAGGAGGTGGAGCCAGAACATTTTTCCAAGGAGGAAGTGGCCCTACTGGATACAGAACAAAAAGTCCTGAAGAAGCCCATGGAAGAGAAACTGGAGATTGATGCCCCTCTGAGTAAGGACCAGGTTTTTTTTTTAAAGATCCTGAAGGCTTCCTAGTTCTCTAATTCTCTTTGTATACCAGAAAGAGTTGTTTTATTTTATTTTATTTTTATTTATTAACTTGATTTCTATTCCACCTTTTCTCCCTGAAATGGATGTCACCAGTGTCTGGTAGGTTATTCCTTGGACATCCAACCAGTGTGGTGCCCTCACTTGCTCCCAGCCTGAGCAAGGATTCAGGAGCCTTTGCAGACAGGAGAACCTTTCACCAGTGTTTGGACATGCTAGGATGGTGAAAGAAGGATTTTTCTTTCATTTAGGCCTTTCCATATATGAGATAGAATAGACTCTGTATTATAGTCATAGATCAACACATATAAAAAGGGGATACAGAATAAATGAAGGTAAGAACACAGGTTAAACATAGATATTTAGAATATCCATTCCGATTACACAGCTTCAGTATAGCAAAACAAGATTGGTACTAGTCTATGTGAAGGTCATTGCCTGACAAATTTTAATTGCAGCTGCACAGAATGTGGCAACATTATATATCAGGGTTGATGTTTGAAAGCAACAAAGAATTGATTGATGTGTCCTAGGTATTTATGTAATAGAGGTGAAATAAGGCTGAGGGGGATGGCCCTGTAGTATAAGCACTGGAGTAATACATGTTGTTTCTGTTTGGCCAGAGTCACAGGGGCATAGTCTGTCTGAGAAAGGGGTCTTCTTAAATCAGCCTTCAAGGACAGCTGAGGAGAGGGCATGACATTGTGCCAAAGTAAAGACGTTTCAGTGTTTAGGTACTTTGAGTTTTACTAAGTATAGGTGATGCCAAATATCTATTGGAGTCACTATCAATAAAAGTTGGAGCACTAGCTAGATCCAGATGTCATTCTATATCTTCTATCCATTGTTTGATAATTGTTTTAGCCTTATTGTATTCCATGCTCAGCATATCTGAGATACAGTTCTTAAGCAGATGTGGGCAATTTCACCAGGGCTGGGGACCACCTTGATTCCTGACGCAGCATGGGCCACACACTTTCCTTGTTCTTTTTCCAAAACTGGCAATAAATGCAAAATCACTTTTCATTTGGGGGGGAAGTGCTGCAGAAGCCACCACTCTGAACTAAAGGGAACTTCTGTCCCTTTGCTTTAGAGTAGGGGCAGGCAGAAAATTGGTGGCGGAGGAAGGGCCAATTTTCACCCCTCACCTCCCTGCCCCCAAACAGGTCATATTGGTGTACCAAAGATCCCTAATGTAATAAAAAATAGATTTTTGACACGCAGATAGCTCAAAATTGCTGCAACACGAGATTGGGGGAGCAAAACTGCTGTATTTTGCATTGATTTTGAGCCATTGTGGGTATGCAAAAAAATCACCCTTGCGTTTAAACATTTTTAAAGAGGTTGAGGGGATTCAGGGGCTGCACTTTGGACCCTGAGGGGCTGTATGTGGCCCATGAGCCATACACTACCCACCCTTGCTTTAGGGGAAAATCACTATTCCTAAATGATTATAGTAGCAGCAGTTTTCCTTTTTGACAGGAAAAAAAAATGAAATGGTGGTGGTAGGAAAGATTGGGGGCCTGAAAAGTGGGTGAAGGGCACCTTTTATTGTAAAAAGAGGCATCTTTTCCATGACCTCCATTCCAAATTCTGGTCTTTGCTTAGCAAGCAGTAGACACAAATTATTTCATGCTTGCAATGAATTCGTTCTGCCTCTTGTTTTTGTGTTTGAAACTATCTTGCCTTTAGGGAGAATGCACTTTGGCCTCTCTTAAATATTTTTTATAGTTAGAACATACTATACCAGGGGTAGGCAACCTTTTTGAGCCGGGGGCCGGGTTGCTGTCCCTCAGACAATGGGGGGGGGAGGGGCGAAGCGCCAAAATAAATCAATAAATCAATCAAAATTAAAATCAAAAATTAAAAAAATATTTTAAAATATGCATGCACACTCTCTCAGCCCCAGAAAAGCCATGGCAAAACCCCTGTGGAGATTTTGCCAAGAAAACCCCAAGAACAAGTAACAACAACAATAATCAATATCATCATGGCGGGCAGCGGCGGTGGTGGCTGCAGCGGCGGGGGGCGGCTGCGGCGGCAGCGGGACCGGCCTGGGGCCGGTCCAAAGGACTCAGGGAGCCGCATCCGGCCCCCCGAGGCCTTAGGTTGCCTACTCCTGTACTATACATACTATTGCAGTTAGAACTATACTATACATAACAAACTCAATTTTGTTATGGGCCTCTGATGCCCACATCTGACACCAATCCCCTGTTTAACAAAAAGGAAGAAGAGCTGTGTGAACAGAATAGATTGCCATGTATTTATTATCTTTGAGAGAGAGATCATGAGATTGCATTTTATTGTATGTTAATTATTTCTCTTTATATCCCAGCTTATTCTAAGGGATAAACACATGCTACATTTGAAACATAAATAGATGCACATTATGTTAATCCATCTAAATAAAAAAGTCTTTGCCTGATGGCTAAAGATTTTTTAAAAAGGAAATTAAGATGACAACTCTAGGGGAGGGATGTCCAGAATCTGGAAATCACGCTACACAGGTGACAGTCCTACTTTTACCATAGTAGCATTATAACTGTTAACAAATTACTATAATAGCTACCACTGTGTTACTGAGGAGGATAACTTAGGGGGGAAGCAGACGAGGGCGTCCAAGACGCCCTGCGACGGTGCGCCGCGGGACTGGAGCAGTCGCACCGCGGCGCACTGTCGGCGCCTCTGAAAGGAGCACAAAAATACCGCTCCTTTTCAGAAGTCAGTGAAAGTGCGCCCTAAAAGCGTCGGGCGCACTTTCACTGACTTTTCCACCGCAGCGCGTGCGGTCGCTGCGGCAGGAGGTTGTCCCCGGAGCGGCTCCGAGGACGACCTCGGGAAGAGGAAGGGGCGCCGCGCGTGCAGCTGCCCCTCCTCTTCCTTGCCTCGGAGATGGCTCAATAAGCCGTCTGCCGAGGCCTTAGTAATGCATTTTCCCTGTTAGCTGGGACTGGGGTTGGTGAGTGGAGATTCTGAGCCAGGAGGATGGATTTTAACATCTGATTTTTACCACAAAGCAGCCAGAGCACAATCCTCTTCCTCTCTGCTCCCTCCTCCAGGTTCCATCCTGTCTTGAGTTCTGTTGGGCTTTGTAGGTCATGGTCAGCCCTTTGATTGTGCTCAGAGATGAATCAGGAGCCTATCCATTGGCATCATAAAGGGGTCCCCATCTTCTTCTGGCTCCGGTGTGGTTGCAGTATTCAGAACTGTTTGAAATTTCTCTTTGAAAGGCAGCCCTACTTAAAGTATATTACAGTAATGTGTGTCATGGACTCTTCTTACAATCAGTTACCCTGCATGCCCTAGACTGGCACATTGAGTCTGAGAGTCTAAGCTTTGCTATAGAGTCCACAGAAAACAAATCCAACAATTTGGGCATTCTGTGGCATTATCACATTGTGGTGCATGTGCTGATAACCTCCCGCCTTGATTTCTGTAATGCGCACTACATGGGGCTACCCTTGTGCTTGGTCCAGAAACTCCAATTAGTACGGAATATGGCAGCCAGGTTGGTCTCGGGAACAACGAGAGGAGACCGTATAACACCTGTTCTAAAGTCATTTCACTGGCTCTGTTAGTTTCCAGGCACAGTAGAAGGTGTTGGTTATTACATTTAAAGCCCTAAATGTCTTGGGTCCAATCTGTCTTTGGGACCGCCTCCTTCTGTATAATCCACCTCTCGCACTTAGGTCCTCTGGGAGGAATTTGCTTCAACCTATAAAAATTAGGCTGTCTGCAATCGCCCAGAGGACCTTTTCAGCAACTGCTCTCAGATTATGGAACGGCCTGCCGGACGAGATCCGTCATAGTACCATCTTAAATAGCTTCAAAAAAGATGTTAAGACGGATCCCTTCTGGCCGGCCTTCCTGATTAGATATCCCGGCCTCAAGAGCTTGCCCTTCCTTCTCCTATTCTTTATCGCATTTATTATTAGTTGTCTGCTCTGCCACTGTGACTTATTTTAGTTGTTTTAATTGTTGTTGTTTGTTGTTGTTTTTAATTGTTCTTTGTTTAATACTATTTTAAGGGGTGGGTGGGTTTTGGGATTTGTATATTTATGGTGTTTTAATGTTGTAAGCTGCCCTGATTGCATTCACAGAGGGGCGGGATATACATTATTATTATTATTATTATTATTATTACCAAAGAAGTCCCCAAAACTGTGTTGATTTTTGCCATTAAGGTGCTTTGTTCTAGCCATTGCAATGTAGTGTGACAAAAAAATGGTCCATTTTTGTATGAATGATGAAGCAGCAAAACAAAGGTGATGTGCCCTGGTTCTTTGAGAGTTGGTCCCATTCAGGGGAAGTCCAGGCTTCCAGCAGGAGGGAGCAGGATTAAAGTTCACAGGTGTCAGGAGATAGGCCATAACATAAGAAGTGTATATTTTTAGGGATCCAGGGAACCTCACCATTTATGGATTCTAGGGTCTGCTAAATGTGCTGTGTGCCAGAGATAATTCTGGAAGGACCCAACAGCATGTTTCAGTACATTATGCTGTAAGCTTATATAGGCTGGCTTCATCAATAATTAAACAGCATAAACTTACATGTGGTATTTAAAATTTTCTTCAGCTGTTCATTGAAAAAAATAGATTATGATTTCTTTTAAAAAGAGAGGGAATTCAACTAAGAACAGAACTATTCTTAAAACTCCAGAAAGCAAAATCAGTCTCTTTTGGCTTACATTCATGGCTTGATATAGCTAACAGCTATACATTTTTCTTACATTAATGTACAGTTAAGATAAAATCAGAGTCTAATTTCTGTTAGGATTGGGTTAGGGTCACAAATGTCTGTGGACATCATCAGTCACAACCGCTTTTATATTCCAGCATTCTCCACCACACTTCATTGTTTCATTCCTTGATTGGAAAATGTAAAGTTTTCTTTCCAATTGCTTACATTTCCCTCCTCTTTTTCAGCTAAGGAGGTGCTTAAATCAACGATAGATAATCACTGGGAAGCCCACACAACAGAGAAGCCATTTAAGCAGCTGGAGTGTGAAAAGAGTTTTAGCTGCCATCAAAGAATGCAGACAGATGGGAAACCATTTCAGTGTCTTGAATCCAGAAAATACTTCAGTCAGAGTGCAGCAGGTCTTGCTTATCACCAGCAAGAACTCATAGTAGAAAAACCCTATAAATGTCTGGAGTGTGGAAAGAGCTTCAGTCAGAGTGGGCGACTTATTATACATCAAAGAAATCACCCAAGGGAAAAAACATATAAATGCCTGGAGTGTGGGAAGAACTTCAATTCAGGTCCAGGCCTCACCTACCATCAAAGAATACACACAGGGGAGAAACCATATAAATGTCTGGAATGTGGGAAGAGCTTCCGTGGTCATAATCAGCTTACGGATCATCAAAGAGTACACACAGGGGAGAAACCATTTCAGTGTGTGGAGTGTGGAAAATGCTTCAGTCAAAGTGGACAACTTACTATACATCAAAGAATACACTCAGGAGTGACTCCATATAAATGTCTCGAGTGTGGAAAGAGCTTTAGTTCGAGCACAGGCCTCAGCTGCCATCAGAGAACCCACACAGGGGAGAAACCATTCAAATGCCTGGAGTGTGGAATGAGTTTCAGTCAGAACATAAGCCTTACATACCATCAAGTAGTCCACACAGGGGAGAAACCATATAAATGCCTGGAATGTGGAAAGAGTTTCCCTAGACATGAGCTATTGACCATCCATCAAAGAGTTCATACAGGGGAGAAACTGTATACCTGCCAGGAATGTGGAAAGAGCTTCAGCTGGAGCACAAGTCTTACCTACCATCAAAGAATGCACACGGGAGAGAAGCCATATACATGCTCAGAATGTGGAATGAGCTTCCGTAGCCATCATCACCTTACTGATCATCAAAGAGTGCACACAGGGGAGAAACCATTTAAATGTTTGGAATGTGGGAAGTGCTTTGGTCAGAGCAATGGCCTTGCTCGCCACCAGAGAACCCACACAGGGGAGAAACCATTTACATGTTTGGAGTGTGGAACAAGCTTCAGCCAGAGTGGGCAACTTGTCATACATCAAAGAGTACACACAGGAGAGAAACCCTATAAATGCTTCGAGTGCGGAATGAGCTTCCGTCAGAATAGAAGCCTTATCCGCCATCAAAGAGTTCACACAGGGGAGAGACCTTTTAAATGCTTAGAATGTGGAAAGAATTTTAGTCAGGATTCACATCTTATGTCACACAAAAGAATTCACACAGGAGAGAAACCATACAAATGCCTGATATGTGGAAAGAGCTTTCTAAGGCATGAATACCTGACCATCCATCGAAGACATCACACTGGGGAAAAGCCATTTAAATGCCTAGAGTGTGGCAAGGCCTTCATGAAGAGAGACTCTCTTATTTGCCATGAAAGAATTCACACAGGAGAGAAACCATTTAAATGCCTAGACTGTGGAAAAGGCTTCAGACAGAACAGAAGCCTTAGTTTCCATCAAAGAGTCCATACAGGGGAGAAACCATTCAAATGCCTGGAGTGTGGAAAGCTCTTTAGACTTAGTGCAAACCTTACTGTACATAAGAGAATTCACACAGGGGAAAAACCATATAAATGTGTGGAATGTGGAAAGAGCTTCAGTCAGAACAGAAGTCTTATCTATCATCAAAGACTTCACACAGGGGAGAAACCATTTAAATCTCTGGAATATGACGATTGCTTTGGTGACCGTACAGGACTTGCCTGCCAGCAAAATGAAACAATAAATAAACCATGGAGTGAAGTTCCATGGTTTATTTAGGTGTGGTATTTATTGTATAGTGTGTACTGTCATGCTGTCTATATATCATAAACCAAGTTTCGCATGGGGCTTTTACAGACTGCCAGAATTAATGCAGCTTGAGGCCACTTTAACTGTCCTGGCTCAGTGCTAGGGAATCATGGGAATTGTATTTTTTTTCCTGGGACATTGAGCCTTCTCTGTCAGAGAGCTCTGATGCCACAATAAACTACAGTTCCCATGATTCCCTAGGACAGCCAGGACAGTTAAAGTGGCCTCAAGCAGCATTATTTCTGGCAGTCTGTAAAGGCCCATGATTCCCTGGCTTTACATGTTGTGTGATAATGGCCATTAAATTGAGATCTTTCTTTATATCAAGTTATCTGCATAGAAGAGAGAACCTTTAATGCAGGGTTGACTGGTTTAACACTCCTATATATTTTTAATTTATTCATTTTTTTCAAAAAAAAAGTCTGCCTATTACTATTTTCCAACCCTCTTACTGGAACAACCATGACTATTTTAATTTAAACAAGAGATTATTGGCACTTGTTAGACTAGTATCCAGTGCCAGTTGCTTTTTTAATCACTTTTATAGTGCAAGAAATGACATTAAGAAACTAGTCCTTCAATTAATGCAAGTACAATCAAAACAACTTGCTTTAAAAGAGCACTTTTGAAAGAACTTATTATTTAAGTTACTTGCCATAACACCTGAATTGCATTTTGCTACTTAATTTTCTGATTTAGTCTTGTATTGGTGTACTTT
>CM034703.1:330285302-330295664 GCA_020142125.1 Phrynosoma platyrhinos
TGTGGATACGTTCATGGCTGGTCAGGTGATCACGTTTACTGAACTTTTTCCCACATTCCTGGCATTCAAATGGTTTCTCCCCTGTGTGAATTCTTTTGTGGGTAGAAAGATTACATTGCCTTGCAAAGCACTTTCCACACTCTGAGCATTCAAATGGCTTCTCTCCTGTGTGAATTCTGCGGTGTAGGAGAAGTTCTCCACTCCGAGAGAAGAACTTGCCACACTCCAGGCATTTAAATGGCTTTTCACCTGTATGAGTTCTTTTATGGCTATGGAGCATCTTTCCCAATCTGAAGGTCTTTCCACATACCAGGCACTCAAAGGGCTTCTCCTCTGTATGGATGCTGCAGTGCCTAATAAGATCTACATGCTGACGGAAACTCTTTCCACACTCCAGACATTTAAATGGCTTCTCCCCTGTATGAATTCTTTGGTGGGTGATAAGCTGTTGTCTCAACCTAAAGCTCCTTCCACATTCTAGGCATTGATGTGGCTTCTCTCCTGTGTGGACTCTGTGGTGTTCACGAAATTGCCCACTTTGAGAGAATGTCTTTCCGCAGTCCAGGCATTTGTAGGGTTTCTCTCCCGTGTGGACTTTTTGATGTGAAGTGAGTATGTACTTCCGACTGAAGTTCTTTCCACACTCCAGACATTTAAATGGTTTCTCCCCTGTGTGGATTCTTTGGTGTATCTTCAGGGTTCTTTTCAATCCAAAACTCTTTCCACATTCCAGGCAGTCAAATGATTTCTCTCCTGTGTGGATATTTTTGTGGATGAGAAGGTGTCCTTTTTTAGAATAGGTCTTCCCACGCTCTGGACACGGTTTCTCCCATGTGTGTACTCTCTGATGGATTAGAAGTAGGGTTTTTGTGCTAAAGCATTTCTCACAATCCAAACATTCAAACGGTTTCTCTCCTGTGTGGATTCTGCGATGTAAGGAAAGTTGTCTGCTGTAAGAGAAGGATTTCCCACACTCCACACATTTATGAGGTTTCTTCCCTGCGTGAACCCGTTGATGATAAGCAAGTATGTTTCTGAAGCTAAAGCTCTTTCCACATTTCAGGCATTCAAATCGTTTCTCCCCTGTGTGGATTTTCTGGTGATTCATAAAGTCTCCTTTGAACCGAAAGCTCTTTCTACACTTCAGGCATTGAAATGGTTTCTCTTCTGTGTGGATTCTGTTGTGGTTTGAGAGCTGTCGACTTGAAGAGAAGGTCTTTCTGCATACTAGGCAATTAGACAGTTTCTCTCTGGTATGACCACTTCCATGATTATCATATGCTGATCTCTGGGCAGAGGTTTTCTCATACATTTTCTCTTCCTTGGACCTTTTTTGATGGGCTGGTGTTTCATCCAGACAAGCAATGGTTTTCCCCCTTTTCTTATTTCGTTTGTTACCTTCCTGCTTCTTCATTCCATCTTGAATACAAATATTTTTATCTGCATCTAGACACTCATCATTTTCCTCTGACGCTTGAGGTGCTTCAATTTTATTTCCAAGCTCCCACACATCTCCTGCTGGAAAAGAAAAAGAAAAAAAAATGAGCATGAACAGAAAGAAGAAATGGATTTCCTGAGCAAAGAGCAACCAAATGAACTGCTGTGGAGAACGTTAAGTATGAAAGTCCACTCTGACTGGACCTGCCTTCCAAATATAGTAAGGGGGTTGATCCTGCCACTTATTACAAATTGTTATTATTCTTATATGCCTTCAAGTCTGACTTACTGTGACCCTAAGGCAAACCTATCACAGAGTTTTCTTGGCAGAATTATTCAAAAGGGCTTTGACCTTGCATTACTTTTTAGGTTGAGAGAGTGTGACTTGCCCATGGTCACCCAGCAGGTTTCCATGGCTAAGCGAGGATTTGAGTAGTCAAAACAAAAAGGTTTTGTTCTAAACCAAAAAAACACAGTCTGGCAAACAGAAAGGTCTAGGGGAAAGTAATGAAAAAGTAATACATAAGAAAGATTTATTATCTAAAATATGCAGTAAATGTAGAGAGAGTGGTTTATATAAGTAATGTATATGCTACCTGTATATATGCAAATAAAAAGTAAATATATTGGCAATATACATAGAAGATTAGAAATATATAAATCTCAAATGACATATACAATATAAAAATATCCAACATTCAAAGTGCATGAAGGAGCAGAAGTATATGCACTTCCAAAGGTCATGTAATATGGAAGATAAAAAATAACAATAAAGCCAAACGCCTTTCGACTGAACGTCTTCCTCAGTGGAAAATTAAGCTAACAAATTGGGAAAATATAATATAGTTAGTATAATTATTAGTAAAATGAAGACCATATTATAAAATAATAATCTAGCAGATGTACCTGTCATAACAGCACAGTAATTTGCTTATTTGCAGGGAATCATCTAGTGTAAGTAAGGAGGATATGAACCCTGGTATCCCAGAGTTGTAGACCAACACTCAAATCACTGCACCTGGTGCACCCTGCTGACTCTCACTGATTAAATACTGCAGAGTAACGGGATATTCACTGCAAATCAAAGAGAAATTAATATATAGTCTGGTTGGCCTTGGAAGCCGGATTGCCAGGTGATAAACTGGACAGAATTCCTGTTTCTTTAACAATTGTGTAGAAGATGGAATGTCAGAAAATACTGCTTGTTGTCAAATACCTGTTTTTTGTTAAGGTAAGTCTATTGTGTATCCCAACATTACAGGCTCTTTTGTGCTCCACATGGTGACTTCAGGTTGGTGGGTACATAGGTAGACCGGCTTTACCTGTTATAACTTTTCTAAGCTTTTCAAACTTTGTTAATATTGTTTTATTGTTTATTATAGGGGTAGTTTTATTTAATCTAATTTTATATGTAAGCTGCCTTAATTGCCACAGCAAAAGGCGAGGTATAAAAACAAATCATCATCATCATCATCATCATCATCATCATCATCATTTTCTAAGATGAACATTATAGAGAAGTATCACATTTATCAAGAAGCTCTCTCTATTTGCCTTGTTGAGCTGTGCCTTTAAGCTGTTTCTAACTTATGGCAACCCAAAGGCAAACTTATCCCCAGGTTTCCTTGGCAAGATTTATTCAGAAGGGTTTTGCCTTTGCATTCTTCTGAAACCTAGAGCATGACTTGCCCAAGGTCACCCAGTGAGCTTCCATGGCTAACCCAGGATTTGAACTCTATTCTCCCAGAGTCCTAGTATGACACTCAAAACCACTACACCACACTGTCTGCTACCTTGCATATATTTTAAATTCTCCCCTCTTGTGTTCTTCGCAGCCAGTGGGGTGGGTGGGTTCCTATTTCTTTATTGTTGTTGGCCACATTCCTTGCTATATAGAGTAAGGCACAACATAAACAGGATGTTAAAAAACTGGAGCGTGTCCAGAGGAGAGCGACTAAAATGGTGAAGGGTCTTGAAACTATGAATCCTTATGAGGAATGACTTAGAGAACTGGGTATGTTTAGCCTGAAGAAGAGAAGGTTAAGAGGTGATATGATAGCCCTCTTTAAATATTTGAAGGGATATCATATTGAGGAGGGAACAAGCTTGTTTTCTGCTGCTCCAGAGAATAGGACAAGGAACAATGGATGCAAGCTACAGGAAAAGAGATTCCACCTCAACATTGGGAGAAACTTCCTGACAGTGATTGCTGTTCAACAGTGGAACATACTCCCTTGGAATTTCCTTCTTTGGAGGTTTTTAAACAGGGGCTGGATGGCCATCTGTCGGGGATACTTTGATTTTGAGTTCCTGCATAATGGGGTTGGACTGGATGGCCCTTGTGGCCTCTTCCAACTCTATGATTCTATAAAATGAAATAATAAAAGAGAAAGAAAAGAAAACACCCTTTCCTTATACACTGTAAGATCCTACCTGTCACTCTCTGCTGGATAACCATCTCTCCTTCTTCATCTTCAAGCCAGGAGACAAGGAGAGATTTGGGCACCAGGAGTCCTTCTGTATGGGAAAACATAAGTGTTTATAACATTTCTTCCTGCAAAAAACATTCATTAATTCCAACTTATTTCCTCTGGTTGTCCCACAACAAGAAATCCCCCGTCCCAAAGAGAAATGAAAGGAAGGTAAAATATTTCCAAAAAAAATGTTCCGATAGGAGCTGGGCTGTATCCACCCACCACAATTCTAGCAGTTTCTACTTCTTCAACTGGGTGGATAGTCACAGGGAGTACATTATGGATGGCTGGACGTGGGAGATGATATGTGCCAGCCGACATGCTTAGTTAGCAAGAAGAAAAGAAACTTGTACTATCAACTGCTTACTAGGATGGAACAAACTAGTGCATATATATCGTACTTATGACACTGGAATAGATATTAAATATACGCAAGGCTGATTATAAACAATATGGTAACCCAGTGACTGACATGTTTATCTATTAACATTTGGTATAAATAAAGGACCTTGGAGATTTGTCTTCAGAGCTCATTGCATCATGCTATGACTCTCACTCCTTGTTTGATTTCTCTCACTTCAGACTGGATGGCCCTTGCGGTCTCTTCCCACTCTGTAATTCTGATTCTACAAAAGCCACCCATTTCTTTGTGTCTTTTCATTCCCTGAGTAGAATACTGTGTACTGATTCAAAGCAGCCTATTCCTGTCCATTTTAACTCACTCACCCACAGTGCTGCTATGTTCATGCCGTACATAAATATTTAAGAAAGAAAGAAAGAAAGAAAGGGGAGAAGCCAATAGTAACCTCCTCACAACCACAGCCTACAGCAGTTAATGAAAGGCTCAGCCTATAGAAAGGTGCCTATCCCAAAGGGTCCTCTCTAAAGGAGAAAACGGAGTGTCAAACTGGCCAGGGTGAAAGTGGGAAGGAGCAGGAAAAGAGGGAGACCACATTATGGGAAAAATGATTCCGTCTGAGAAGTCAGGATTGGCTGAGTTTGTAAGACCTACATGGAAAGGTTGATGACTAGGGCTCATGGAGGTCTCTCTCAATTATACAGTCAAAAGCTGACTTGATGCTAAATAACAACACAAAAAGTTCCCTTCCCTGCAGTGAGCTCCTGAATTCTTGTCAGGCCTAGAAATTTATTAAAAAGAAAGACCTGGAAAGGCTAAGTGCAGCCAAAACAACCAAGGCATTCCCTGACAGCCACAGAGTTCCCACTTTGTTGGCTTTCTTAAATAATGAGAATAAAAAAGAATTAATTCAAGGATTCCAGCATCTTTCCAGAGGATGGCTTTCTTACCCAGAGAGCTCACATGCCCATAATTCTCAAGCATAACTTCCTTGTACAAAGCCTTTTGGTTCGGATCCAGCATAGCCCACTCTGCTTTGGTGAAATAGATAGCTACCTCTTCAAAGGAAACAGGGACCTGAAAAAGAAAAGCAGTATATTTTGTTTACAAATCAATATAGCCCACTATGGTCTTATAGTTGCTGCAATCTTTTGTATCTCTTTTCTTGTAGTTTGGTGTGTGTATGTACATACAAGTTTGTATGTACAGATTCAAGAAGAAAACAAAACCAGTGATTATACCAAAATATGATCCAAATAATATCTCAACAGAATTTACTGACAACATAAGAAATAGATTTTTATTACAAAGCATACTAGGCCAAGAACCAGAGGAGCCATGGTCTGAAGCCAGAGACATAATAAAAGAAGAATGCAGACAGACACTTTCAACAAATGAAAAGAAAGAGAAAAAACCATGAATGACAGAAAAAAACACTACAAGCAATAAAGAAAAAAAAAGGAGAAAAACAAAAGGGAGATAGGCACAAACTTAAGAATTATGAATGAAACAGTACAATGGCTTGTGCAGAAAGATAAAGAAAATTACTACAACGACCAATGCAATAGAAGATAGCAACAATAAGGGAAGGACAAAAGATCTATTTCACAAGATCCAGGAAATCAAAGAAAAATTCAAACCAAGGACTAGTACACTCTATGACAATAAAAATAACATAATTCAAGACCAGGAAGGAATAAAAAGGTTGGATGCAATACACAGAAGAATTATACAAAAGAGATGACAAAATGAAGGACACATGGAACGAAGAGCCATATGAAGATGAACCCCAAATTCTAAACAGTGAGGTAGAAACTGCAATACGAGAAATAGCGAAAAACAAATCACCAGGAACAGATGATATTCCAATTGAACTGCTGCAATCCACATTGACAGAGTCAACTCTAGTGCTAACCAACATATGTCAACAGATATGGAAAACAAAATGATGGCCAACAGATTGGAAGCGATCAATATACTTCCCCATCCACAAAAAGGGAGACATAAGAGACTGTAGCAACTATGGCACTGATCTCCTATTCAAGCAAAATCATGCTCAAAATTCTGCAACATAGACTCCAACCATACATGGAAAGAGAGATCCCAGAGATCCAAGCAGGATTCATGAAAGGAAGAGGCATGAGGGACCACACTGCAAACATACGATGGCTGATGGAGCGCACCAGAGAATTCCAAAAGAAAATCATCATGTGCTTTATAGACTATAGCAAAGCCTTTGACTGCATAGATTATGAAAGGTTATGGATTGCCTTTAAAGACATGGGAGTGCCAACATGTCTAATAGTCCTGATGAGGAATCTATACTCAGGACAAGAGGCTACTGTCAGGACAGAAGACGGAGAAACAGAATGGTTCCCAATTGGCAAAGGGGTCAGACAAGGCTTTCACCCTTTCTGTTCAAATTGTATGCAGAATATATTAAAAGAAAAGCAGGCTTGGACATGGGAGGAGGAGTGAAAATAGGAGGAAGGAATATCAACAATCTAAGGTATGCAGATGACATCATAATACTAGCAGAAAACCTCACAGACCTGGAACACCTACTAAGGAAGATCAAAGAAGAAAGTGCAAAGACAGGCTTCATGTTGAACATAAAGAAAACAAAAAGTAACGACCACAGAGAACTTACACTCATTCAAACTAGATAATGAGGAAATAGATATAGTAAAAGAATGCCCATACCTGGGATCAAACATTGATAGAAATAGGGACTGCAGTCAGGAAATCAGAAGATTAAGAATGGGAAGAGCGGCTATGAAAGAACTAGAAAAGATCCTAAAATGCAAAGATATACAACTCAGCACAAAAATCAGAATCATACAAGCCATCCTATTCCCTATTACCATGTATGGATGTGAGAGCTGAACAGTTAAGAAAGATGATAGGAAGAAAATCAATGCATTTGAGATAATGTGGTGCTGGAGAAGAGTGCTGAGGATTCCATGGAGAGCCAAAAGGACAACAAGTGAGTACTAGAGAAGATCAATGAGAAGAGAGGACCCTTTGAAAAAAAACAATAATGCTGGGGAAAGTGGAGGGAAGTAAGAAGAGAGGAAGGCCACAGGCCAGATGGATGGACTCTATTAAGGAGGTTACTTTGGGTATTAAGGAGTTGCAGGATTTAAGCAGAGCAGCAGAGGACAGAGGGTCTTGGAGATGTCTCATCCATAGGGGCGCCATGAGTCGAGATCGACTCGAGGGTAGTTAACAACAACAACAAATGTACATGCACACACATATACACATCTCCTTCCCTATCGCCTCATAATCCTAGCTGAGCCTAATTAACTGTCCCAGGTCCAACTAAATCCCTATCCTTCCCCTGAATAACTCTAATATTGATTAATTCCAAACCCAGTGGTTATCACTAGGGGGGTGCACACCACACCAGGTGACCCTAAGGGAGAGTGACACCACTTCTCCTCAAACACCTACCTTTTGGCAGAAATGGGCTGTAGCATTCACCTGCTTCACTTTAAAATAATTTAAAAGATGCTGGAAGTGGGGTGAAGTTCAGTGGGAGAAGTAAGGAGAGGCCCCATATTTTTTTAAATTTAATTTTTTTAATTTCAAAATTTTTAATTTTTTATAAACATGAATTTTTAAATTTTTTAATTCTTTTTAAATTTACTTTAAAATATCAAATTTTAAACAAATCTTCATTATGTATATGTAAATACATTTAGGCTGGGCATATGATATTGTAATTTGAAGGCATAATTTTAATTTTGCTAGTTGTTTATGTCACGACTCTTAGCATTACATTCAATGGTATATGGGAAGTACGATGATTAACATTAGTACATAAAAGAATTACTGGTATTAAGGATTTCGTACGCTGTGAAATGGGAGCAGGTCAATGGGGTGGTGTCACCATGAGTTACTGCACCGGGTGACACCTATCCTAGTGATGCCACTGCTCATATCCTTTACTTTCCCCATCACCATGTAGAGATGCAAGAACTGATCAATGAACAAAGTGGATAAGAAGAAAATCAATTGGGTTTTGTGGGTTTTTCAGGCTGTGAGGCCATGTTCTAGAAGAATGTATTCCTGACGTTTCACTTGCATCTGAGGATGCCAGCCACAGATGCAGGACAGGGAAGAGAAAGAAGTGTTGAAGTGGATGCTGATTTGTCTGAGATTTGTTTTTCTTCATCCAACCCATTTCCTCTTCCAAGCAGTCATTCAGAGAAGACACACTATCCTTAGCTGAGGTGGTTTTTGAAGGCATGGAGAAGTATATCGGAGTGTTATCAGAGTATTGATAAAAGCAGGCTTGGACACAGAAGTAGAAGGAGTGAAAATAGGAGGAAGGAACATCAACAATCTTAAGATATGCAGACAACCCAATACTAGATGGATGGACGCATGATATACAACATATCAGAGAGAGAATCCGTTCCTCCCCTTGTTTAGTCTGAATAATGGCTTTCATTTAGTGGATTGCTATTTCTCTTAAAGAGCTTAGAAGAATAGTGGAGGATAGAAGTCTTGGAAGTGTGTCAGCCATGAGTTGTTTGACTTGAGGGAGGTTCACAACAACAACAACAAAGCTGTTGGGAGGGAGAAAGAGAAAGGAGTGTTGAACTGGATGCTGACTGGTAGAATATTTGAGATTTGCATGAGACAGTTGGTGAATAGCAGTTAGTTTGAGTGGAGTTAGCCTGGGGTTTGAAAAGAGTTCAGCTCTTTTCAAACCCCAGTTCAGTAAGGGGTTTGAGAAGGGTTTGAGTTAAACCAGGGCTGGAATGAGACAGAGTTTGAGTTATGTGACTGATTTAGCCTGAGAGAGTGCCGTTTTAAATGTTGTATCTAAATAATCTGCTCTGTTATGTTTAAGTTCTCTAAGTAAAAGTTTGTTTTTGTTTTGGTACACTTCTGGAATCACTAATAATAACAACAACAACAACAACAACAACAACAACAACAATTTTTACCCTGCCCCTCTGAGCACAATCGAGGCAGCTAACTATCATTTTGAGAGCTTGGTTTCAGACAAGATGTCTGTGGTGGAAGCACTGAAGGTAGATTAAAATAGCACAAATGCTCACTGAAACCTTGAGCGTATTTAGACTGACCCCAGAGTTGAAGTCCTTATGTGGTGGGCATATAGATCCTTATATGGTGGTCCTTGTATGGTGGTGATGCATTGGTGGGCATCACAGAAAGCTCTCACAAGCACTGTGAAATCTTAATATTTGGTGTGTTAAGTGTAAAGACCCCCACATTTGGCCACAATGGTGGGATTGCCTAAGAGGAATCCTCAAGTTGGTGGCACTGGTGTGACTGCTTGCATGGAAAAGCCCACACGTCTATACTTTGGCGGGATACAGGGTGGAAACACCACATTTGGTGGCTCCAGCAGTGGGATAGAGGGTTGAAAACCCAACACTGTCCCTTCCTTCCCTCTGTCTCTGGAATCCCAAATCCTGTCACACAAAAACTGGGTGGGCCATAATTACCTCAGAGGATTTCTCTGTTATGGAAGTATAATCCCAGAAGTGTGAGAAATGAGGCAAGCACAACCACTACAGGTATTTGCAGGACAATTCTAGATATCAATCAAATTTCAGACCATTCTGGGTTAGACAATAATGAATTGTAGAATCCAACTTCATATGACTCTCTTGTAGGCCACATGGAGCTTACTAGGACTGCCCCTGGGACCACCCCATGATGGCAAAAAAAAAATTGCCTCACAAGAGAACCATCCTTTCACATGTCGCCGGGTGTACTAATGTATTTGAAAATAAACTCCCATATCATACACCTGGATCATACCCCTTGGCCATGTCTACAAGGGCCAATGTCACTGGTTTCCCACCGCTCTCAATGCAGCCTGACTACACCACACAGGGCCAAAAACCCAATTCATGTGTAGACTGTCTTTATGAGGGAAGGTCAGTTCTACACTAAATATGCACAAGATGATAACCGGGGGGAATCCAGGGAAGCTCCAGAGCCAGAACACTTCAGGAGCAGCCTGGAGTATTATAGCTGGTGTAGATGTTTGATACAGAATAGTCATCCCTTAAAATCTGGACCACCTCTGGAAGCATAGAATCATAG
>CM034703.1:330335719-330347518 GCA_020142125.1 Phrynosoma platyrhinos
TGAAGAAGCTTTTCAAGAAATCCCTATGAAAGGTTTTCCTTAGAGTCACCATAAGTCAAAAATGATTTGGAGGCACAAAACAACAACAAGTTAACCGTTCTAGCAAGTACCTTGTGCCTTGTAGGCCATAAATTCACAGTTTATACCTTAGATAAAGGGTGTCTGGCATCTTTCTGCCTCTAATCTGAATGGCTGTGATGATGTATTTGTAAATGTCTAAATTATATGATGAAAATATACAAGCAAAGCAAAACAAGTAAAGCTTATTATTTCATTAGGTATGTATTTGTTTAGAGTATTTATACCCTGAATGGCTTACAAATTATTGATTTGACAGTTCCCTGCCATCAGCCTTAAAATCTAAATACCCGCTTAGAGACTAGTGGGTGCTGTATTAGCCAGTATATAAATGTAAATACCATGTTATTGCTAACACAGAAAAAAAGGAATGGCAGTGCGAGAAGAGATTAAGTCCAGCAGATGCTGGCTAGTCTTCTCTCCCTTACAGGCCAGAGCAATGGCAGCTGGGATATGGAGGGAGGGCCTCTCACCAGCCACTGGGGGCCAGGCATGATGGACCTGTGCCTGGCTGCTTTTCTGTTATGGCTTCTCCCTATGAAAAGAGATAGCCACTTCCAATTCCAGTTCTGCAAACATCGACAGGTGTTCATGGGGGCTGGGTTGTTCCTTGAATTAACACAAACACACTCATACCTAACTTTAGATTATTATTTTTTCTTTAACTCCATGGACTTGCCAGTTCTTTGACCACCTACTTTTTTGTTGTTAACTGTTCTCGAGTTGATCTCAACATGCCAGCCCTATGGATGAGACATCTCCAAGACCCTCTGTCCTCCACTGCTCTGCTTAAATCTTGCAACCCTTTAATACCTGTGACCTCCTTAATAGAGTCCATCCATCTGGCATGTGGCCTTCCTCTCTTCCTACTTCTCTCCACCTTTCCCTGCATTATTGTTTTTTCCAAAGAGTCCTTCCTTGTCATGATGTGTCCAAAGTATAACAGTCTCAGTTTGGTCATCTTGGCTTCCAGAGAGGTTTCTGGCTTGATCTGTTCTAGGACCCATTTGTTTGTCCTATTGGCTGTCCGTGGGATCCTCAGCACTCTTCTTTAGCACCACATCTCAAATGAATTGGGGGCTTTCTTTTAATTATTTTGTTCTTTTCCATTTCAGTTTCAGCTTCCAATCTGGTGATCATCATTGTGTGTGTCGTGGGTGCTGTCCTCCTGATTGCTGGGATTGTTGTAATTGCAATGTGTATCAGTGAGTAAATTCTGAATACATTTACATGTGGGCAGGGGCATCTGTGGTTGTGGGGAGGTTCATTTTCCTATGGAGGATCCCCAGCTTTGAGGAGAAGTTTCAGACAGACACTTTGAAGCATGGACTGGGTTTCATCACTACTCCCCTCAATTTCTGTAAGCCCATATCATGAGCCTGAGTCTCAGCCTGTTGACTGGGGAAGCTTTCCTGTCTTTACTAATGTCTTTCTTAGAAAGCTTGGAAGACTTCTATCACTTTGGATTGCTGGAAAAAAATGGAAGAAACATCATGGGAAGAGGGTGTGTGGTCTTCTTCATCAGATTATGAAATTGTGTTGACCTCTGTGGGTCAGCTCTAACTCTCTGATTCTGTCTCTGTAGAAAAATGCCACGATGGCTACAAAGCAGCCTCAGGTGAGTCATGCCTTCCCCTTTGCATGTTTACTTCAAGATGAGTCAGGTGGGAGTGGGAATGAGGATTTGTTGTTGTGAACATTCAAATTATTTCTGACATATGGTGACCCTAAGGAGAACCTATCATGGAGTTTTCTTGGCAATTTTCTTCAGAGGAGGTAGCCATTGCCATCTTCTGAGGCTGAAAGAGTGTGACTTGCCCAAGGGTCAACCAGTGGGTTTCATGGCTAAGCAAGAATTTGAATCCTGTTCTCCAGAGTCATAATCCAACTCTCAAATCACTACACCACACTGGCTCTCAGTGGATTAATTGAAGCAAGTGACCTATGTGTCCAAGTGTTAAGCTGTCTTGCAAATTGCAGAAGAGCCATCGACATGGAATCTAGCTGTCCAGCCCCTTCCAAAGACAGCTAACAACCTAGGAAACAGTTCAGTATTTTGTTTTCAGTCAGTCTACATCTTCTGGATGTCAATCCCAAAGACAACCATCTGGCCCCACAAGCAGAATGAGCCATGCTAAGAGATGGAGCTGTCCTTTTATTTGTTTGATAAATAGATTTGGC
This sequence comes from Phrynosoma platyrhinos, assembly GCA_020142125.1. Classification (NCBI taxonomy): domain Eukaryota; kingdom Metazoa; phylum Chordata; class Lepidosauria; order Squamata; family Phrynosomatidae; genus Phrynosoma; species Phrynosoma platyrhinos. The sequence goes on from CM034703.1 coordinate 330,337,979, forward strand.
ATGTGATTCTGAGGGTGTTACAGAGGTAGTTGGGATTAGAGAAGTTGAGTCCTGCTTTCAGAATCTGGAGGTGTGGAGTAGGTCATCCCAAGGGATGTCCTTCCTTTGAAGGTCTGATTGCTGTTTTGCAATTGGTTGCTTTCAAGTTGAAGGAGCCATAAGCTTTGTTGCCTAGACATAAAGGAATTAGCTGCATTGATAATCACTGAAGGCTGCCATTTTTAAATTATGCCCCAGCCTCTCTGTGTCCTTCCTTCTTTCTGGATCTCAGGAGAGGTTTTTATAGCCTCATAATACTAGAACTCAGGATCATCCCATGAAACTTAGGGGCTACAGAACTGGAGTAGATAAAGAATTGTAGGTCCATATATTAGAATGAAATACTTTATTTTTCAATTTTTTACATTGGATTTTATATTGTAACATCATTCCTGATGTAGCAACATACCCCAACAGCAATACATAAAATTACCTTCAACTGCACTCTGAATTGACTTTCCATGAGATTTGGCACCCACTTGTTGAATACGTCCAGCAAGATTTGGTTTCCAGACACTCTCCAGCCTTGGCCAAGTTTTTATGGAAAGATGTCTTTCATGATCTCTAAATGCACTTTTTGTCTATAATTTTTTAGGGAATTATTTGGGTTATCATTTAATTTCTGATTTTTCTGTGAAATAACCACATTGTTTTCAATGGTTATAAATTATTTTATACATTTTAAGTGATTTCTTTCTGGAACTGTTATTTTGTACATTTTTTGCTGTGTTTTAAATGTACCATTTCAGTTGCATTTTACATTGAAATAAAATTAAAATTAAGGGCCAAAACAGACTGAAGAAATAATGCAGCTTGAGACCACTTTCACTGCCTTAGCTCAGTGCTAGGGAATTTTGGGAACTGTCATTTACTGTGGCACCAGAGCTCTCTGACAGAGGAGGCTAAACATCTAACAGAACTACAGTTCCCAGAGTTCCCTAGCATTGAGCCAGGGCAGTTAAAGTGGTCTCAAGCTGGATTATTTCTGCAGTTTGTTTTGGCCCTTAGTTTCACAGTCATGGTACCAAAATAAAAGTTGTCAAAAGTGTTTACTTACTGTCAGCCAAAAAGGCTTAAATGTCTTTGGAAGACCAATATGATCTCCCTCACTCAATATACTCAAACAGAATAGTTCCAATTTGCAATAAAACTTTGTTTTCCTTTTTTTCTTTGGCTGCCAGAAGTTTGTTAGTTATTTTTTCAATCAAAGCTAATTGCCATGCCTTTATTATACCAGGTTGTCACAGACCTCCCTTTTAAATCCTTCCAAAATCTAGTGATAGGCAATCTGGCAGCTGCTAATAAATAACTAATTAAGAGTTTGTGAGATACCTTTGTGTTGTCTCCTTTAAAAAAAGCCCAGGAGGGCAGGTTCTGGAGTCTTTGTAAGGTTCTAGTTAGTGGTATTTATTTCAGAAAAGCAAAGCAGCTTCATTTATATACCGCTTCATATCGCGCTATGGGATGTCTAAGCGGTTTACAACTGTAAGCTCATTGCCCCCCAACAGTTGGGTACTCATTTTAGCGACCTCGGAAGGATGCAGGCCTGAGTCTAGCCTGAGCCCCTGGCTAGTATTGAACTCGCAACCTTGTGGTCTATGAGTGAGTGGCTGCAGTACTAGCATTTAACCACTGCGCCACCAGGGCTCCTAAAATACTGTATTCCAGGATTAGACAGTTTATTACAGTTCCACCATAAATGTTGATAGGATCCCTTAATTTTACAGCCTCACCAACAAAGTGGGGGGAGTGGAAAGTGGAATCTATGTGTAAGTCACACTGGAGCCAAATATTTATATAAAATTTTAAATGTAGTTTTCCTTATTTAAGAAGAAACAGTTTTGAAAAGGAACTTGCCCAACATATAACCCCATTTTTCTTTATCTATAGAGGCAGACACCTCTATAGAGGCAGTCAGTTTCCCATGCCCTTCTGAGACCATCTTATGGGGCCATATCAAAATCAATCCAACTATTATATATATATGGGAGACATAGCCTTTACCATAGCCATCCATCATGTCTAACAAAATTCCACATGGGGTGTATAGCTTGGTTTTGAATAATGTGATTATCTAATGAAATTACCAGCCTGATAGTACATAAGCCAATTTATAATTCAACTTTAAGTTTATTCTTCCACAGCTCTTGAAAGTGATTGGCCATCAGTATAAACGGTATTGTGTTTCCACACAATAAGTGCTGCTTTTAGAGTTGAATAAGTACATCTTGCAGATTTAAACACATTTTTTCACAATCCTTGATTTGATTTAGTTTGTGGTGGTAGGCAAAAGCCTGGTCAAAAGGATGGCTAGAGGATCAGATGTGACCAGCGTAGGGGGAAAAAAGGTGGGTGATGCTCATCAGTCTTCCTGAGGGACTGTTTCTCTCAAGATAGCATAGGATATTAGTCTTTTGCCAATTGTCGGTTAAAGAGACCAGGGATGCAGCTCTGTGTCTTGGGGCATTTATTCATCTAATCAGCTTTCCTTACAACCTTGGAGAAACCTTCATAGTTGTAGTGGTGATTGGCGTTAGAGCGCCAGTATCTGCTTGATTCAGGATTTTCATAGCGACAACTGAAGTGTACCTGAAGTGATCTTTCTCAGCCTGTACTTTCTTTCCCAGAAAGAGTCAGTCTTATTTTTAAGTTTTTGGTATTATACACTTGTGCCTCTGAGAATGTTACCTAAGAGTTATTTTAATGCTTTAGTTAAGAGGCACAATCTCTGTGATGGCAACAGTTTATCAAGGGTGGTGTTGTCCAGTGGGGAGATTAGATGGACAGCGATTCCCACAAGTACTACAAGGACATTTGATGCCATAGCAGGTGTAACAGGAGAAGTTTCTCACATTGGGTGGTAATAATAAAAAATAAATAAAATTTATTTATACTCCACCCCTCTGGTGGGACAGGTAGATGACGAGCCTCACAGTTGTTCCCATTCTGTCACTAACTCACATAGACATTGTGCAGACTTAAGTAAGCCACAGTCTGTCAAAAGATAGTGAAGAAAGGACAGAGATTCCAGTGAAAGTTGTTGCTGTGGAAAGAAGTCAGCTACATGTTCACTTGGTTGGATTCAGCTTGACCTTACTGCAAAGTGCTCAGAGAGAGAGAAGAGAGACAATTTTGAGCACTCTTTATGCTGGGTGTTGAAACTGCAAGGTACCACTTTTTTATATGTATATTTTTGTGGCTAAAGCAGTTACGGTAAGCTGATAAGTCTGTGTGCATGTGTATGTGCATATGCACACCCCAACCCTTTCTTGTCCAAAGAACTGACCCTCTGTCTTTTCTCTCCTTTTTAGTGAGTGACCAAGGATCCAGTAGCTCTGAGAGAGGTAAGTGTTAAGTGAATCCCAGCTCAAATTCACAGTGAACTGCAAGAGAAAAAGACAGAAGGTAATGGTTACCCTTCCACATCCATGGTTCTCTTTGATTCCTATCCATCCCCAGTACTTTCCAACCTTATGCAGAGTTTGGGCAACAGAAAGGGAAACACTCTCTGTCTTGTTTGGATTCTCCACCTTCTTGTTTGGATTCTCCACCTTCTTGTTCAGGACAAGACTGGAGTCTGGAAGGCACAGCCCAATTCCCATCCAGTGCATCCTAGCCAAAGAGCATCTGGACTCTGAAATTAGTACAGGGCTAATAAGCCTTTGAAGCCAGCCAGTATAGACACCGCTCATTGTAAACTTGCCTACCTCCCAGTGAGGCTCATGAAGCCTTATCCCCAGGCAACTAACGCCTTCCCCATCTTATAATGCACCTCTCAAGTCATGTGTATCATTTAAGGAAAGGCTAACAAAGTTTTCCTTCTCTCCATATCAGGGAGCATTGCACCCATCTAACAACTCCAAAGCAGGTAAATGGTGTGTGTGTGGTGGGAAGAGAGGGTGAAGCCTTGATAGAGAATCCAATGTCCAGTCCTTACTCCAGGGCAAATTCTCTCTGACTTTATGTAGGAAATCTCAGTAATTTTGAAGGGAAAGGAGTTCAGAGGAGGGAGGAGAAGAGTGCTGTGGCAGAGGGCATTTGGGCATTCATGATACTTGGAAAGGCATCCAATAAAATCCTCAGGAGAAAGAGAGATGGTAGAAGATGGTCTTAATTAGCTGGAGGGCTTCTGAGTATGGGTTAAAACACTTTGCACTAGCTGACAAAGGCCATCTTCCAATATCTTGAGATGTGTCTGCCTTTTTCTCTGTGGCATTCAAGATACTTGCCATACTGTCTGCCTGGCCCTGTACCACTTTAGCCAAGGGGCTGCTCTGCTCTGCTCTGCTCGCCCTACTGGACAAGGTTGTGTCTCTTCCATTTTGGGCACTTGGCTGCTATGCACTTTAGGAAAAAGAAAATGGTGAGAGTGATTTTCTAGAGACAGCAGGTGCCCAGAAAGCCCTTTCTTTCCCTGCTTGTGCATTTCATTTTGCAAGCAGCCTTCATTCTTGGCATCCTAGCCTTTTTTTGTGTAGTATAGTAGATTATGAGGTGTGAGATATGGAAATCTAATTTCCAACTTTGTTAGGCATGTTAAGGACAACTAATAAACAATATGACAGGTGAAACACTATATAAGCCACATTTATTAGTAACAATTATTCAATTCTGCAGAATTGGGCCCAATTAATTACCATAAAAGTTAAAGAGAGAGAGCACCGTTCCATTGATTTCAGGCCTTTTTATACATTTTTTTACTACACCATTTTTCCATCCTGTTTTCCTATTGGCTGGTTAAGACGTATGATCAATTTTAAGACCACCTTTTTCATGTATGTAAAAGTCCAACCCACAACATATATCTTTATACATCTTATAACCATTTAAATAGGGATAATTTATGCAAGGGTGGTTCAGGATTGTGCATGACCCTTATTGCAAATCAGTTTGTGCCTTTCTGTGACCCTTTGGTTACCTTTAGAAAGAAATGCTGTCGTAATTAATTTAGAATGTATCAATAAATCCTTCAATCTTTATCTCTTATTTCAGATTTAGCTTACTCCCTTTCCTTGAATTTAATCTACAAACAATTACGTACTTTGAAGTACTAATTTTATCAAAAATGGTAACAAGATTTATTCACTGTCTATTTTAATCAGAGCAATTAGTCTTTCTGGCATGTCTTGTTATGGCTAGATAAACTATTTTTTACCTTAAAGTTCAGAAATAAATATTAAAACTTTAATCACTTTATCGTATTAACCCTCTTTATAATTTTAAGGTATTAAGTCCATATTAGTTAATTATAGAAATTATTATTTAAGCTAATCAAACTAACTATTTAAGCCTAACATATTTTATAATGGGATATATAACAAAAAAGTATATTTCTTCCATGATTAATGGATGCAGTAAGTATATAAATATAGTAGAGATAACCTATGTTCCTGTGCCTTTGTAACAAGATTTGACAAGCGACAAGCTCAAGTGCCCCAAAAACCACCAAGCTCCCCAATCATTTTGCATACCTCCCATGGTTTAGGGCAGGGGTAGGCAACAAGGGCCAAGGGACTTCAGCTCCCAGAATCCCAGAAGCTATTGGCCGACATGGGACTATTGGCCAACATGGCTGAGGCTTCTGGGAGCTGAAGTCCCTCAGCCCTTAAAGGGGACAGGTTGCCTACCCCTGGTTTAGGGTGACATCTCAAGAATCAACGGTTGTTTTCAGTTTGTAAAACTGTGCCTGTCTCAGACCATATTATAGAACAGGGGTGGAAAAAATATGGCCCCTGACAGTTTTCCACCTCTGTTCTAAGGGGTACTCTTTAACTATTGGAGGAGGGAATACAAGAGACCATAAAACAGAACTCAAAGTCCATGTTGTGGTGGTACTTTTATTAAGCCAAATAAGAGGCAGAATATACATTATGTTAGGACATACTAGTAACATTTTAGAAATCTGATCTTTCAATTAGAGTTTACCTGTGCTCATTCTTGTATATTTTTGTTTATAAGTTTAATATATAGGACAAAAGCAGGTAGACTTCACTGATCAGAAAGTGTGTGATTGTATATTCTTGTCAGGGCCAGCCCTATTGTTGGGCAGAGAGAGGCAACTGCCTCAGGCAGCAAGTTCTGGAGGAGGGAAAATAACAACAACCTCCTGAACACTCTCTTTGATCCCCTTGACAGAGCTGTGTGTAAGCTTTTTAATGTGTAAAATTTACACATGTGTTGAATTAAATATTGAATTTACTTAAATAAAATTGTTCTAAACTTAATGATGTTACTTCCTTACAAAATGTTAAAATATGAATATACATGAATGTGCAAATGAAAATATGCACACTGAATAAACCATATATTTTTATTCATATACTATGTTGAGTTAGGGGTGCACGACATCTGCATGTTGATGTAAAGGGAGGTCCCAAGGGTAAAAATTTGAGTAACATTGGCCTGAGCTGTGTAACCAAAAATAGGTTCAGTACCTTGGATAGTTCTTTTGAAGTTTGGAATAAAACCTAGAGCCAGTTCACCACTTCACTTGCATGGAAAGCACCAACCACTAAGGTGTGGCTCAGACATCTTCTTCTGAGCAAAGCAAGTTCTGCTGCTCTCCCTCCATTTGGATTTTCCAGGTCCACCCATTAAAGGACCATAATTACCTGAAGGACATCTACACTCTTGAACAGAAAAGTCCAGAAATCTTGATAGCCATCTGCAGAGCAAATAAAGCCAGTGGGTGGGGATATATTAGTTAGCTAAGCTAGCCTAGCCACCTCCTGGGGTTTCCTGAAGAACTGGAGGTTCAGGCTTCTGAAAAATGAAATATTTGGCCAGAGCCATCTCTCGTTATCGAGACCGATACTCAGAGGAGAGACGGAACATGTACCCTTCCAGGTTTTGTTGGACATCAGGTTCCATCAGGCCTAGCCAGCTTTGCTGGAAATAAGGGAGTTGATGGGAGTTGTGGTCCAGGAATGTCTAGGTGGCTGCATGTTCTTCCTCCTTGCTAAAGGGAGACCTTAACTCAGTGTTCTTTCTCTCCAACACAGGGAGCAAAACAGCCATCTAGCAGCCCCAAAGCAGGTAAGTATCAGGAGGTGTGAGGAGAGGCCAAGGCCTTGAAAGGTAGACCACCAACTTCCACTCATGTTTTGCATGAACCCCCTAACAGTTCCATAGTGGCCTAAACACCCTGAAGCACCAGATCCTGCCTGATCTTGGAAGCTAAGTAGGGTCAAGTCTGGTTAGTTCTTGGAAGGGAGATGGCCATGGAATCGCAGGTTCCGTAGGCTATATTTCAGAAGAAGGAACTGGCAAAACCACTTGTGAGTATTCCTTGCCTAAGGAAGCCCTATGAAATGCATGGGGTCACCATAAATGGACAGGGGATTTGGAGACACATACAGTGGCCCCTTGGTATCTGCTGGGGTTTGGTTCCAGGACCTTCTGTGGATACCAAAATCTGTGGATGCTCAAGTCTCATTATATACAGTGGCATAGTAAAATGGTGTTCCTTATATAAAATGGCAAAATCAAGGTTTGCGTTTTGGAATTTAGATTTTTAAAAATATTTCTTTTTCGTGGTCTCTGTCAATCACACAAATGAATCCACGGAATTCACAGATTGATGCAGAATTATTCTGAGAGATGACTGTTCCCTAAAAGGAAATTCTACTGGACATAAACAGATCAAGAGATGCCTGAGGGAAATTGCAGCGCCACCAGTTTAGCTGATTTGCTCAGACCTTTACCAAATACTTTTGCTAAATACTATGAAACTAAATATGAATGGTAAATATTTGATATCTGATGCTAAGTACTATACTGACTGCTAGATGATCAGATTCTGCAAAGAGCCCTTGTGATTTTTCACACTCTACTGTGATGGTGAAGTATCAGGTGAGAGAGAGAGATAGGATTGTGGGTCCATGTAGAAATTGGAGACACGTCTCACGTCTTCTCCTCCTTGACAGCTCCTTCTCCTTGGGAGAGAAATCCTGAGATGGCCTGTCTGAATCTGCGATTGATTCCTGGGCTTCCATCATCTTGGATTGACTCCAACTTCAGATATATTTTGTTGTCTGCAGGAGAACTGATTTAATGACTGGATTGGTTGGTCTTCCACTGTCAGGAAGGGATTCTTCAGGATTTTGTCTTTTAGATTCTTATATCTCTCTTAGGGACTGGTTTGATCCCTGCAAAGTGCCTAGGATTCATCTGTACTCAGAAACATGCAGTGGCAGCTGATGACCCATGTGCTTGGGATACTATTCATGAGTAGAACCATATCAGATTGTAGTGAACTTTTTACTGCCTTCAAGCTTGACTTCCAGTGGAAAAGTTGCTTAAGAAAATGCAGAATTTTGCACTTATGCTGAAGTTAACCTATACCAATACAGGATTAGGAGGAACTTCCTCATGGATTACCTCAGATGGTGGTGGTCTCTTCTTCGTTGGTGGTTTTAAAACAGAGGGTGAATCGGCACCCTTTGACTGTGAGTTCCTGCATGGCAGGGGGTTGGACTGGATGGCCCTTGTGGTCTCTTCCAGCTCTGTAATTTTATAATACCTCAGGGATACTTTAGGTGTGGATTTTGTGCATTTCTAGGGGGTCAGACTTGATTGCCCTTACAGTCTCTTCCAACTCAATAATTTTGTGATATGACAAAAATGTGATGGGACAAATTTGAAGAAAATGTACTAAGAGTTATTGAAGTTTGTAGAGCTGGGGGAATTGTTCTGGACCCACCAACCCCCTCAAAAAAGGCAGCTCACATATTCGAGCCCCATTGAAACTAATGGCGTGCGTGCATGCAGGTACACATAGCCATTTTATGTATAGCCACATATTTCAGATGAATGCTTTATATTTTTACAATGATTTATTATCTGTAATGACTACGCTATTTTATTTTGAATTTTGTGTTTGCGTGCGTGGCTTTTTCGCATTGTATTTTAGAATTTTATATCATTGAAACAGTCATAAATGTTTTATTCTGTCTGTAAAGCATTCTGGGTGGTGCTATACAAATAAACAATGACGGCGACAATGACAATGATCATCATCATCATCATCCTCTTTTGCTGTCTTGATCACACTGTTGCTTGGCCACATATTCCAGTTTTCAGATGTGAGGATATGCTCTAGTTGGGAATAATATTTGGATTTCAGGCAGGGATGGGAGTTCTGCTGTCCTGTACACCGGAGATGAGCATAGTGCAGCCCACGATTCCACTTCTGTGGCCCCTAAAATCCCTCCACCTGCCCCCCAATTTAAAATATATATATTTGGCACAAATTTGCACCCAAATCATGCAGAAAGCCCCACCAAACACATGAAAAGACCCTAACATCAAAAGCACCCCAGAACCCTGTACTAGCCCCAAATAAATGTTTTCCTTATCAGTTCATCTCAAAATGGTGACAGAAAGTGATGTGACAGTTCCTGACATCATTTTGAAAAGGACTTCAGAGGAAAAACAGGCATTTGGGTCTGATGTGAGGGGTGCGCCCCACGGGAAGGATTGGGGGAAATTGACTCCTGGCCC
>CM034703.1:330351190-330361730 GCA_020142125.1 Phrynosoma platyrhinos
CACCAATTTCTGCTCCAGGTTCAGCACAGTGTGAACTTCCCACACCTCCCATGGGAAAGACCCCAAGCAGAGGTCGAACAGACAAGAAGAGAATTGTGCACATTGGAAGGGGGATAGAGTTATCACAGTACATTACGTAGAAGAGTACAACATAGCTTCACAGGGGAAGAGGGGTTGTTCCTTCCGCCTAAAGCAGATTCTCTCTCCAGGATTAGGATTTTCTGGTGTGGGCATCCCCCTTTCTTACTTATTGACTACCACACGTATGCGCTCCACCCACATGCTTCAAGCAGACTTTGAATGAGCCTATGTTACTTCCTTTGTTCTTTCTTCATATGCTCAGAATGCTCACTTTTTAAAAATTTATTTTGTTCTCCTTGCCCCTGATTTCAAAAACTGCTTATCTGGATGAAGTCAATATTTTCTTTGTAAGACAGCGTTCCCATCCTCTGCTGATTCTTCCTGTGGGGAGCAGATCTCTTATTTTATTTTCCCAATTCTCTGGAAGACCTTGCTCTAGATATTTCTTTGATGCTGGAGGTGAAGGGGAAGCATCTCAGCGCTGCCTTAGTCAACAGTCAAACTGATTGGCAGGGTGGTGGTGATAAGGAAACCTTTTTGACATGGTTGCATCACCCTAGCTTGACTTCTATCTCAGCAACCTATACTTTCCATTATCTATTTCTGAAAGAAAGAATGATCAGAATGGGTAAAATCTGTGCCCTGTTGTTACAGTCCAAAAATCAGTTATAATAATTTCTCATAAAGCATAGACAGCAGACTAGATGCTCTCATTGAACAGATTGCCTTTATTGCTAGCAATAGAGATTGAACCACCCCTGAATCGCTTCAGAAAGAGTGGCCCTGAGCCCAGGCTAGAATGAAACTTTTATACATATTGTTACAGCGAATATCAGTAGCTTCTAAAAATCAGTAGCTTCTAATAACAGCAGGTAACAAACAGAAGAATCGGAGCACAGATGGAGTTTATTTCTGCTAGCAGAAATATAGAAGTGACTGCTCCCGGGATCTTTCCTTACAAGAGCAGCAGCATACATAGATTGACAGCCAAGTTATATACACACAAGCTTACAAAGAGCACTCTCATTAACTCATTACAAGCTTACAAAGAGCACTCTCATTAACTCATTACTTAGACAATGTAACTCCCATTAACTTAGTCCCTAGACAAAGAGCATCTGTGACTTTGAACATATGTCTTTCAGTCATATATTCTATAGGCTATAAATGTCAATTTTGACCCAGACATATGCACTTTTAAGTATCCTGTAATTTCCATTAGCTTGCCAAAGGACTGGCTAAATTGGTAACTCTTATCAATGACTCCTTTTAGCTGCATTAACTACTATCACTATCATCAGCAGACAAGATGAAGTCATTCACTCTTTTCCTCCTCCCATCTGCATTTACCTCCATCTCACCCCAAGACAGATGTCCAGTTCAGTCTACAACCAAATGCTCTCTTAAAAATCAACTTAACCATTTCCTACAAAATTCAGTTCTAAGCCTTTAGTATTGATTACTTATAACATGCATATTTTAGCTATATTTTAACCTTATCACTGTCACTTTCCACTTACCTCCGCTATGATTGTAGTACTTGAGTGCAGTCTCCAGGTCCACTCGGGACAATTCCTCATTATTCCGCACACACTGGGTGGTCCGCTCCCAGTACCGAGGATTGTCCTCGACTACCTTTGTTATCCATGGAGCTTTAGGACGACGTCTCCTTGTACTGGGATCATAGTAAACAATCGGCTGGTCATCCACATACACCACAGAGAAAAACTGGGGCACCTGCTGACCATGTTCTGACACAGATGCGTAGAAATAGCGCAGGGAATGTGAGGAGTCTGCTGGAAAGGAGAGAGAAAGGGGAGAAAGCAGGTATGATTATAATATCCAACTAGACACATTTTGTGCAGTAAAGAAAACCAAAAGGTGCACAATATGGGCATTAATGAAGAGCAAGATTTTTAAAAAACACATAGATGAGAAAAAGAAATAGATAATTAAGTTGACCATTGTTCCCTCCCAGTCGTCACAGCCTTCTATTAGTAGCGTGTTATGGCTCTATCTGACTCGGAAGGATACATACAGGAATACGTCTAGCAGCTTTGGATCTAACTGTGTTGCTGCAAACATTGTCAATAGCTGCCACACTCCTTTTTTTAAAAACACAGCTATACAGGGTTCACTGGCACCTAGAAAGTATAGCTTTTTATCACCAAAGTTTGTAATGACTTCCATTTATTATATACATCTTGTCAAATCTTGTTTGCTATACTGTGCCATCACAACCCAGGGACAGAGCCAATGTATCTTTATAGTATCTTTAAGACACTGCCTGCTGTTAGAGTCTACAATGCACTGCAAAATCTGGAAAAATAACATGGGGTGCCAAGTGAACTGGGGAAAAACCAGGGAAAAGTTATGGATCCTGCAGCTGAGGCACTGCTGCAATCCCTATATAGAGTCCCAAACTAGGAAATTCAGAGGTGCACCAGAGTGGTGTCACAAGCCAAATTATTCAGTTGCGCACTTTGTAATCAGAGTATATATCTTTAAAGTACAAAAAATTGTGATTTAGTATGTCCATAGGGATGCCATGAGTTGAGATCAACTCGAGGACAATTAACAACAAAACTGAATAAAAAATATAATACAGGAAGTTAGATCTGTGAGAGTCTGTAAGAGGCCTGTGAGAGTGTGCAGGTATCAGCAGAAAACTGGCTTCACCATAAGGCCGGGAAGAATGCTTACTGGGACATAAACAAGGTAAGAGGTGAGAACACCAGTGCTTCTAGCCTCACCATCTGAGACATGAGTAGAGGTAACCTACAATAACCTTTAAGCCATGTCCAGTAGATAGCACAACTTCTCTAGCCATGCACAGAGAAATGTCATCACGAGGAGAGGCAGTCAGACGCCTCGTGTACAGGAGATTTCTGTTCTGACTGGAGAAGTATAAGTAATATTCAGTTTAACACCTTTGTTTTGAAAGGAAAGATAAATTGGGTGAGACTAAGGAAGGAACAAAAGCAGTTAAGATAGAGCCCTAGATTTTGACCGCCTTAATGGCATGTCTCCACGGAGGAAGATTGCTGTCTGAGACAGCCATGCTGTTCCTGACAGACTAATAGGTGGTAATGGTAAGGCTATACCAGGATAGATATACACTTGTCCCTCCACATTTGCTTGGGTTAGGGGCACAGGACCCCCATGAATGTGGAAAAACAATAAATAACAAAAACATGTTTTTACCTGAGAGAACACTTCTCTAGAAATCTCTAGGTCCTCCAGTGCAACTCTGTGGTCAACATCTACCAGACACTGACCATAGAATTGCGCTGGAGGAGCTACAAATACCTAGTGCAGAGGTAGGCAAACTGTCCCCTTTAAGGGCCGAGGGATTTCAGCTCCCAGCAGCCTCAGCCATGTTGGCCAATAGTCTGGGATGTTGGCCAATAGTCTGGAATTCTGGGAGCTGAAGTCCCTCGGCCCTTAAAGGGGACAGTTTACCCCTGATCTAGTGGATTGTTCTCTCTAGGAATCTCTGGGTTCTCCAGTGCAACTCTGTGGTCAACATCTGCCAGACATTGACCATAGAATTGTGCTGGAGGAGCTACAAATGCCTAGTAGAATGTTCTCTCTAGGAATCTCTAGGTCCTTCGGTGTGACTTTTGGTTAATGTTTACCACAGAGTTGTGCTGGAGGACCTAGATATTCCTAGAGAGAACATGTTAATAAAATCTGTGAATAATCAAATCCGCAAAAGTCAAAACTGTAAATGTGGAAGGATGAGTGTACTTGTCCCATTATGCTTCTAATAGATGCCTGTTAATAGACTTATGATGTAACAGATGCTGTTAACATTTTAGAATGCTCAAGAAGATTAATCCTTGAATGCCTCTTTAGAGATGCCTCAACAGATAAAATAGTATTCTTAAAATAATCAATGGTTATGAATATAGTATAAAGGACAGAGTTCTGTACACATAAAACATTTATGAAATATATGTGCAATAACTTAACAGACACTATGGAGCGTTTTAAAAAATCTGATGAGGATAATGATGACAATGCAGAGAATGCTGTATTTTAGCAGCACTCAAAAGTTTGAAACAAGACTGGCAGAAGTTGCTGGCTGACAGTAGCAGACACTTGGAGCTACTTGGCTCAAGGGAAAACAAAGAAGCAGAAATCACTCCTAGTTCCCTCACCAACCAGTGAGTGAGCGTGCATCCACATACATATGTACATAATTCTCTCTCCCCCCTTTTTTCTCACACACTAATACAGAAACTTTCTCCCCATGTAAACAATGGAACAGCAGCCCCTAGTGTTCGGAGCGGGAGCAGACACTTCTTTCCTGTCACCTCATTTCCCAGAAAAGGAATCCTAAATCTACAAGCAGCCCTATACCTTTTGGGAGCTAGTTTCAAAACATAAAAGACAGTATGCAAGCTGGTTTCATCAGGCAAAGATGTCAAAGATCATACAGGAGAAAATAAGGTGATGATGTCTGTGTGAGATGTTATCAGTTAAGGTATTAGCCTATTCACTCAAATGCATAAAGCAGCACCTTTATTACAGCATGACTTTGAGTGGTCTATACCTTTTAGCTTAACAAAGGACCTGCCAGACTTTGTCAGAACGGCACATCGAGACCCCCCCACCCTAGGTTCTAGAAATCCTGGGGTGGACTCTATTTTTCAAAGCCCTGAGCACCTCCCCCCCATACACACATTTTGATGGGGTGGGGATGGCAAGAAGCCTTGGGAGAAGAAGATGACGAGGAGGACAGGGGTGGGGTGAGAAGCAGCCTTGGGAGGAGAGGAGGACGGAGGAGGACAGGGGTGGGGGCGAGAGGAAGCCTTGGGAGAAGAGGACAAGGAGGACAGGGGTGGGGGCAAGAAGAAGCCTTGGGAGAAGAGGAGGATGAGAGGAACCCTAAGACGATCTTGGGTTTTTCTTGGCAAGACTGGTTCAGAGGAGGTTTGCCATTGCCTTCCCCTGAGGCTGAGAGTGTGTGACTTGTTCAAGTTCACCCAGTGGGTTTCATGGCAGAGTGGGGAATCAAACCCAGGTCTCCAGAGTGGTAGTCCAACACTCAAACCACTACACCATGCTGGCTCCTTTTTCCATGTACAACCTATGAAACAATTGTGGACTTTTATGTTGTTCTTGTGTGCCTTCGTCTTTTCCAAATTATGGCGACCCTAAAGCAACCTTATCATGGGGTTTTCTTGGCATGTTTCTTCAAATGGGGGTTGCCATTACCATCCTCTGAGGCTGAGAGTATGTGACATGCTCAGGGTCACTTACTTGGCCATAAATTGTACATACCCCAGAATGCATCACCTAGTGTATTGGCAGTATTTTCCCCCAACACTTTCTCATTTCCCCCCCCCCCAACCATCTCATAGCTGGGAGATGGAAATAATTTTTAAAGCAGCATTTAAATCTGGACTATTTTTTAAAAAATAAGGTCCAAAACACACTGCAGGAATAAATGCTATGGAACATGGGAGCTGTAGTTTGTTGTGTTTATAAGTGACAGTTTTCCTGCTAAGTACCTGCATGTCATAAGCATTTGAATTAAAATTACGTACCATATTGAAATCCAATCTGATTTTTTTTAATTTTTATTTGGTGTGCAATGGAAGAGGGGTAGTCGTATACAGCGAGTATATCCCAAACTCTATATTTTAACTGGAAAAGTTGTGGGTCGTCTTATACACTGGAAAATACTGTTAACAACAACCTAATCAAGGATAACAGAAACATTATATACCTTATTTTCCTGTGTATAAGACTACTTTTTTACCTGCAAAATCTGTGGCTAAAGTGGGGGGTCGTCTTATACGCCAGATATAAGGATAATGAGGATAGAGGTGCTAAAACTCTATATTTTGACTGGAAAAATGGGGGGTCGTCTTATACGTGGGTCGTCTTATACGCCGGAAAATGCGATATATACACGCACGCACACGCGCGCACACACACACACACACAAACTCACAGCATCTGGCCACATTCATCCTGTCTCTTGTTTTGCAAGACCACTGAGAAGGCAGGGTATAAGGAGAGAATGAATGGAAATAGAAGGGGGGGTTTTGCACACAGACTCCGCAGTCAGTTTAACAGGGAACCATGCATTTTATTTGGACACAGAAACAGGAAGCAGCAGTCCAAAGCCACATGCCGTTACAGTAAATTGCATCATCATCAGCTATTGGTCTCAATCAGTCCTTTTGAACAAATAGAGTCTTAAAGCTGGAAGGGATCTCAAAGGCCATCTAGTCCAACCTTCTTCCATGCAGGAATAGACAACTAAAGCATTCCTGAAAGATGCCCATCCAACCTTTGTTCAAAAAGCCACCAAAGAAAAGTCCACCACTCTCCAAGGCAATAAATCCACTGTGGGAAAGTTCTCACAGTAAAAAACATCTTCCTAATGTTTAGGTATAATGTTTTCTTTTACTTTGAGTTATTGGTTCATTTTCTAGTTTCTGAAGCAACAGGAAACAAGCTAGTGCCATCTTCTATATGACATCAGATATTTAAAGATAGCTATCATTCCTCACAAAGCCTGGTTTTCCGATCTGTGATCATCTTGGTCCCCCTTCACAGGAACACATTGCACACAGACACACACCTCACTAACCTCCCTTCACAGCAAAAGGCAACTGAGACAGTGCAGCAACATCCTCTAGTGTCCTGACCAGGAGAAGCCACTTCTCATCCAATTTTCCAGAAAATGCAGCATCTCCCAAACCCTGATCCAGCCTTTAAAAAGGCTGATAGCTCTGTCTGGCCTGAAGTCAGAGAGCCTCTTGAGCAAAGCCACAGCCAATAATTCACCTGGTGCAGCTTCTCAGCATGACTGTATGCAGGTAGGATGAAGAAAGTTGACGTTAAGGCACATGAGAAAAGCACTGTTCAGAAACACAAACACACCTGAAACTGCCCTTTCCTTGAACACAAAGTTTCCTTTCATATGCCACAACGAAGTATTCAGGAAAGCAAGAAGGACTTCAGAAAACAATGGGACTAACCTTTGGAATATGTCGGATAACTTTTGGAATAGGTCGGACAGGGTGAAGAATCCTTTCACCGTATCTATTCAATACAAAAAGCCGGCTAGGACAAAGAAGATGGAGTGAAAATGGGAGAAAGGAATATCAACAATCTAAGATATGCAGATGACACCATACTACTAGCTGGAAACATCACAGACCTAGAGCAGGTTTACTACTGAACATAAAGAAAACAAAAATAATGACCATGGAGAAGCTACATATAAATTCAACCTAGACAATGAGGAAACAGAAACAGTAAAAGAGTTCCTATACCTGGGATCAAGTCTTGGGTTTATAATCCTTCCCCAGTAATACCTTTTAGTAACAATGCAATCAAGCATTTTTGTTGTTTTTGCATATTTATATTGTGTGTTGTATATTTTTAATAACTGTTTTGTAATTTGTTTTGCTGAGTTGTTTTTTGGGGGTGAGTGGGGGTGGGAATGAGGAAGGGGATCTGATTTTATGTGAACTGTTGATGTTTTGAATTCTGTACGCCGCCCTGATTGCCTGGCAGAGGGGCGGGATATAAATAAAATGTATTATTATTATTATTATTATTATTATTATTATTATTATTATTGATCAGAATGGAAACTGCAGTCAAGAAATCAGAAGAAGACTAGGAATGAGGAGGGTAGCTATGAAAGAACTAAAAAAGTGCCTAAAGAGCAAAGATATACAACTAAGGGCCTATGCAGACTGCTAGAAATAGTGCAAATTGAGTCCACTTGACCTGCCCTGGCTCAGTGCTAGGGAATCATGGGAATTGTATTTTTTTTCTGAGACATTGAGCCTTCTCTGTCAGAGAGCTCTGGTGCCACAATAAACTACAGTTCCCATGATTCCCTAGCACAGAGTCAGGGCAGTTAAAGTGGACTCAATTTGCACTATTTCTGGCAGTCTGCAAAGGCCCTAAGTATGAAAGTTATATTCCCTATTACCATATATGGATGCGACAGTTGGACAATTAATAACACGGATAAGAAGAAAATCAACTCCTTTGAGATGTGGTGCTGGAGAAGAGTGCCAAGGATACTGTGGACAACAAAAAAGACAAAGAACTTCGTCCTTGAACAGACCAGGCTTGAATTCTCCCTGGAAGCCAAGACGACAAAACTTAGACCATCGTACTTTGGCCGCGTCATCAGAAGGCACAAATAATTAGAAAATACAATACTAGGAAAGGTGGAGAGAAGTAGAAAGAGAGGAAGACCACATGTTAGATCAGGGGTAGGCAACCTTTTTGAGCCAGGGGCCGGGTTGCTGTCCCTCAGACAATTGAGGGGCCAAAGCACCAAAAATAAATAAATAAATAAGAATAAAAATATATTTTTAAAAAAACATTAAAAAATTAAAAAAATATGCATGCACACTCTCTCAGCCCCAGAAAAGCCATGGCAAAACCTCTGTGGAGATTTTGCCAAGAAAACCCCAAGAACAAATAATAACAATAATCAATATCATCATGGCGGGGGGCGGCGGGGGGGCGGCAGGACTGGTCTGGGGCCGGTTGAAAGGCCTCGGGGGGGCGCATCCGCCCCCCCCCCCAAGGCCTTAGGTTGCCTACCCCTGTGTTAGATGGATAGACTCCCTTGGAGTGTGGTGGAGTCTCCATCTTTGGAGGTCTTTAAACAGAGGCTGGATGGCCATCGGTCAGGGATGCTTTGATTTTGAGTTCCTGCATGGCAGAATGGGGTTGGATTGGATGGCCCTTGGGGTCTCTTCCAACTCTATGATTCTATGACTCTATTAAGGAATTGGAAGAGTTTGCAGGAGTTGGGCAGAGCAGTTGTGGATGGGGAGTTTTATAGGTGTCTCCACAAGATAGCCATGAGTCCCGATTGACTCAAAGGTGAGTAACAGCAGCAACAACAACCCCCTTTGGAAAGGGATCTGGAACAGAGCAAAGGGGAGTGGGGTTAAGTGTCTAAACCAAAGTAGACCAAATTTGTGAAAGCTTATGTTAACAACTTCTTTCGCACAGTTACGAGGGTAACAGACTGCCAGAAATAGTGCAAATTGAGTCCACTTTTATGGTTAGGGTTAGTGCTAGGAAATCATGGGAATTTTTTTTTCCCTGAGACATTGAGCCTTCTCTGTCAGAGAGCTCTGGTGCCACAATAAAATACAGTTCCCATGACTCCCTAACCCTAACCCTTAAAGTGGACTCAGTTTGCACTATTTCTGGCAGTCTGCAACCCCTCTTACGGCCTAAGCAGACTGCCAGAAATAGTGCACATTAAATTGAGGCACTGCCCTGGCTCAGTGCTAGGGAATCATGGGAACTGTAATTTATTGTGGCACCA
The DNA here is from genome assembly GCA_020142125.1 of Phrynosoma platyrhinos. Classification (NCBI taxonomy): domain Eukaryota; kingdom Metazoa; phylum Chordata; class Lepidosauria; order Squamata; family Phrynosomatidae; genus Phrynosoma; species Phrynosoma platyrhinos. The sequence continues at coordinate 330,360,606 of CM034703.1, forward strand.
GAGCTCTCTGACAGAGAAAGCTCAATGTCCCAGAAAAAAAATACAGTTCCCAAGATTCCCTAGCAATGAGCCAGGGCAGTGCCTCAATTTAATGTGCACTATTTCTGGCAGTCTGCTTAGGCCTTTAGTCGCAAAGGTGCTACAAGACCCCTCTGAAGACCAAGTCAAAACAGGTGACGCCCCTCTTCTGTCTTTTGCACCCTCATCTCAGGCTGTTCAAGCAGACAGACTCAACTCAGGGAGTCCCAGCCCTGAATATGCAAGACCTGAGCAAGGCTGCTGCGGACGGATTTGTTGGAGGTCTCTCCTGGACAGGGTCACCAGAAGTCCTAACTGGACAGCTTTTGTTCTTGTGTGCCTTCAGGTCCTTTGCAACCCCAAATCAAGCCCATCACAGGTTTTTCTGGATCTGTTTTTTTTTGGGGGGGGGGTTGCCAGTGCCTCCCTCTGAGACTGAGAGACTTAAGGTCACCCAGTGGGTTTCCATGGTGGAGTGAGGATTCGAACCCTGGGTCCAATGCTCAAACCACTACACAGTGCACACTGGCTATCTTCACTACAGATCCCAGGCTGGCTTGGGACAGGGAACTCCAAAATTATATTGCACTTTCTTTCTCACATGGAAGCGACTCAGAAAAGGGGAGTGAGTCTGGAGGAGACTCTGGAGGAATCCAGGGGTGCAGCTACACTGTAGAAATAGTGCAGTTTGACACCACCTAAATTTCCATGGCTCTATCCTACAGAATCCTGGGATTTGTAGCTTAGTGTGGCACCAAGCACTCTTTTGCTTCTTCTTCTTCTTCTTGTGTGCCTTCAAGTCGTTTCTGACTTATGGCACTCCTAAGGGGGACCTATAATGGGTTCTTCTTGGCCAGGTTTTATTCCGAGGAGGTTTGCCATGGCCTTTTCCCTGAGGCTGAGAGAGTGTGACTTGCCCAAAAACCACCCAGTGGGCTTTCTTAGCTGAGCAGGGTCTGGTCTCCAGGGTCACAAGAGTCCAAGCCTCAAAAGCACTGGGCCACTGCTGGCCCTCTTTGGCAGAGAAGGCTCAAGACCTTGCAAAACTACAAACCCCAGGATTCCACAGGATGGAGCGACCACCTTTAAAGTAGGGTCAAACTGCGT
>CM034703.1:330371966-330383650 GCA_020142125.1 Phrynosoma platyrhinos
TGGAGTTTCGTCTGGTTTATTACTGGATTTATTCTTATTTCACTTTGTGGGCCACGTCTGATAAGGTCCTAAGATGTGGTTGCTTGGAAGGCTGAATCCAATAAATCAAACTCTCCCCCCTTATCTACCAAGTTTTTTCTTCATTAAATCAGGGTGGGCAAAGTGCAGTCCTGGAGCCCATAGTGCTGGATTTTTTTTTTTTTGATCTTTTTTTTGTGGCCCACAATCCTCCCAGTTTGCACAGATTGTCTTCTATCTTCCCCTCTGTCCAAAGGTGATTTGTTTCATTTGAAAGCATGTGAATACAACAGAAGAAAATCCATTCTTTTGAGATGTGCTGGGGAAGAGTGCTGAAGATATCATGGACGGCCAAAAAGGCAAACAGTGGGACCTAGAACAGATCAAGCTTGACCTTTCCCTTCAAGATAAGATGACTAAACTGAGGCTGTCCTACTTTTGCCACATCATTAGAAGAGATGACTCTTTACAAAAGACAATAATGCTGGGAAGGGAGAAGGCAGTAGAATCATAGAGTTGGAAGTGACCTCAAGGGCCATGAAGTCCAACATCCTGCCATGCAGGAATACACAGTCAGAGCAATCCTGACAGCACCCCTATCCAACCTCTGTTTAAAAACCTCCAAAGAGGGAGATTCCACCACAGGCAGCTTATCCAAATAACTCTTACTGTGAGGAAGTTCTTCCTAATGTTCAGGTGAAATCTCTTTCCCTGTAGTTTGAATATGTTGTTCTGGTGGCGCAGTGATTAAATGCCTGTACTGCAGCCATTCACTCATAGACCACAAGGTTGCAAGTTCAATACTAGCCAGGGTTCAGGCTACTCAGGCCTGCATCCTTCCGAGGTCGCTAAAATGAGTACCCAACTGTTGGGGGACAATGAGCTTACAGTTGTAAATCACTTAGACATCCCATAGCACGATATAAGCGGTATATAAATGAAGCTGCTTTGCTTTTCTGAAATAAATACCACTAACTAGAACCTTACAAAGACTTCAGAACTTTGCTTTGCTTTATTCTTTGGAGCTGCAGAATCAAATTTGCTTTGTCTTCAGCATGACAACCTTTCAAATATTTAAACAAGGATATCATGTCACCCCTTAACTTTCTCTTCTTAGGGCCAAACATACCTGGCTCCCTAAGTTGCTTCTCATAAAGCATGGTTTCCAGACCTTTCACTATTTTAGTTGCCCTCCTCTGGACAGACTCCAGAGTGTGGCTTGTTAACATCCTTTTGGAATTGTGGTGCCCAGAACTAGATACAGTATTCCAGATGAGGTCTGACCAAAGCAGAAAGATAGGACCTTATCACGCGGGGCCCAATCCTGACAGAATCCAATAGAAATCCCAACCTAATACGTATTATTTTCCCGTGTTTACACGCGACGTCACACAGAACCCCGACACAATGTGGCATGATCCGAGTTCTTTTGAATTTCGGTTTCTTCAGGAGGTGCAATTGCGCGACGGGAATCATTTCGCTTTCATTTCACTTTTACCGTAAGTATGGTCACCAAATACGTATCGCCAAATACGTATCGCCTCTCCCAGGGGGACCTCCTCGGAGCGCTGCTCCGACGCAAGGCCGGCGCTCCAAGGAGGAAATCCTTGGAGCGCCGATTTGACGCAGGGCCGGTGCTCCAAGGAGAACCTCCTCGGAGCGCCAGCTCTCCAAGGGAGACCTCTTCGGAGCGCTGCTCCGACGCAGGGCCGGCTCTCCAAGGGGGACCTCCTTGGAGCGCCGATCCGATGCAGGGCCGGCTGTCCAAGGGGGCCTCCTCTGAGCGCCGCTCCTACGCACGGCCGGCGCTCCAAGGAGGACCTCCTTGGTGAATGCTGTGGCGGGAGGTCCTCCTCGGAGTGCCGGCTGTGCAGAGGGCCGGCTGCACCAAGGACGACCTGGGAAAGGGTGACAGGTGCGGCGAGTGACAGCCACGGCGAGCATAGTGCGCATGTGCAAGAACATCATTGCTTGTTCATGTACGGGATTTTCTCACTTGTGTGTGAACAGCAAATACGTAATGACTTGTGTGTGAACGGCAAATGCGTAATGACGGTTTCTTAGCAGTTTCTTTTCGGAATTTGTCATTACAGGATTATTATCGCTTTGTGGGCCACGTGTGATAAGGTCCATAGAAAGAGAAGAAGATGACATACCAGATGGATATATTCAATCAGGGAGGCCATGGGCCTGAGTCTGCAAGATCTGAGCAGAGCAGTTGAGGACACAGGGGACCTGGGAGATGTCTCATGAAATGAGTTGAAATTGATTCAAGGGCAGTTAACAGCAACAAGAATGGGGATCCACACTTTAAATACTTTGAAAGCCCTCCCCAGTGTTAGTTAGCATTTTAAAATATCAATGAAAAAACAAAACAGAAGTTTACTTCATGCCTTTCATCTCCATCTCATTTTGGGGGGCATGTTTAGATGATAGGGTCCGAGAAGTGCCCCTTAGACCTGTCACAATTGCCCACCTCTACTTTAAATATTTAGTCACTACTGGAACCTTTTTTGTTTGGTTTTTTCCTCTTTAAATGACTGTATTTGATGTCTGTTTATTTTTCTTCTTAGCATGATTATTTTCTTTGTCTCTTCCTGAGTCCATGCAAATTGTCTTTCCCTCATTTGTGTTGTACTTTTCAGAATGTGTGAGCCAGAGGTGGTTTCCCATGAATTCCTAAATAGCCTTTATTGCAAGGTTATAAAGAGATAGGTTTCTCTTTTCATATACTTATCTATCTGTATTTCACCTAGCATGTCTTGGGGTTTTCTTTCAGCAGTAAAGGCTGCTGTGGCAAGTCAAATTTAGAAAATCAGTTTTTAGCCTACCAGTTCTAACTTCTTTCCACATTCTTTGTTTGGATTGTCACTCCTTTTTCAGAGGCAGCTACTGTCAGCGAAATTGACCACTGATTTCTCTGAAGCAACAAGGACGCCTTTGGGTGAGTCACAGACATCATGTTTCTGGAGGAATGGGCAGGAGTGTGAAAGAAGTATAAGTGTCTTAGGTAAGAATAGTTCAAAATATTTTTAGCTGGGTTTTTGAAGTCTGTTATTTAAGGACTGCTTTTACTTATTTAAGGAATTTAAGCAATTTGTATCACTTACAGGTAGTGGAGAATTGCCCCCAGTGCCTCCTAAATCATCTCTGCTCAATGATGAAATGGAAGGAGTCTCTGTACAACCAGATCAGGTAGAGGGGGTGATCATTTGGGGTGCTGCCAGACCTGAAAGGATCTGCCAAGATCTGAAAGGATGTGCCCTAACAATACAATTATGATCCTATTTTACTGACCATGGCTGCATCCTGTGGAACTCTAGGATTTTGTAGTGTGGTGAGGTGCTAGATTTCTCTCTGGCAGAGAATTCTAGATACCACTGCCTAAACTACAAATCCCAGGATTCCAAAATATGGAACCATGACCGTTGAAGTGGTATCAACCTGCTATGGTTGTGTTGCTTGAAAGAGACTGAAGAAAGCTTTTAATGTCATTATGAAAAGCTTGTTGATTCTCACTGTTACTATAATTTTTGCATTGTGCTTTTTTGAGAAAGAACAGTTACTCTCAGAACTTGGAAAAGTTATGTATTTGGACTACAGTTCCTTCTGTGCCAGCACAGAGGATTCTGGGAATTATCAATGATGTATTCAAGTCTTTTACTCCAAGTCTCAAGTCAAGTCTCAAGTCTTAGAGCCAACTTTACCATTAACAAATGAGGTGGTGGTGAGGTGTGTGCAGAGTTTCAGTAACTAGAAAATCAAGAAGATGTGCACAAAGTTAGGTAAAAAATTATCAGAAGGAAACAGCAAACAGGCAACAAGCTTGAGACAGAAGTGCAGTGGACACAGGCTGCTGAGTAGCTCTCAAGCACCACCTCAAGCCCATTGTCTAACACGTTTGCTTTTTCTGGATGAAGTTAGGCCAGCAGGTCAGTTGCTAAAAATATAAAAGTCCGAGTCGAGTCAACTCAATGCATCATTTATTGTCAAGTCAATTCCAAGTCGAGTCATTGAAGTGATTTGAATCTGACTTGAGTCTGAGTCAGTCGACTCAAGTCTATATCACTGGAAATTACATTCCTCAAAAGTATCTTTCTCAAATTCTGATTATTATCTGCATGGAGGATGTTTGTCAATCCTCATCTCCTTCTCCTTTTCAGGGACCAGTGACCTTTGAGGATGTGGCAGTGTATTTCACAGAGGAGGAGTGGGCTGTCTTGGACACAGGCCAAAGAGCCTTGCAATGGGAAGTCATGGTGGAAAATTATGGAAATCTGATCTTTTTGGGTAAGTCTTCTTTCCTTTGGTTGAAAAACATCAAGAAATGTTTTAAAATAGCTGTTGATGTTTCACCTGAAAATGGTGCCAAAACACAAAATGTGATTACAGTCGGCTGTCTGTATCAGCAGGCTAGCTATCTACAGCTTTGAGCATCCTTGGCTCTCCCCGTCTCATATACGTCAATGGTGGTATGTGCACCTAGCCACACCAATGTGGACACATGCACATCACTATCCATAGACTTATATGGGCTTGAGATCTCATGATATTTTGTATCCCTGGGAGTGGTGGTAATCAAACCCCATTGATACAGCAGGCCAATTGTATTTTGCTACTTCATTCCCAGTGATTCCTGAAAACTCCACAAAAAGAGCCAGAAATATGACAACTTCCAAATTGCCAAAAATGCACCCCACACTTGGAGCACTAAGGGGCGGGGGGATGGTGGTGGTGGTGGAAATTTTTTCCTCTTACAGTTGCCTACCTCTGCTGTAAGGTCTGGTTATATTCTGACCCTGAACAAAAGGAGCAGTGGCAGTTCTACCTTCCAGGGCTTTTGTTAGTCATGGCTATTTCACCTGCATTCCAAGTCATGGCTTCCCTTGTGAGTATTGGCGATACTGACTGGAAACTCATTTTCTCCCTCAAGGGTTGACTGTTTCTCTCTCTTTGTCCCAGCAGCTGATGGGTGGAGGTACATGAATGAGGAAGAGCCTTGGAAGGAATCCTTAGATGGAGTTACATGCAAAGAGCAGAAGGAAGAAAAAAGGGAAACTGCGACAACACAGAACAAGGGAAACATATCCTTTGCTTTTGAAGACACTAACTTCAATGAAAGGACAGACAATGAAAGGAAAAAGAGTATGTGCAATGTGTATGGGAAAAGCTTTAGTCGTAGATCTCACCTTAATGAACACAAACGAATTCACACTGGGGAGAAACCATATCAATGCACAGAGTGCGGAAAGAGCTTCAGACGGAGTACTGATCTTACATCACATCAGAGAACACACACGGAAGAGCAACCTTTTAAATGTTCTGAGTGTGGAAAGAGTTTTCGGGGGAGTTCAGATCTGAGATCTCATAAACGAATACATACGGGAGAGAAACCGTATTCATGCTCTTTGTGTGGGAAAAGTTTCAGTCATAGTATCAGCCTTAACTCTCATCAGAGAATCCACACAGGGGAACAGCCGTTTAAGTGCGGGGTGTGTGGAAAAAGCTTCACTCGGAACACGGGCTTGACTTTACACCAACGAATTCATACAGGGGAGAAGCCATATACCTGTTCCTTGTGTGGGAAGAGCTTTAGTCACAGCAAAAGTCACGCTATCCATTTAAAAGTACATGCTGGAGAGAAACCATACACATGCTCAGAGTGTGGGAAAAGTTTCATTGGGAGTTCATACCTTAAATCGCATCAAAGAATCCACACTGGGGAAAAACCTTATATGTGCTTAGTGTGTGGAAAAAGTTTCCGGTGGAGCACAAACTTCAATGAACATAAAAAAATCCACACAGAGGAGAATGTGGTTAATCCCAGAAATGGCTGGTTTGTGGAAAGAACTCCTGTTGGAGGACAGCTCTTCATATCAGAGGATATGATCCAAGGAGAAAGCATATATGTAGGCTAGAGCACTTTTTAACTAAGACTAGGAGTGAAAAAAATTCACAAAACCACCTCTGTTGGTATGTAACAGGGGCAAGAATCATGCAGCCCCCCAGGTATTGTTGGACAGCAATTCCCAGCAGCCCCAATAGTGGTGAGGAATGCTGAGAGCTGCACTCCAACAACATCTTGTGGGCCACGTGATTTCATCCACTTAAAAGATTCCCAATTTCATCTTACAAGAGATCATGTTACAAGATTCCTGCGCTGCCTTCTAGAACCATAGAAACTTACAGAATTGGAAGGAAAACAAGGACTATCTTGTCCAACTCTCTACCATGCAGAATTTGTCTCTCCCTGGTTTCCTCTACTGAAGAATGTTTTCCCGTATAATGTAATTATATTTATTGTTAATCATTTCCTCCTGCCACCAGTACACTTGGGTCCAAAATAAACCAGTTTGAGACTGATTTAACTGCCTTGGCTCAGTGCTAGGGAATCCTGGGAAATGCAGTCAGCCCTCCATATCCATGGATTTTTTTATCCACAGATTCAAGCATCCACGGTCTGGAAATATTTTTAAAATATATAAATTTCAAGAAGTAAACCTTGATTTTGCCCTTTTATATAAGGGACACCATTTTACTATGCCACTATATATAATGGGACTTGAGTATCCACGGATTTTGGTATCCACAGAGGGTCCTGGAACCAAACCCCAGCAGATACCAAGGGCCCACTGTAGTTTATTGTGGCCCCAGAGCTTTGTGACAGAGAAGGCTAAATGTCTCATAAAACTAGTGTTCCCAGAATTCCCTAGCATTGATCCAGGGCAGTTAAAGCAGTCTTAAACTGGATTATTTCTGCAGTGTGTTTTGGACCTCAGTTTGGAAGCAAAAGAGAACCATTGGGGGTAAAATGAGGTCTGTGGTTTTTGCAATGTATGTCGAACATCAAAATGATAATTAAGAAATGTTGAAGCTCCCAAATTGACTGACAAGATTTTGTGAGTTCACATTAATTCCAGAATGGCGAAAATCACTAGATATAGAAATAGATATATAGCCAACCGAGGCAGTGGTGAGGAATGCTGCAAATCGAATTCCAGTAACATCTGGTTGTTATTAACTGCTGTCAAGTCAACTTCGATTTATGGTCATTCCATGAATGAATAACCTCCAAGTCACCCTGTCATAAACCTTCATGCTCAGATCTTGCATATTCAGGGACGTGGTTTCCTTGATTAAGTCTTTCCACCTGTAATGGGGTTTCCCCTCTTTTCCTACTTCCTTTTACCTTACCAAACATTTTTGTCTTTTCTAGTGAGTCATGTCTTCTCATGTTATGTTCAAACATGATGGCCTGTCTACTCATCTTGGCTTCTAGGGAGAGTTCAGGCTTGATTTACTCTAGGACCCATTTATTTCTTTTTAGCAATCCATGGTATCTGTAGAACTCTCCTCCAGCCCCTGAAGGGCATTGCAATTCAAGTGTTTGGTTCAAAGAAGCCAGAAACTGGGCAAACTGTGTGAGGGTGTGTCCGCATTGCACAGGTATAGCAATTGGATACCACTTTAACTGTTGGTGCTTCACCCTGTGGAAAGATGGGATTTGTAGTTTGGTGAGGTACTTAGAAACTACAAACTCAAAATTCTGTAGTCCACTGAGCCAGCATTAGGGTTCTTTGGCAGAGCATTCACAAAACTATGTATTTCAGGATTGGTAGAGTCGTGAAAGGTAAAATGGTATCAGTGTACTAGGGCTGTGTAGTGTGGAACGTTCTGAGATTCTACATCAACTTGTAGTTTCACAAGTAAAGTTCCACTTACTCCCTCTTATTGGGCAGTTGTCAAGCCTTGGGAGAGGCCTCTGCTGTTATCCTATACTTGTGTGGAAGGAGAGGGAGTGATATCCAAAGAAAGCTGCAGAGGGACATCAACCATCAGCTTCACTTTAAATGTTGGGGGAATTAGCTTAAGCTATACAAGAGACTGGGTTACTTTAGGATCAGTAGCACCTGTGTATACCAGAACTCACTGAGGAGGATTGCCAAGTTTGTGTGAAATAAGGTTTTTATTTGGCAATACAGTCGCCCTTCCATTCTTGCGGGTTTGAGGTCCGTGGTTTTGCATATTCACAGAGGGGCGACCTCTGTTAAAATCAATGGGGCGTACCACTGCAATATTCAAGCCTATGGGGCTTGAATATTGGCAAGTCTCAGTTTTCGCGAGGGGGTGGTCCAGAATAGATCTCCTGCGAAAACGGAGGGCCAACTGTGCAAGAATGCAATCAAACATATACCATAATAATTTACACAGACACAGCATTTGGAATGGGAATATGGAAATTGGACAACGGAGTTTGAGAGAAGCAAAGAAGGGCAATAATTATGTCACCAAAGAATAGACCATGGAAAGCAAGAGTGGCTCAGACTGGGTTCTGTGGGTGATAAAGTATGTGGAAGAATTTCTCTGTGCACATAAAGCACAGACTGGGGACCAATTGTGTACAAGGAGGCTAGGTTTTGGGACCAATATTTATACCTGATAACTAGCCTCTGGGGGTGCGCTTGATGATCTCTAGCAATGTAACAGAGACCTGATGGATTTCTGAGGAACTGACAATGGGATTCTGGATCACTTTAACTTTATGGTTACAAAAACAGTGATTGGATGAGGACAACCCCAGGACGGATGGACAGGGAAGTTGACTGGAAGTTAGGGAAGAGTTGGCTTACTGTTTTGATGCAATGAGGTCTCCTTTGTCTCTTGGTGCATCTGCCTTCTGTTCCAGAGGTCTCTTAAGAACATGCTGGCTCCAGACATGAAAATACGGTGACCTGAAATGCAGCACAGGGCATGCAGGGTGTACTAACAGGAGGTAAGCACCTGATCTCAGTTTGGTTGTGGAGGACAAAGAAATTGAATACTCTTCCCTTTTTCTTCCTTGAAGATGGTCTGCATTGCCTTCTCTTCCCTTCCCTATCTGTAAATGTCCATGGTCCCTCTTGGAGCATGACAGCTGTTGTCCAGTGGACAGAATAGATGGGCAAACAAATAGCCCCCTGTTGTGTAGTGATTTTAGTGTTGAACCATGACTCTGGAGACCAGGGTCCAAATCCCTACTCGGCCATTGGAATCCACTGGACAAGTCACATGCTCTCAGCCTCGGGAAGGCAATGGCAAATCACTACTGAACAAATCTTGCCAAGAAAACCCCATAATAGGTTTTCCTTAGGGTTGACATAAGTTGGAAAGGACTTGAAAGCACACAACAGCAACACATTGGCATTGGGAGGGATTGGTTAGCAGGGATGGAGGGAAGGCATTGGCTTGCCTCCCAGAAGCCTCAGCCATGTTGGCCAATAGCTCCTGGGATTCTGGGAGCTGAAGTCCCTCGGCCCTTAAAGGGAAAAGGTTGCCTACCCCTACCTAACGCAAGGATAGGCAGCTCATACCTCTAGATATTTTTGGACTGCAGCTCCCCAATCCCTCACCATTGGTTTATTATACCAGCTAGGTGGAATTTATAAGCCAAAAACATCTGGAGGGCTACAGATGCCCCAGCCTTCCCTAACCAGTCATGAGAATGCTCTGGAGCAGGGGCCAGCAACCTACGGCCCGCGGGCCGGTTCCGGCCCAGGTCCCCCCACTTACCGGTTCAGGTGGACCCCTGCCGCCGCCGCTGCTGCTGCGCATTTTGATTTCCACGTTTGTGCGTGCGCAGGAGTACTGCGCATGCACAAACGAGTCGCAGCCGCCATTTTGGAAATAAAAATGGCGGCTGCAACATGCGTGGAGGCAGCTGCAGCTGCGGCCCGGCGGAGGGGAGGAGTTCGGAGGATCGGCCCTCGGCTCAAAAATGTTACCTACCCCTGCTCTGGAGGGTAAGAGATACACACAGCTGCAGTAGGATCAGCTAAAGGAAATCCCATTCTTTCCCAATTCAAGCTGCATTCTTTTGCTGCTACATAACTTCCAGCTAGACAGAGGATGAGGAAAATGCAGGACCTGGATGCACATAGAAAATGTTTGTTAAAATGAGCATCATTGTCAGACACTTAACTGAAAGATGTCTGTATTTAAAATTCAGGCATGGTTTCCTAGGCTGGAAGGATGCATAATTCTTTTATCTTCTCTCTAGGCCGGGTAAATAGAGGTGTGTCCCGTCCCCCAATTTTTGTCTCATATAACTGAAAATCCAAAAGATAACATTTTTTCCTTATATCTGCCTGGGCATTCATGCTTAGTATTATTCTGTGATTGTACTGACTGTATTAATAAAAAGCTTTCCGTATCATTTCTCCTGCCTCATTCTTCAAATTAGTAACTTGGAAGAAGTTTTACCGGGGATTCAGAGAACACTTCCATTGATCCCATATAAATTCAGCTTGTAAAGTACAGTGGGCCCTTGGTATCCATTGGGGGTTAGTTCCAGGACACACACACACTGTGGATACCAAACTCTGTGGATACTCAAGTCCCATTGAAATATAATGGCACTGTAAAATGGTGTCCCTTATATAAAATGGCAAAATAAAGGTTTGCTTTTGGGGATTCATATTTTGGGGAAATATTTTCAAGATGTGGACACTTGAATCCATGGACAGATAATCCGTGGATACAGAGGGCCAACTGTACATCATTCTGATGCTAGTTTTATTCACTCTCTCAGAACAAACCTGCAGCAAAATGTTGCAGCATGAAGAGTTCCCACTCAGTTTTCTGTTAGACAGTCATGCCCTTCTGTGCAATATTATGTTCCATTCATCCTTTTGTCCTGGTCCATATATTTTGCCCCAATGAGTGGGAGAATGGCCAATCAGTTGTCACCCCTCATCTGCAGTGTCACCTGTTGCAGGCTGCACCACCGCACCCCCCTGGCAATGCCACTGAGGTTACCCAGTGATTTTACATGGCAGAGCAGGGATTCAGACCCTGGTCTCCAGAGTCATAGTTCAATGCTCAAACCACTATACCAGGGGTAGGCAACCTTTTTGAGCCGGGGGCCGGGTTGCTGTCCCTCAGACAATTGGGGGGCCAAAGCACCAAAAATAAATAAATAAAATAAAATAAAATAAAAATTAATTTAAAAAATATGCATGCACACTCTCTCATCCCCAGAAAAGCCATGGCAAACTCCCCAAGAACAAGTAATAACAACAATAATCAATATCATCATGGCGGGGGGCGGCGGCGGCGGCAGGACCAGCCTGGGGCTGGTCCAAAGGCCTTGGGGGGCCGCATCCGGCCCCCGGGCCTTAGGTTGCCTACCCCTGCACTATACCACTGGCCCTTAACTGCAAATCCCAGCATTCCATAACATTGAGCTATGACAGTTTTAAAATGGAGTCAAACTGCAGTATGTCTGCAGTGCAGATGCAGCCCTTGTTGGACTCCAGCTCCCAGAAGCTCTTGCCAGGCCAAGCCAGCCAAGGCCAAGGCATGCTGGGAATTCAGAGAATCATAGAACCATGGAAGAGACCACAGGGGCCATCCAGTCCAACCCCATTCTGCCATGCAGGAACTCAAAATCAAAGCATCCCCGACAGATGGTCATCCAGCCTCTGTTTAAAGACCTCCAAAGAAGGAGACTCCACCACTCTCTCAAGAAGTGTGTTCCACTTTCAAACAGCTCTTACTGTCAGGAAGTTCCTCCTAATGTTGAGATGGAATCTCTTTTCCTGCAGCTTGTATCCAATGCTTTGGGTCATTCTCTGGAGCATCAGAAAACAAGCTTATTCCATCCTCAATATGACATCCCTTCAAATATT
>CM034703.1:330383750-330397487 GCA_020142125.1 Phrynosoma platyrhinos
TCTCTTCTCCAGGCTAAACATACCCAGCTCCCTAAGACTTTCCTCATAGGGCTTTATGGTGTCCATACCCTTCACCATTTTAGTCGCCCTCCTCTGGACACGCTCCAGTTTTTCCACATCCTTTTTGAATTGTGGTACCCAGAACTAGACACAGTATTATTCTGGGTGAGGTCTGACCAAAGCAGAATACAGTGACACTATTACTTCCCTTCTAGACACTATCCTTCTATTGATGCAGCCTAAAATTGCATTGGCCTTTTTAGCTGCTGCATCACACTACTGACTCGAACATGTAGTCTACTAGGATTCCTAGATCCCTTGTATAGATTTGTTCAGAAGAGGCTTGCCATTGTCTTCCCCTGAAGCTGAAAGCATGTGACTTGCTCAAGGTCATCTAGTGGGTTTCATAGCCAAGCTGAGACTCAAACCCTGGTCTACTATGAGTTGCAAACTACTGCTAAAAGATGATAATATAGTAATAGAAGCAAAAAAGCATAAATAAATAAATAAATAAATAATTTTTTTAAAAGAAAACCTAGACAAGGAAGTTAGCTTTGATGTAGTTTGGGATGATTCGAAAGCAGTTATGCAGGGCTTTTTAATTCAAAAAAGTTCGGAAAAGAAAAAAGAGAAACAAAACAAAAATAATAAATCCTCCAAGATGATTTAAAAAACAAGGAAAAACAATTAATGAATAATCCTTTAAAAACAGTATTAGATGAAATAAAAATAATTCAGAAGCAGACATCTTTATTATTGGTCAATAAAATAAATAAAAAATAAAATATGTACAGCAAAGACATTTTGAATTGGCCAATAAACCAGGTAAATATTTAGAGTACAAATCAAGGAAAGAACTAGTGAAAAAATCAATCTTAAAACTGTGGGAGGATGATAAAATTTATTCTAATCAGTCTAAAATAAAGCAATTTTTTCAATTATTATTCAAAACTATTTCAAAGAGATAAGATTGATCAAATTATAAAGTACTTAGAGAACAAAGATATATGGACCATAAATGAAGAACAAAGGGAAATACAAATAAAGAAATATCAATTCAGGAAGTTAAAGAAGCAATACAAAAAGCTAAAATTGGAAAAGTGACTGGCCCAGATGGATTTCTATCTGAATATTATAAAACTTTTGTAGATCAGTGGCTCTACCCCTTCAAAAAACAATATTTTAAAAGGGAAATTTCCACTAATGTGGACAGAATCCAACATAACTTTAATTCAGAAACAAGACAGAAATAATTTAGAGCCCCAAAATTATAGGCCTATAGCATTATTAAATACCAATTATAAAACCTTTGCTTCTATTTTGGCTTCAAGGTTAAAAAATATTCTCAAAATTTGGATAGACACTGACCAATGTGGTTTCTTGCCCTTCAGGAGACTAGGAGATAATATCAGACATTTATTAAACTTAACAGAATACCACAAAAAAATCCAAAAAAATTGGCTATGGCCTTTATGAAAGAAATATTAAAGAAGATGGTGACAGGAGAGAAATTTGAGAAATGGATAGATCAGATATATCAAGAACAAAGTGCTAAGGTATTAGTGAATGGTGAAAAAACCAAAAGCATTAAAATACAAAAAGGCACCAGACAAGGGTGTCCATTAGTGCTTCTTATGTTTATTATAACATTATAAATCTTAAATAATATCATTAGAGAAGACTCAGATATAGAAGGCGTCAAAATTAAAGATAAAGTATTTAAATTAAAAGCATACACGAACGACCTAGTCCTTACGTTAGCCAATCCAAATGAGAATATTGAACAAGTAATAAAGACATTAGAGCACTTCAGTCAGGTTGCAGGGCTGTTCATAAATAAAGATAAATCATCTATGTTAACCATGAATTTAACTAAAGTAGAAAAAGAAGAGTTAGTTAAAAGCATTAATGTTCAAATAAAAGAAAATATTAAGTACTTAGGAATAATAATAACCACTAAAAATGTAAACCTGTTCAAAAATAACTATGAAAAAACATGGCAAGAAATTTAAAAAGATATGAACAGATTGGACAAGGTTGGTCTCTCTTGGTCAGGCAAAATCGCATCAGTTAAAAGGAACAGAAAAAATATTTTTTTTTATTTCAATCAATCCCAATTATTGTAAATGAAGCTCTTTTCAAACAACTATATCTGGGGATTAGGAACCCAGAGTTAAAATGAAAGTCATGCAAGATGATGTTGATAGTGGAGGTATGGCCCTACCAAATTTAAAAATATTATTACACATGCTGGTTTGAATGGCTATTGGACTAGTTTAATTAAAAAAAAAAAACTATTGCAATTTGAAGGAGCAGACAATTTGTTTGGTTGGCATGCATACCTATTTTATGACAAGATCAAAGCAAATAAAGCCTTTGAAAACCATTTTACAAGAAAGGCTTTGAAAAAAGTTTGGTTAAAATTCAAACCAATGATTTAGTGCGGAATTCCCAGATGGGCTTCTGTAAATGAAGCACTTTATAAAAATGAAGAACTTAAAAAAGGAAAATAGTTAACTGTTAAACGTAGAAGAAACGACCAATAAGATGAATTGAAAAAAGAAGCATACTCTATCAATGGTTTGTATACAGACAATTAAAAGAAAGATTTATTAAAGATGCAAAAACTGGAATTTGATAAAATCATAAATTCAGAAAACATTAGAAAAATTTTGCATTTTGTAAATTTTTTATAACAATCGAACTACCAGAAGAAAACATCAATGGTAAGATGAGCACAAGATTTAGATTGTAATATACCATTAGAACAATGGAAGAAAACTTGGAGGAAAAGACTGAAATTCACTTTAAGTAATGTAATGAATTATTATAAAATGCAAAATCAGTGGTATATCACCCCCACAAAATTAGCCAAAATATATAAAAATCTTGATATTGAATGCTGGAAGTGCACTAAAGCCTCAGGTTCATTTTCCCATATGTGGTGGAACTGTGAGATAGCCAAGAAATATTGGAGACAAATTCATATGATCCAAAAATATTAAATTGTAAAGAAAATACGGATCCAAAATGGTATTTATTGGGGATGATTATGAATGAAAAACTAGAAAACAAATTCTTGTTTATAGTAATAGCAGCCCGGATAGTATATGCCAAAACTTGGAAAAGCAACAAATATGAAATGTTGAAGACTGGTTAAAGAAGCTCCTTGACTATATGGAAATGGATAAACTTACTTGTTTAATTAAAGGGGAAACGTGGGGAAAATGTAAAAAGTTTGGGAACCTTTTTCTGTATAAAGAAAGAAAAATTAAGTTAAGTTTATAATGGCAAACTTGCTATAGATAGAATGATAATTACACTAATCCCTCCACATTTGCTGGGGTTAGAGGCACCAGACCTCCGTGAATGTGTAACAAAAATACTATGTTTTTACCTGAGAGAATACCTCTCTGGGAATCTCCATGTCCTCCAGTTAAACTCTGTGGTCAACATCTGCCAAACAGACCACAGAATTGCACTGGAGGAGCTACAAATGCCTAGTGGGGTGTTCTCTCCAGAAATCTCTATGTCCTTCAGTGCAACTTTTGGTTAAAGTTGACCATAGAGTTGCACTGGAGGACCTAGATATTCCTAGACAGGACATATTAATAAAATTCGTGAATAATTAAATCCACAAATGTGGAGGGATGAGTGAAATCTTAGTATCAATAGATAAGATCAGAAGATGATAGAAGTGATGTTTAAGAAAATACATAAGAAAGTCATGGATTAGATAAGGTAATATATAGTAATGTAATTAGATAAGGGGGGAAAGTAAGCAGAAAAAACAGTAAGAAGTGTTTGGTTAAAAAGTATAAAAGGAATTAATTGTAAACTAAAAAATAAAGTTGGTATGAAGGCTACGAAGTATTTATGTTGGAGTTCAAAATACTCAATAATGTTCCAAACAGTTCTTACATTGCTTCTTAATTGTTGTTTTGTTTGGCAGGAATCAACTTTGGTCCTCATGGATCTTCTCAGAAATACGCTTCCCCTATTTTTTGGCCAAAATCAAAGATCCTATAGTCTTTATTTAATGAACAAATAGGTCTGTAATTCTTTGTATCTGTCCCATCCTCTTTCAGAATCACTGTGATATAGCCACTTCTCAATGAATTCAGCATCTTCACCAAGTACTCCATCACATACCATCTTGAGAGGTTTAATTAACTTATCTTCGAGTCCCTTATACTATACTGCTGGTAGTCCATCTGTGCCTGGGGCTTTTCCAAATTAAAACTTTTAATTACTTTCAGTAACTCCATAATAGTCACTAGTTAAAACTCTCTATATTACAACTGTTTTGCTGTTTTCTTCCCATGTGGGTTTTTTTATGTGAACGTAGTTTTGAACTCTGACTGAAGCTCTTTCCACATTCCATGCATGTATATGGTTTCTCCCCTGTGTGGGTCCTTTTATGTGAACGTAGATTTGTACTCTGACTAAAATACTTCCCACATTCCACGCATGTATATGGTTTCTCCCCTGTGTGGGTTCTTTGATGTGAATGTAAACTTCCACGCCCACTGAAGCTCTTCCCACACTCCATGCATTTATAAGGTTTCTCCCCCGTGTGAGTTCTTTGATGTGAATATAGAGTTCCACTCTGAGTGAAGCTCTTTCCACATTCCATACATTTATATGGTTTCTCCCCTGTGTGGGTTCTTTGATGTGAATGTAGACTTGAACTCTGAATGAAGCTCTTTCCACATTCCATGCATTTATATGGTTTCTCCCCTATGTGAGTTTTTTGATGTGAATGTAGACTTGCACTCTGATAGAAGCTTTTTCCACACTCCTTGCATTTATATGCTTTCTCCCCCGTATGGATTATTAGATGTGAACGTAGGTGTGTACTTTGCCTGAAGCTCTTCCCACATTCCATGCAATTATATGGTTTCTCCCCTGTATGAATTCTCTGGTGTGAACTTAGTTTTGCACTCTGACTGAAGCTCTTTCCACATTCCATGCATTTATATGGTTTCTCCCCCGTGTGGATTCTTTGATGTGAACGTAGATGTGTACTCTGACTGAAGCTCTTCCCACATGCCATGCAATTGTATGGCTTCTCCCCTGTGTGGGTTCTTTGATGTGAATGTAGAGTTCTATAATGAGAGAAGGTCTTTCCACATTCTATGCATTCATATGGTTTCTCCCCTGTGTGGATTATTTTATGTGAACGTAAAGTTTTATGATGAGAGAAAGTCTTTCCACACTCTATGCATTCATATGGTTTCTCCCCTGTGTGGATTCTCTGATGTGAATATAGATTTCTACTGTTACTAAATTTTCTTCCACATTCCATGCATTTATATGGCTTCTCCCCTGTGTGAATTCTTTTGTGTGAATGTAGAGTTCCACTCCGAGTGAAGCTCTTTCCACATTCCATGCACTGATACGGCTTCTCCCCTGTGTGGGTTCTTTGATGTGAATATAAATTTCCATTCCGACTGAAGCTCTTCCCACATTCCATACATTTATATGGTTTCTCCCCTGTATGAGATCTTTGATGTGAATGTAAACTGTCACCACGAGAAAAACTCAGATCAGCACCCTGAGAGGCAAAGGAGTTCTTCCCATTTTTCATTTGGGTTTTCCTTTTTCTTTCCAGTCCCTTCTGACTTCCAAGCTCCTCTTTTTCCATGAAAGGCTCCATAATTTCCCATGATGCCACAGTTGGCTCCCCATAATTTTCATTCTCTTTTTCATTAGCTCCTAGAGAAAAAAAGAAGTTCCCATTATGAGCAAAGCATAGGAACCATGGATCAAGTCAAGAATCAATCTCAATTACTTACTTTATCCTAAAATCTCCTCATTCCTTTTAACATGCCTTACTGAAATCTACCTTAGCCAAGAGCATCAATTTCATTCTGGTTGATTTCCCCCTTAGCTCCAGTAAGCACAGATGTCTGACCCTCATTCCTCTTGTGATTGAACAGTAGTTTCCATTTCTGTAAGCTAATGAGAACCAAAGGAAACTCACAAGTGTAGCAAGGCTAGAGTAAGAAGGGAAAACTTGCTAAAATGGGATATCTAATTTCCTACTACATATCTGTTCTGTCTGTCCCCAATCAAAAGGAGTCTCTGGTCAGATACAAAAAGGAAGGTGGACCAAGTCCAAGACTATATACTCTGTCCTGCTCTTCTGAAATCTGAGGGCAAATCTACAAACATGAATCATGCTAAAATACACACTTCAGAGTTCACACTGGGGACAAACCAAATAAATACACAGTACATGGAAAGAGTCTGAATCGGCATGAAAACAATGTTCACATTTGTGCATTTGTCTTGGGCCAGAAGCCACCAGTTTTGGCCAGTCCAACAGCATCATTCACAATTCACTTATGGACTGGACTGTTCAATAGAATTAACCACAAGCTGAGAAACTCATCAAGCGCACGAACTCCTTAATCCCCAGACAAGAAATATCATGACCACACATCTAGGCTGGTACCTGCAGGTCTCTCCCCTTCCACACAGCCCTGGTCAAAGGGGTCTTTGCCTTCTTCCAGACAGGAGACAAGATCTGGTTTGGAATATTCTTCCAAAGAAAAAAAGAGAGAGGATAGTTAGTGCTCTGTAAAAATACTTAGGCGTTCCATATGTGTTCCCTCACATTCCATACATTGGTTTTGCCTGTCCACTCGATTCCTTCCACCCCACCAAAAGAAAATACAAAGACTAGAGAAGTGTACACTGTTATATCTCCTGAGTAGCCAGTAGCTCTCTATTTAGCTTCAGTCTTGGTTTCTAGAGTTTGGCAAACAGGCCTTGAAAACAGAGGTGTTTTGTGTGGGTGTTTAGTCAGGGAGTTTGAGGGGGAAGCCCAGAGTTCTGTTTCAGTGCCTACATAAGACTACTGAATAGGGACAGTGAAGGAGTTGCTGCAATCACCCACAACAGCTGTGGTATGTTTGTGCTCTTGGCTATGGATGTGGGAAACGTCACCTGTACCAAGTGCAAGTTAGTGTCCCTGGTGGTGGAGAAGGTCCAGCAGCTGGAGGCCTGAGCATGTACATTTCAGCATATTGGGGAGTAAAAGGTTTTCCTGGACAGGGTGGAATGGACTGTCCTAGATGCAGAACACACAGAGGAAGTTTCTGGGGAGGAGGTCTGCTGCCTTACACAGGAGGCAGCCAGTTGAAGGAATGTGACACACAGAAGTAGAAAAACCAAGGATCGTTCTGTGAGCTTGCAGCTACAGAACCATTTTGAAGCTCTCTCCCTTATCAGGAATGAAAAGGGAGAGCAGCAGGGCCACTCCTCAGGGAAAGTGCAGGAGACCTTGTTAGAATCAGCACAGGGAATGGCCACTGCTAAGTCTTGGAGGAGACACATAGTGGTCATGGGGGACTGCATGTTAAGGGGTACAGAAACAGTGGTTTGTGGGCCTGACAAGATGTCTTGGGAGGTGTGCTGTCTTCCTGGGGCAAAAATCCATGATGTGACAGTGAGGCTGAGAGGACTTGTCAAGCCTACTGACATTATCCCTTCCTTTTGGTCCATGTGGGAACTAATGGATTATGAGGCGTTGAGTAGGAAGCTGAAAGAGCTAGATGTGCAGGTTGTTGTCTTATCTCTTCTCCCAATTGAAGAGCATGGTCAAAGACGAGAGAGGAAAATATAGGACATGAACAACTGGCTCCGCAGATGGTGCCACGGAGAACAATTTAGATTTTTGAACCATGGCCTGCGGTTTCAGGAGGGGGGACTTCTGGCACCTCCTGCTTGTTGGCAGAAACAGTTTTGCCAAAAGTCTGAAAAATTTGATCAGGAGGGCTTTGATCAGTAAGGGCGGTTCGACAGTGGAACACACTCCCTCGGAGAGTAGTGGAGTCTCCTTCTTTGGAGGTCTTTAAGCAGAGGCTGGATGGCCATCTGTCAGGGATGCTTTGATTGGGAGTTCCTGCATGGCAGGGGGTTGGACTGGATGGCCCTTGTGGTCTCTTTCAACTCTATGATTCTATGATTCTATGATTCTATGAACTGAGTTATGAGGGGGAGAGAGACAGTATTCTGGAGGGCAGGACTTCATGAAGGGCTGGAGATAATAGCCAAATGGTTATAGAGAGAACAAGGGAAATAGTGCAAGGACCCAACCGTGGGAGGGAAAAAACTTTATATAGGCAGCAAGAGATCCAGGACTTAAAGGGGAGAGAAACAAAAGGGGAGTTATTGTGGGAGTCTACTACAGACCCCCAAGTCAGACTGAGGAACTGGATGATGCCTTTCTACAATAAATGGCCATACACTCAGAAAGGAGAAATGTAGTAGTGATGAGTGACTTCAACTCTCCTGATATTTGCTGGAATTCAAACTCAGCCAAAACCTCAAGGTGTAACAAATCCTTCACTTGCTTTGAACACAATTTCATTGTCCAAAAGGTGGAAGAGGCAACAAGAGGATCAGCTATTTTAGATTTGATCCTAACCAACAGGGATGACCTGGTTAATGGGGTGCAAGTGGTGGGATCCTTAGGTGGGAGTGATCATGTTCTCCAGGAGTTTGTTATACAGTGGAAAGGAGAAACCAGGCATAGTCAGACATGCATTCTAGACTTTAGGCATAGTCAGACACACTTTCTAGAGTTTAGAAAAGCTGATTTCAGTAGACTTAGGGAAATACTGAAGGTGATCCTGTGTTCAGGAGTACTAAAAGAGAAAGGAGTTCAGGATGGATGGGAATTTCTCAAAAGGGAGATACTGAAGGCACAATCTCAAACTGTTCCAACAAGGAGTGAAAATGGGAGGTGTCTCAAGAAACCAGGACGGATGACTAAGAGCTTTCAACTGAGCTAGATTTACAGGAGATGTATAATAAATGGAAAATGGGGGAAATCACCAAAGAAGAATTCAAACAAATAGCTAGCACATATAGGGGTAAAGTCAGAAAAGCTAAAGGTAATGGTAGGGCCATTGCATGGAGAAGATGGTGAAATGCTAAAAGGGGACAGAGAAAAGGAAGAACTACACAACACCTTCTTTGCCTCAGTCTTCTCATAAAATGAAAAGGGTGCTCAACCTGAGAAAAATGGAGGACATAACAGGGGAAATGTAGCGCAGAATAAGTAAAGAGGTAGTACAGGAATACCTGGTTGATCTAAATGAATTTAAGTCTCCAGGACCAAATGAACTACATCCAAGGATATTAAAAGAACTGGCAAATGTAATCTCAGAACCACTGGCAATAATCTTTGAGAACTCCTGGAGAAAAAGAGAACTCCAAGCAGACTGGAGCAGGACTAATATTGTCCCCATCTTCAAAAAAGGAAAAAAGGAGGTAAAAACTGTGGTCCCAAGGACCTAAGGCAAGCACATCACATAGGCACCTGAAAGGTCACATCTGCATTTGCAACAATTTGCAGATCAAAAGGGCCTGAACCTAGGAACTGTGAACAGGACATTTACACCCTCTGAATTCCGGAGGCACAGAGATTTATAACAGGCTAAGAATGAGATAACATCAACATCCCATCTCCTCTCCTTGGAAATTGTCTACTTCAAAGGCAACCCATCCGGAATCCTTTGATATACAATAATCAATCTTTGCTCCAGGCTATTTTCAGCCGATATCAAGACCTCCAAAATCTGTATTCTGAGAGCTGGTTTTGGAAGGGAAGGGGGGGGGGGAATGTCCATAAGCAAGCAGCTGGGTCCATTTTTCTACAAGGAATGCAGAGTCCCTAGGTAACTATTTTTGTGTGTGAAACCTTTCTTACAGATTTCATGTATCTTCTGCGTATGTGTATGCTTGCTTGTTGATTTATTTTATCTCTTAATAAAAGTACCATTCTTTTGGAAAAATGTGTCTCTGCAAGGACTCTTCCCTCCCTCCCCTTGCATACAATGGGTTCAGATCCTACTCATTACTTTTGAGCCAATTATAAATTCTCAAAGATCAAGTACTTATTACATCTGGATGGCCTCTCCATCCATCTGTAAGGGGTACCTTAATTGTGTATTCCTGCATGGTAGGAGGTTGGACTGGATGGCCCTTGTGGTGTGTTCTAGCTCTGTGAGTCTCTGATGATAATGATGATGATTATGAAGATCATGATTTTACTGCAGCTGTAGAATATTTAATGGGGGAGGCACCTGTGTTTGCCAGACTCATCCCCAATGCTCAGCTAGTGTTTGTGAAGCAATAAATTTAATATCTGCTGCCTTTGGAGTCTTATCAGCTTGTGAGTTTGGCTTATATTAATTGAAACAGGAGACATGAAAGGCCTGGATGTGTCCTCATGGGCAACTGTGGAAAATGTGTCCTCACTGCCTTACAGTGGAAAATGCCTCAAACAGGGTTTTGTCCCTATAAGGATCAATCCTCTGAAGGCAAAGTGTCCTTACCCAGAGAGGCCAAGTGCTCATAAATCTCAAGCATAACTTCCTTGTAGAGAGCTCTCTGGTCTGGATCCAGGAGGTCCCACTCCCCCTTGGTGAAATACACAGCCACCTCCTTAAAGGAAATCAGAGGCTGAAAAAGAAAAAACAACAGTACTTTACCAATCACAAATAATTTCTTCTAAATATGATTCCCTCTAGATAGAAAGATTCACTCTCCTCACTGCACTGCCCAAAAGGACTGAATCTAGGAAGTATAATTTGGAAACTCTGCTGATATTTTACCCTGGTGTAGCATAGCTTAAATCTGTACATCTGGAATTATGCCCTGATTATGATACGCAACCTTGTACAACTGAACCAAGATACCAAATAGGCAACTGAATGCACAACAAATTGCATTATCATCAAGTTGGAAGAGACTATAAGGGCCATCCAGTCTAACCCCTCCCATCCAAGAAGATACAGTCAAAGCTTCCCATCCAGCCTCTGTTTAAAAACATCCTCCAAAGAAGATGACTCCAACAGCAGCACATTCCACTATCAAATTTACTGTCAGGAAATTGCTCCTGAGATTTAGGTCGAATCTCTTTTCCAGTAATTTGAATCTATTGCTCTTGTCTCTAGGGCAGCAGAAAACAAGCTTTCTCCATCCTCAATACAGCAACAGCAATAGCATTTTATATTTCTATAAAGCTTCATAGTGAACTAAGCACTCTCTAAGCAATAAGCATTTTATATTTCTATAAAGCTTCATAGTGAACTAAGCACTCTCATAGTGAACTAAGCACTTTACAATGTGTAAGCCAATTGCCCCCAACAAGCTGGGTACTCATTTTATCAACCTATGAAAGGATGGAAAGCTGACATCAACCTTTAGCCCTGCGGGATTGAATCCACAACATTGTGGTTGCAGTAGCAGCATTTAACCACTGTGCCAACCAGGGCTCCCTTCACCTATTTGACATCCCTTCAAATATTTAAACATGGCTCTCATGTCACTTCTTAACTTTCTTTTCTCTAGGCTAAACATATCCAGATCCCTCAGCCATTCTTCATAGATCATGGTTTCCAGACCTTCTAATATTCTGGTCACCCTCCTTTGAACTCGCTTCAGCTTGACCGCAGCCTTCTTGAATTGTGCTGCCCAAAACTGGACACAGGTCCATCCGTGCAAAAATGTGCCAGAGCATGCATAAGGACACCATAACCACTTCTGCAACCTTGGACTGAAAGCAGACATTCCATACCAGACCAAGCCATCTCATGGCTTCCATAGAGGAAAGTATACAGGGCAGACACAAGAATGGTCCTGGTTCCTATTTGCTTGGCCTTTTCCTGACCTCAAATGATTTATGTTCGATGTATGATTTCATAGCAGATTTCTTACCTGGTTCTCTAGAGATCTTGCAGTACCCAAACTAAGTGCAACAGGGCACTCCAGGACAGATCTTTCCCTTTCACTCTGAAGAAGAGAGAACCCCAATCTGGTCTCTGAAGCCATTGTGCTACCTGGGTGAAGAAGATAGAAAAGAAGATTAAATGAGATCATTTCTGCATCTCTACATGGACAAAAGAAAAAAGAGAAACAGAATCTGGGTGACACTGAGAAGTGATGTCCTTGTTTAGCCTTCAGGGGATGATGCATAAATTGGTGCCCTTTCCACACATCTGGAATTCAGGGCTTCAGACTTTTTCCTTTCTTTTTAGAGGGCAGCTGCTGAGTTTTGTCTCTGCCACTGAAAACCCAGAGGAATCCTTTGACAACTGAAAGACTAATACAATTCTCTGGGGTTTCTGTTCAATAATGTGGATATTCAAGGGGGTATCATAAAGTTTTAATTATCACCTTTAAAAAATTGACAGAAAGTTTGTTTTGATTTGTAGTTGTTAACTTGTCTCTACATAGTCACCATTCAGATTTACACATTTTCCCCAGCGTTTCTTGACCCTCCAAATTATCATCATTCCCAGCGTTTCTTGACCCTCCAAATATCATAGTCTGCAGATTAATCCACTTCAATCACTTTAGTCTCTTCTGGAACAACCTGTCACAAAATTAAAGGACACAATGGGCTGATTTTCTCAACATCATGCACTGAGGGACCAATAATAATACTGACAAAATTTCATCAATATACCATAATAACTTCTAGGTGATAATTATTACTTTATGATACCCCCTTGTAAGGCGCAGTCTGCAGACTTCTGCAGTATCAGGTATTCGGAGGGTCAAGAAACGCTGGGAAATGTGTAAATCTGAATGGTGACTATGCAGAGATAAGTTAACAACTACAAATCAAAACAAATATTCTATTAATTTTTTAAAAAGTGATAATTAAAACTGTACGATACCCCTTTGTACAGGATTGCAAATGAAGGGATGGATGCTGAGTTAATAAATACATTTTCATTCAATAAAATAATTACACCGCCCCCTCACTGGCAACTGGTCTATGATGGTGGTGGTGGTGGGAAAGCCAACTACCTGCACTGGTCTGGGTCAGTGGCGTTGGTGTCACCCAGTGCGGTAACTCATGGTGTCACCCCCCACATAACCTCCTCCCATTTCACACCATACAGAACCCTCAGTCATACTTTTTTTTGCACTAATGTTACTCATAAATCGTAATTCCCATATACTACTGAATGTAACGCTAACAGGTGTGACACGAACAACTAGCAAAATTAAAATTATGCCTTCAAATTACAATATCATATGCACAACCTACATACTGTGAATAGTTAGTTAAGATGTGATGTTTTAAAAGAAAATTTTAAAAGATTTTTTTATTTAAAAATTTAAAAAAAATAAAATTTTGAAATTTAAAATTTTAATTTTAAAGATTTCTGGGGCCTCTCTTTTCTCCTCCATGGAGCTGCGCCCCCACTCCCACCATCTCTTAAAGCATTTTAAAGGGAAGCAAATGAATGCCACAGCCCATTTCTGCCAAAAGATGGGGGTTTGAGGAGAAAAGGCGTCATTCCCCCTTAGGGTGTCACCTGGTGCAGTCCGCACTCCCCACACATACACACCCAGTGATGCCACTGCCTTCAAGTCATTCCCAATATAGAGCGATCATGGGGTTTTTTTTGACAAGAGTTGTTCAGAAGAGGGTTGCCATATTGCTTTTACCTGAGGCTGAGAAAGTGTTTGACTTGTCTAAGGTCACCCAGTGGATTTCCATAGCCAAGGATTGGAACCCTGGTCCATAGAGTCATAGCCCAACAACAACAACTCAAACCACTGCTACGTCAGGCTGGCTCTCCCCAAATATTTCCCCCCGCCATAAAAAACACATAATTGGGAGTGATGTGATGTCACACTCAGTCCCCCAAATGGTTAGCCCACTTGGAAACCTGGGAAGAGGTGAAAAGAGAGGGAAGGAAG
>CM034703.1:330469898-330479987 GCA_020142125.1 Phrynosoma platyrhinos
GTGGATTAACCAGCAGATTTGCCCCCGTGTGATAACGTCCTATGTTTAGGAGGACCCTGGAAGGTTAGTGGTGGTGATCTCTCATGTTTTAGAAAGGCGGTATGCGGTTCTTGATCACCACAGAAGCAAACCCCCAGCTGGAGCTCAGAATGGAAAATTATGCCTTTATTGCATCCTGTGATTTCTACTGATGCTGATTTTTAATCTTCCAGATCATCCTTAGGTCCAATCCAGACAGTCCTTTCAGGGCTTTTTTCAGCCATTCTGTATCTTCTCTTCTTCCACTTGAAATTCTAAAAGCATCTCTGCCTGCTGAGCATCTTTCCTTCCTGTCAACTGCCCTCTTCACAGGTTTTTTGACTTCCTACACAAGCTGAACTGGCTCCTCCATCCAGAGTAGATGGAATGCTTATAAACATTACACTGCAAACACAATGTTATACTAGCTTAGCCAAAGGCCAAGAAGCTAAAAGACAGCAAGCAACAATCAATTTAATCTATTTAATTTACAAGTCACCTATAACAAGTCCCAAATATTGTCTTTAGTACAATTATGGTAGCAAGGAAGCATAATGCTGGAGAGAAACTGTGGAGATTAGTGAAATCTAAATACTGTCAAAATCACTGCAGATCCTATTTAGCTAAGCGTAAGACATAATGGTTATTCTAATTCTTTTAAAAAATAATGACTTTAGTTGCCGTCACACATTTTGGACCAAAGTAAATACTTTATAAATCACCTCCCCCCCCCAAAAAAAAAAGAATCAGCTTAAAATGTACCAGAAAGGAAATTTCCTCTCAAATCTAAGCCAATCTGTTAGTTGGAATCAGAATGTCTGGACCAGAGCCTGGCTTAGGAAGCACAACAAGCAGCAGCAAGCAGAACTTCTTTGCATATAAAATCCGAAGCAAAATTTCAGCAGGCGTCCTCTGATCCCATCTTATACACCAAGAAGATCTCATGCTGCAGAAACAAAGAAAAAGGAGAATTCAAAGTTTAGCTAACATCCTGGAACTCTCAGTGCAAGTGAGGACTCAAAAGGAGATTATCCCCTAACAGATCCAGCTAGGCACAAAATGTCCTCCAGACAGGGACAAACAGGTGCGGTACCAGGAGGGGTCTGCATAAGGCAAGCCTGAATGCTGACTCAAGCAGCCAAGCTGCACATGTCAGGGGCTCTAAGATGACAAATCAAAAGAGAACCCATTTGTGAACCCACAAGATGGCTTTCATTCAGACCCTGAAAAAACTCATCCTTCAACATAAGGGAAATCTGCCATGGGTGTTCAGATGATCTGACTGAACAGGTGGACAAAAGTTATTCTCACGTTACCTTTTTTAAAGAAACTAGTTACTTCACTCATCAATCTGATCATCCAACCTGGAGTTCCTGCTACTGATGTCCAGAAAGCTTACTTGATAGTTACTTATTACAAGCCATTATTATTCCTATTATTACACCACTGGAAAGTACAAGAAAATGCCCTCTACTTTCCCTGAGTGACAAATTCTGATATGGGATCCTGGAAGTTCTGATAATAATATGAAAGTGAGGAACTGGGGGAGATGAGGGAGGCACATTAACACCCTAGCAGAACTTGGAGGGTGTACCCTACCACCACATCCCTCTAGAGAAACAAAAAAGTTTGCGCACAAGTCCCTAACACCCCGTGGGGGCTACGGGAATAATTTTGCCATGGTTGAGCCATTTTAAACCCAGGAGGGAGCTTTTTGCATAATAGGGATTAGGAGTCAATTCCAGTTTACTTCTGGTTTTCAAAAAGGCATTTTCATGCCTCAAGTAGCCCACACACATACATTCCTTGGACCTTTGGGGATGTTTTGTGGTCAATTCTCCCCCCCCCATAATTTTTGGGGGACCTGAGTGCCACAAAATGGCCCAGGGTGCAACATACCACCCATGGGCCACACTTTACCCACCCCTGCTGTAGCATGATGCAACCACGCATGTGACCCTTCCTCCTGTCAGTCCAAGGTTTCAGTCTCAGCACATATACCTAGTGATGAGTAAAGGGAAGGCAACCTGTTCCCACTCCACAGAAAAGCAGAATATTAGTTATGGCTAATAAAGCGGTGGAGGCCCTCCATTCCAACTGCTGTTGCTAAAAGCAGGGAATGAGAACTAGCTCTGCACCAGTCTATGAAACCTCTGGAAAGCCCCATGGTTTGCATCACAGCAAAGTAGAAGCCATTTAAACACTGGTCCAGGAAATATGAAGGACAGTTTCCAAATGGAGTCTGCTGGTCATCCTTTGACCAGCTGGTCATGTTCTAAGTCCCATTACTGAGAAGTCATATGCGTGGAAACATGAAACAGGGCTTTTTTCACACTGGGATCTTGTCTGCGGAAATCCATTCCCATGGAAATTAGACTGATTTCCTCATTTCCTCCAAGATGGATGCTCAATCTCACTATATTCTACCCCTCTCACACACACATACTTACCCCTCGTGGAGCTGTCAGAACGCTTGTCACTTGCTGCAAAAAGGAGGGGGGGAAAGAGAGATTCAGCATGAAAGACTTGAAAGCCTGTGAAAGGACAGGCTTGTGAGCAGATTTTACTCTTTGGATTTTGGAAGTTTGCAGGAGATCACATGATGACATCATCCTGCACTTTCCCATCTATTTTGTTAGTGCAGAAAACACATTAAGGAAAAAGGACAGTAGAGCTGCTCAGCACTTTTTCATTGTGAGTTGCAGGAATCTTCTGCCTAAAAGCACCAGCTGTTCCCACAAACCAGCAGATGAGAGTGGTCTAGAGATTGCTGGGGGCTCTGCAGGCCAAGGGGGCCAATTCTGTTCAGAGGCAAAGGGAATCTCCTTGTCGTGACCTATATCAGCATTTTTCCTCAGTCAAGATATCTGGCTAGTAAAAAGAGATTTGATGTTATCTTTTCCAACCTGGTGCCACTTTCCAATTGTTTTAGATCATTCCCATAACCTCTGACCAATGATCATGTTGGCTGAGGGCCTTTACAGACTGCCAGAAATAACTGGAATATTTCTGGCAGTCTGTAAAGGCCTTTACAGGAACTGGAGCCTCCAACATTTGGAGGGCTCCAGGTTGGGCAAAGGTGGGGTGGAAATTGAGCCAAAAATTGGCCACTCTGTCACCAGACCTTCCTCCCACTCCATTGATTGCTATGATGTCATGAAAGATTTAGTCAATTCTTTAGGGTCACATATTTTTCTCCTTTACTGCCAACATAGCTGGGAAGGATTTGTATGGATCTATCAGCAGAACTCTGTGGCTTACAGCCTTCAGAACGACTAAATTCACACACAGATCAGCAGCTGTGTTTATTTTTATCTATTTATTTCCAAAACGTTTTTAACGTTTGTTAAAAACCTAATTTTAGAAAAGGAGCAGTCACTTACTTGATGTTGCTACATAGTCTGCCTTCTTTTGACGATTCTCTATAGAGACAGAAACTGGTGATTAGAGGTATGTTGTTTTCCCCCCCCAGAAATCATGAAGTTTCCCAGCCCTGCTCAATTCTATACATATTTACTCAGGAGTGAATCCCACTGTGTTCAAGGAGACTTATAGTCTCATTACTTAATATTGTATATCAAATATTTATACAGTGGACCTTCCACATTTGCAACTTTGACTTTTGCAGATTTGATTATTTACGGATTATATGACTTCTATGACTATGATTACAGCCTTATTATGAAATAGACTGTAGTTTCTCTTTCAGAAAACTGATACATGGCATAAACCTTGGGAAGACATGCCCTTCCCCAGTGTCTACTGGTGCTGCAAACTATGGAAAGGAACCTATGGAAAGGAACCAGAGACATTTGAGACAAAACTGAATCCCCAAGTATAAGACAATAAAGATGAACCTATTTCCTACAATTAGGGATGGGAATCTTGCATCCCTAGACACTTCCAGATGTTGTTAGACTATAATTCCCCACAGCCCTGGCTAGCACAGCCTCTGGGGAGGAAGGTTATGGGTTGTCCATTTAACAATATCTGGAGGGCTACAGGATTCCCACACCTGGGTTTGGGATCTTAGCTAGAGGCTCAACCCTGGCCCCACAGCCAAGAGTCTCCACAACAGTAAGAAAAGTGCCTTAGGTACAGAATAAACACATCAGTACAGAAAGTATGTAGAGAGATCTTGTAGCACCTTTGAGACTAACTGAAAGAAAGAAGCTGGGAGCATGAGCTTTCGTAGACTTCAGTCTACTTCCTCAGATAGAATCACAGAATCATGGAATCACAGGACGTTATCACACGGGGTCAAATCAGCTGATTAATCCACACAAAACCCAAACAGAAACTGGATTAGTGCCCCATGTTTTCACACGACGTTGCACAGAAACTGGACAGAAAGTGGACAGAAACTGGTGTTAACCGCGATTTTTTGAAATTCGGTTGTTTGGAGGAAATGCAAATGCGCAATTAAGATAATTTCACATTTACCGTAATGTGAAAAGCAAATGCGCATTTGGGAGCATTTCCCTGCTGTTCCCATGGTTCCAGTGAGCATTCCTCTAGCTACGCATGTGCAAGAAGCTCATTTCTAGTACATTTACGGGCTTTTCTCACTTCTGTGAACGTTAAATGCGCTTACTGTAATTTCGCAATTAAGGTAATTACGTGTGAAAGCCATTTGCGGAATCAAGGTTTATTTTTGGTTTATTTTCTGAATGCCTCATTTCCACTTTATTTTCACTTTCTGGCCCCCGTGTGATAACGTCCATAGAGTCAGAAGAGACCACAAAGGCCATCCAGTCCTTTTTATTTTCAGGATTTCATGAAAGTAAAAAGAAGCGACTTTTGTCTACTTTCCATGCAGGTTAACAACACTTTAACAACAACGTTGCATGAAAATCAACCCACTTTTGCAGGTTTTTTAAAATTTAAAACCCCGTTTCTATACGGGATTTCCCCCGTGTGATAAACTCCTTAGTCTGAATCAGTATCGAAAGGGAACTTGTAGCACCTGAAAGAAAGAAGCTGGTAACACAAGATTTTTGTAACTTAATTCTTAAGGTGCAACAAGATCCCTTTACATATCAATGGACTGTGAAGTCCTTAAAAGCCACAGGGACACCTACATAACTGTATCTATGGCTCAGGTGAAAATTTAGACAGTTGATAAGATGACACTCAAATGCATTCTAGTCCTGGAAAATTTGGATTTGGGGACCCAGACTTCATCTATTAATCATCAGATGATTATTTAATCTCAGATAAACCAGCTTCAACAACATATCAGGTGGGGAAGAATAAAGGATTTAGGACTAACAGTGGTGCAATGTGGGTAAATTAAAGATGGCATTTCAAGGGCACAAGGAAGTAACTTAAATAACCTTCCAAACTAAATAGTTTGGAAGCAACCTAAATGGTCTTCAGGTCCTTTCAAGTTTATGTTTAAGATGTCTTATATAGGGAGATGGCCTGGGGCTTCCATCGGAGGAAAGGTGGTCTTTGCCATCAGCAGTCTCGAGAAGAACATACTACAAAACCAGACACTTGACCCAGAAAACACATTCACATGCACTTACTGAGGAAGAAGGTGATCCCAACTGCCAGCAACACAGCTGCCATGATGACTCCCAAGATGACTCCCACAATAAGCCCAATGCTGACTAAAATGGAAGAAACACATGGCTGTTCAGACAAGCTGTTCAAGGCCTCCATCAGAAGCCCTGGGATCCCTTATTCAGAGACATGACCAACTGAATCTCTCAACACGACCTTCTCTTGAAAGGACTCTTCCCCCACAAAGGCTTACCAGTGCCCAGAATTACACTGGTTCAGAAAAACAATTTCATTTTAAAAGGCACAAAGAGCCCAGGGTTTTGTGTGTATGTGTGTGTGTGTTCATGCAATCCAAAGGCAGCAATGAAAACTGTAATTTTTATCTCATTTCTGTCAAATAAGGACCCTATTATTTTCAAGGCTTATTCTTCCAGATCCTCTAGCAAACATCACATTATTCAAGTGATGTCCACCCAAACGTGTTCAGGCCCTATAGAGGTTTTTTCTGTGAGAGTGGCTGCAGGAGAGGGCTAACCTCCCAAAATCCTCCGATCTTGACCAAAATTCTCCCAGAATCCTTCCCTCTTAAGCAAAATTCACCTCCCAGAATCCTCCTGTTGACCAAGAATCCATTTCTTATGCCCCTAAAGTCTCTCACCGCCATGCTCTTTGAAGGCCAAGACCAGGGGCTTTGGAAGGCTGGCATGATCTATATGGCACCGATAGAGGTCCCTCTCCTTGGGGTCAATCTCAATGCTGAGCCAGATATGGTACGTCCCATCAGAGTTGGGAGCAATGTCCCTACGGAAGGTCTCATGTTCCAAGCTCTCTTCCTCCTTCCTCCACATGGTTTCAATCTCTTTGGGGTAGAAGCCATAGGCCTGACAGATGAGGACTTCCTGGCCATCCCCAATTGCCTGGCGTGTTACCTTCCCCACAGGGGTCTCTGAAAGAAAAGAGTCAAGTGAGCATCAAGTCATCTCCAGAAGCTTCAGAAGGTGCAGTAGGAGGATGTGCATATTTGGGCAGAAGGAATGGGCCTCCTGGGTTAGTCCATTCCTGCCCTTTATTCTGAAATAGGGTAATTCAACCCTTTAGCATATTCAACAAGTGAACCTTGTCCCAAAGAAGATTTGCCAGATTCCTTTTAAACACAGACATCGATGGAATCAGGGCATGGGGACCAGAGCCAAATTGGGCCCCAACCCCACATGAGCAGCACCTACCTGTCACTGTGCCAAAATCACCCATAGACCACTCAGTAGTGCAATGTTACTTCCTGTCATTATTTTGGCTAATATGTAATTTCTAAAAGGGTGCATTTTCAAGATGGGGAAGGGTGTTTTTGGGGACTTTGAAGTCTTTTGGCATGGTTTTTGGACAAAAATAACTCACAAATCATCCTCCCCTAAACATCATGGGGGGATTCATGGGGCTCAAGGCTTAGCAAGGAGTTTCAGAGGCTGCCAAAGAGATTTGGGAACCACTTGCAGCAAGTGTGGTGAAGACCCCTTTTTGTCTCACATCAACCCTGGTGCACAGGCAGAGGATGAGCGAACCTCCGCCCGTCCCACATTAAGGGCTCCAAACATGGACCTCCATTTCTCCTAGCACTATGGCACCAGAGTCACTATCACAATTGAATAAACGCTGGCACCACACAACATTATGTATCTGAATCAACCCACTCTGTTGTTTTGTAGTTATTTTTTCTTTGTTATTATTGTAGCATTCAAAGAGGCATGTGAGTGTATATTGCAGGAATAATTTCTTAAACAGAAGTTGACACCACTTTCAACAAAAGCTTGTTGTAGTAGCTATATGCCTTCAATTTGTTTCCAACTTATGGTGAACCAAAGGAGAACCTATCACAGGGATTTCTTGCCAAAATATGTTCAGAGGAGGTGTGCCTTTACCTTCTTCTGAGGCTGAGAGATGGTGACTTGCCCAACGTCACCCAGTGGATATCCATGGCTAAGCAGGGAATTAAATCCTGGTCTCCAGAGTCATAGTCCAACGTTCAAACCATTACACCACACTGGCTCTCTGGTTACAGAATTTCAAAGCTTAGATGTTATTGCAAGTGACTCATCTAAACCCTAATTGATTCTAACACATTTTATTTACTACCTTGCTATCCTCTTAAAATCTAATTCAGTTTTTTCCAGAGTATCTGAAATGGGTGACCAGTCAACAGCACTCTTAACAGTCATCTAAATAACTGACTGAAAACACAAACTCTTTCCCTTTGCTTTCTCAGACTGCATCTGCACTGCAGAAATAATCTGGGTTGACACCACTTTAACTGCCATGGCTCAATATCATGGAAATCTCTGAAGTAACAACAACAACAACAACAACAACAACTTTATTCTTGTATCCCGTCTTTCTGCCACAACAATCAAGGCAGTAAAATAGATTTAAATAAAACATAGCCTGAATTATTATTTGACTCCCCCCCCCTTAAAAAAGAATTAAATACAATACTATTTAAAAGAAGAAGAGAAAGGGGAAAAAATCAACCTGTTAAAACAACATGATATTAAAATAGTGATTGTTCTGGTAACAACAGTGGTTGCATAAAGTGGAGAAAGCACAGGGTTGGGTTGCTCTATTCAAGGAAGTACAACAAGCTGCACTTCCCAGAATTCCACAGCATTGAGCCATGGCAGTTAAAGTGGTGTCAACCTAGATTATTTCTGCAGTGTATATGCAGCCTCAGACTCTGCACCGCCATTTCCCCCCCTACCATCGGCCCACAGAAGAATCCCTGGACCGGATCCAGGTAAGGGGAACTTGCCAACCCCTGGTTAAGACTTTTCTTTTCCAGCAAGTTTTTAGATTTTTAACAAGAGAAGGGCTTTTTATAGTATTGTAGTGTTTCTAATCTTGTAAAAAAATTTAAAACTGTTTTAATTTTGTTGTTCTTGCTTAACAATGTTTTAATCCTCAGTTTTGTATCTTTTTATTCATGTGTATTTTTATTGTAATTTTCAGCCTTGTCTCAAAGGGAGAAAAGTGAAATATAAATAAAGAGATGGATGGAAGACACACTCTCTCCTTTGCTGCCTGGCTGTTCTGATTGGGGCCCTACCTGAATTAGCCCACCGCAGATCAAAATTAGGGAATCGCAGAACGGGAAGAGACCACAAGGGCCACCCAATCCAACTCTATTCTGCCATGCAGGAATTCACAATCAAAGCACACACACACAACCCACACACAGATGGCCATCCAGCCTCTGTTTAAAAGTCTCCAAAGAAGGAGACTCCATCACCCTTTGAGGGAATGTGTTCCACTGTGGAACAGCTCTTAACAAATAATTATGAGGGCATAGATCTGTCAACTGAAGCATTTTCAGGCCTCTCGGGAGTCTTTTTGGCTGAAGGCAGGGTATAAATGCTCTAAATCAATCAATCAACCCTGCCTGGAAAGTATTTTAAAACAGCAGAAAAAACAGTGATCTCTATTTCTTTTACAGAATACAGGGTGATTCTGTTGCATAAAAATGGGACAAAGAAGACGCCATGGAAAGGAAAGAGAGTTTATTCTGAAAAAAACAAACAAAATTACGCTAGCTGGCTCAACAGGAAATAACGTTCCAAAGATGCTGAGCCTCTATTTAAGCAAAATGAGAATCTTATATAGTGATCTTACAGGCATATAGGAAGACCACTCCCTCTTCGCTCTCTAGTTCAGTTAGTTTCATAATATTCAGCACTTTTTGCTAAGCAGACATTAATTTCAGAACATAGGAATCTTACTAGGACATAGGAAACGTTTACAGTACATGAAGTCTACGTTGTTATTAATGCAACCTTGATGCAGTACGAAGCACAGAGCTAAGAGAAACAATTAGAAAGACAGAAAATTTTCCAAAGTCTCATCTAAAGTCCCAGTTGATTATCTAGTCTGACCCTGAATCATAGGCAATCATGGACAATCATTTTAAAATACAATTTTCAGCTACAGACAGTTGCCTATTTCAACTCAACCCCCAATTGTATGGCTATTCAGGGGTAAGATGACATATCTTTGCTTGCTAGAAATGGGAGAGATGGAGGGAGAGAGAGGAAGGGGGTTTATTCTCTCAGCGGAGAGACAAAAATACTACAGGGCAGGTGCAACTTTCCAGAGGCAGGGACAAGGCTTTCATTCAATATCAGTCCATTAGAATTGTAAGCCCTTCAAGAAGAGGTTCTTCTCTCTGCCCCATTGACTTCTCTGGGCCATTTGGAGGGAGTAAGGAAAAGGAGGCTTCTCTCAGGGGCTGCTCCCATATTTTGGAACTCCAAGTGAAAACATTTCTATTCCATCAGGCTTTTAAAAATTGACTGGGGTGGACATTTAATGGCGTGCTGTAACATTTTGTTGGCTTGTATATAGCTTTCTAAAATTGAATTTTAATGGATTTATAACTTTACAAATTGATTTAATATTTTAATATTTTTAAACTAACTTTTATTTTTATACTTTTTTATTTATTTTTCTGTATAGCTTTTAATCTGCAATGTTTTTAATAAACTGTAAGTTGCTTTGAGTCCTACTGTTGGGAAAAGGTCA
>CM034703.1:330542939-330553523 GCA_020142125.1 Phrynosoma platyrhinos
ATAGTCTTTCAGGAGCAGTGTAAACCCATCCAGGACCTACTGACACACCTCCAAACCCTTGACAGTAAGCACCTCTGTATTGTCTTGGATTCAGCTTCAATTTGTTTTTCCTTATCCAGCCTATTACCTCCTCCAGGCATTCAATTTAGCTGAGGCTGTATTTGAAGGCATGGAGAAATAGATTTGGGTGTCATCAGCATATTGATAGCACCCTTCCCCATGCCTCCAGATGATCTCTCCCAGTGGTTTCATGTTGAGTAGCACTGGGGATAGGATGGCACCATGTGGTATGCCATATAACTGCTCCTTTTTTAGAGGAGCCTCTATCTATTTCCAAGCACCATCATTTGGACGTGCCCGAGAGATGGGACCGGAACCACTGAAACACAGTTTCTCATTAATCTGCCACGTTAATCTAGGTCAAATGGACTAACACTGCAACTGTAATAGCCCATTTTGCCATTGTTGGTGTTTCAGTCATTTCCAAGTTTGAGCAAACAATATTCTGGCTGCTGTTGTCTTGTATCAAAGAAGTAACCCATATTTACTCTCCAGTTTTTTGTCCACAATGCCCAACAAAACATTTTGGTAACATTGCAAAATCTACCTTTAACATTTTTTATTAATATATAAAATTTAGACCAATAGCTTTTTGTTTTCTTACAAGTCCACCACA
The DNA here is from genome assembly GCA_020142125.1 of Phrynosoma platyrhinos. Lineage (NCBI taxonomy): Eukaryota > Metazoa > Chordata > Lepidosauria > Squamata > Phrynosomatidae > Phrynosoma > Phrynosoma platyrhinos. Next base: position 330,543,616 of record CM034703.1, read on the forward strand.
CAAGAAAAAAGCCCTCCTTATCTTGTCATCCCCAACATTGGTTTGGAACATTCCTGGACATTGTCAACAAACTATTTGATGTATTTAAACACACACTTTTGTGGATTTTAATCCACTTCTCAATTCTGGGTGTCAACAACAATATTTCAAGTTTATCATAATTGTTTAAAATAATACAATATTTGGTATGAGCCCTAACATTCCAGATGTTAGGACTGGGGGGCAAAGTGCAGCCCAGAGGCCACATATGAACCCTTCAAGGCTGTTTTTGTGCCCCCTCCAAACACCCTGAACAGAGACAGGTAACAATGGGTGCCAAAAAAGTACTAACCATGTGATTTTACAGACTGTGACAGTGAACCTTTTTTAAAAAAATTAAAATATGTTTAATGTTTATTAATTTTTTAATATTATGGAAATGAATCCAGCTAAATATTTCAACTAAAAATCATAACCATGGATTATTCTATTGTTATGATTTCTTATTACTAAAACAAACACACAAAAAATCCCCATAGACAATCTAAAGGACAGAATCATAACACTGGAAGAGACCCCCAGGGCCATTCACCAGTATAACCCACTGCCATGCAGGAAGACACAATCAAAGCATTCCCAAAGGATGGCCATCCAACCTCTGTTTAAGACTGTCCAAAGAAGGAAACTCTACCACTCTTCAAGGCAGTGTGTTCCAGTATCAAATACCTCTTACTGTGAGAAGGTTTTTCCTAATGTTTAGGTAGAATCTCTTTTCCTGCAACTTGAATCCATTGCTCCATGTCTCTGGAGCAGCAGAAACCAAGTTTGCTCTATCTTCAATATAACATCCTTCCAAATATTTAAACAGGGCTGTCATGTCACCCCTTAACCTACACTTAGCTCCCTGAGTCCCTCCTCACAGGGAATGGTTTCCAGACCCTTCACTATTTTGGCTACCCTCTTCTGGAGACACTCCAGCTTGTCAACATCCTTTGTAAATAGAGTGCCCAGAACTGGACACAATATTCCCTTGATCTAGGCGCTATACTACTGATTCAGCCTAGAACTGCATTAGTTTTTTTAGCTGCCACATCACAGTTGACTCATGTTCAGCCTGTGGTCCACTAAGACTCCTAGATCCTTTCTGCATGTGTTGCTGTCAAGCAAGGTGTCACCCATCGTATATCTGCACATTTCATTTTCAGTGTCCAGTGTAGTATCCTACATTTAATCTGTTAAAATTCATTTTGACAAACTTTCTAATCTGTTATGGTCATTTTGAATTCTGACCCTGTCCTGTGGGGTATTAGCTACCCCTCCTAATTTAGTGTCATCTGCAAATTTGATAAGTATGCCCTCTATTCAAGTCACTGATAAAGATGTTGAGTAGTACTGGGCCCAGGGCAGAACAATGTGGCACCTCGCTAGTCACTTCTCTCCCCGTAGAGGTGTAGCCACTGGTGAGCACCCCTTCGGATTGGTCATTCAACCAATTACAAACTCACCTAACAGTCACATTGTCTAGCCCATAATGTGCTGTATCCTTTAGAACCCAGTTAATTTGGCCAACTGCACCAACTCTGCAACCTTTATAATCCATTCTTCCATTGTTAGTGCTTCAGTCCAGTTCCAGGTTTCAGCAAACAATATTTTTGCTGCAATATTCTTAAAGACAATGAAACCTGAGGGGTTTGTGGATGAAAATTGTACACTTTTGAATCATAAAATTGGAAGAGACCACAAGCGCCATCCAGTCTGACCTGCTGCCATGCAAAACACCCCCAACAGATGGCCATCCAGCATCAGTTTAAAAACCTTCAAAGAAGGAGACTCCACCACACTCCCAGGCATCGTATTCCTCTGTCCAACAGCTCTTATGTCAGGTCGTTCTTACTAATGTTGAGATGGAATCTCTTTTCCTTTTGTAAGTAGATGAGTGCACATCCAAATCATAAAATGCAGGTTGCACAAAATCCTTTTAGCAATGGCTTTCCAAAAACATAGGATTAGACCACAACTAGTTTTAAGAGGTATGAGAAGCAGTTGGCTGGAGTTTCTAGCATACAGAATTCACACCAAACCCTTAGTGTTCTTCTGACCTAAATTCAAGTCTATGTTCTGGAAAAACAAAAACAGAAAATTGGAACAACCAATGGAAGAGGAAGAACAATAATCAAGGAACACACAATATGGGTTACAAGCAGAAAATGGTGTTTGTGGAAGAAATGTCTCAAGGGACTTTATCACATGGGAGGCAAGGGTCCACATCCTATGAATAAATGGCCATTAAATCCTGTGAATATCCCGCAATAATGGGATTGTTTTCAAATGACGTGAATGAAAAGCAGTGTGATTTTGCCACTTTATTCATGGGATAATGATGACGTTGACTGAAAACAATCTCGTTATTGCAGGATATTCATGGATTTAATGGCCATTTATTCACGAGATGCAGACGCTTGTCTCCCATGTGACAAAGTCCAAGGATGATGGCTTAAGCAACTGAACAAAGCTGCTTTCTTCAGGCAGATAGAAAATTCACAGGGACTTAAAAATGTCTGACTAGGAAGAGAAGTCAATTCCACTCCTACTTTTGAAGTAACAGAGGAAATTAAATGTCTGACCTCACTGAGTCAAGTGGAAGATGGAACAAGTTTGGTCTCCTTTGCTCCATAGGGAAGAACAGAATCCTTTACAGAATGTAGGCCTGTGACTCTAACATCGTCTTTTTTTTTTTTTTTTTTTTACTTCTCCTGTATGATTTTTTGCCTAATGAAGAAGCCAGTGGAACTTGGAAAGCTTACAACATGTATTTTGTGCTTTTTGGTTGGCCTAAAAAGATATCGCTGTTTTGTGGATTTTGGATGTTACTCTACTCCATCAAAATTAGTAAGATCTGAATGTTCTGAAAGAAAACATTTAGGTAGGGTAAAAGTGTCAAATCACCTCATTTAAAATGCTGGAAGAGAGTTCTACTGATGCCACAGACTGCCAAAAAGACAAACCAATGGGCCTGAGAGCAAATCAGTCCTTTGAAGGCAAAATGGCTGAACTGTGGCTATTGTACTTTGGACATATAAGATAATATGACTCACTGGAAAAGATGAGAATGCTGAGGAAAGGGGAGGGCAGTAGGAAAAGAGGAAGGCTATGCTACAAGTTAATCCTCTACTAGTGGATTAATTTATTCAAGGAAGCCATAGCTCTGAGTTTCCTGGGCTGTAGATGACCAGGACTCTTGGAAATGTCTCATTAATGTATTGATTCATAGGGTCACCATAAACGGAAGTTGACTTGATGGTAAATAGCAGCAACCAACAAGTGTTACAGTACAACCTTATGGGAATTATTCAGATGCAGCTCCCAGCAGAACAGGGCTTGCTCCCTAGTAAGTATGTTTAGGATTGCAGCCTTAACATGAAATACTTCCCTTTCAGAAATAAGAAATCTCTCCCAGAAATGCCCTTTGCCCCTTCTGCCTGACCCCAACTTCCCATATACTTTTCAGGGGCTTCCACCAATGAGAAGGAATGGAAAACATCAGAGAAGTGTGAGACAGAGTTAGATAATTAAACATAAGCACATTTTCTATACTATAAAAATATGACAGAAGCTCTTGTTGGTGGCTGTCAGGAATAAAGAGAAGAGAGAGAGACAGACAAGATCAGCTCACACCCCCAGACTGAGGGGACCTTTAGGACCAAAAGGCTACAACTCTGTTGGTGTGCTACATTGATATGGAGGACGAAAGGCACTGGACAAGTAGGCAGTATCCACCTTCCTCTTCACGACTGCAGAAAAAGAGCAACTGCTAGCATAGTGTATGTGTAGAATTATGATCAAAGAAGGAAGAGCCCCTGAAAAAATATTAGAACTAAAATTTATGCAGGATGTAAAATTCAAAGGAGTCACTGATATTTAAATCCAAGAAAGAAATACCCTAAAGGCACCAGATCCTGTCTGTGGAAGCTAAGCACAGTTAGTACTTGGATGGGAAACTGCCAACAAATGTTAGGTGCTGTAGGCTGTATTTTAGAGGAAAGAACTGGCAAAACTACTTCTGTGTATTCTTTGCCTGACAGGCAACTTGAAGGTGAAAGGACATACACATACACAAACACATTAAAAAAGGAAGTTCCAATTAAGCGACTGTGCCTATTAAGTCATCATGAATAATGAGTGGTATGGTTTATCCACTACCAAGCTGTCTAATCCACTTCAAAATCATTCAAAGTTGGGGACAGCTATCTTGTTACAATAAATTCTATAAATTAATTTTACAATGTGTTAAGAAATATTTCTTTTTAATCTAATATATGGGTGTACATTTCTTTTATATATCCCAGTTCTGTAGCTTATATGTTTCATGGGATGACCCTAGGTTCTAGAGTTGTGAGGAGGTGGCAGGAAAAGAAACAAAGAGAGATGGAGGAGGCACAGAACAGAGGAGATGGGGCTGGAGGAAAATTTCAAAATGGCAGCATTCAGGAATTTCTTATGCAGCTTCTTCCTTTATGTCTAGGCAAAAAATCCTTGGATTTGAATGGAACCAATGAAAAAACTGCCATCAAGGGCAGGGTGGGTGGCTTCAAAGGAAGGGCGTTCCCTGGGATGATCTGCTCCCCACCCCAAGATTCAGGGAGCAGGTGCCTCCATCTCTTTTTTCCAAATGCTTCTGTGCTGAGATGAAATTATATATACCAAAAGATGCCATATGAATCTATTTATCAAACAAATACAGTTACAGCCTCACTCCGCAGACTGGCTCATTCTGCACTTTACTTCTGGGGCCAGATGTCTTTCTTTGGGATTTACATCCAGGGGATCCAGCGTGGCTGAAAACAATATATGGAGCTATGTTTCCTAGGCTGTTAGTTTTCTATGGAGGAGGCTGGACATTTCAGTTCAGTGCCAGTGGGTCCTCTGTAATTTCAAGGACACTTGGACACAAAGGTCACATGCCTCAGTTAATCCACCTGCATCCTCATTCCCACTCCAGTCTGACTTATCTTGAAGTAAACATGCAAAGGTGAGGCATCACTCACCTGAGGCTGCTCTGTAGCCATCTCGATATTTTTCTGCAGAGACAGAATCAGAGTATTAGAGCTGACCTTCAGAAATTCACACAATCTCATTCTCTGACGAGGTTCACACACCCTCCTTCCATAATGTTTCTCCCATTTCTTTCCAGCAACCCACAGGGATGGTGGTCTTTCAGTTCCTCTAGCAAATACATTAGTAGAGACAGGAAAGCCTCCCAGGCAACAGGCTGAGACTCAGGCTCATAATGTGGCTTGACAGAAAGTGAAGAGAGTACTCAGTGTGTCGAAACTGTTGGATAAACTTAACCTCAAGGTTAAACTCAAGAGGGGGGACCCTTAACAGAAAAATGGACCTCCACAACCACAGAATGCCTCCTCTCCACAAGTAAATCTATTCAGAAATCTATTCAGAGTGGCGCAGTGGTTAAATGCCTGTACTGCAGCCACTCAACCACAAGGTTGCGAGTTCAATACTAGCCAGGGCTCAGGCTAGACTCAGGCCTGCATCCTTCCGAGGTCGCTAAAATGAGTACCCAACTGTTGGGGCGCAATGAGCTTACAGTTCTAAACCGCTGAGACATCCCATAGTGCGATATGAAGCAGTATATAAATGAAGCTGCTTTGCTTTTGCTTTGCTTTGCAGAATTTACTCACTGATATACATAACAATCCAAACAATCCCAGCAACCAGGAGGACAGCAGTCACGACACACGCAATGATGAGTCCCAAATTGGAATCTGAAAGCAAAATGGAAAACAGCAAAAGAATTAAAAGGAAGCTCTGAATTCATACTCTTTATGGAGCAGGTATTAGATGATCAAAGAACTGGGGAGACTCTGGATCTTTTTAAAAAATTATTAAAGTAAGCAAGTGTGTATACATTCAAGGAACAGCCTAGCCCCCGTGATCACCTATCAAGGTTTGCAGAATTGGAACTGGAAGTGGCAATCTTTGTTCACAGGGAGAAGCCATAATATAGAAGAGCAGCCAGGCACAGGTCCATCATGGCTGGCTGCCAGTGGCTGGTGAGAGGCCCTCCTTCCATATCCCAACTGCTATTGTTCTGGCCTGTAAGGGAGAGAAGAGCAGCCATTCCCTTTTCCTTGTGTGTTGTGTCTTATTTAGATTTTAAGTGTGATGGCAGGAAATGGCCAAATTAATAATTTGTAAGCCATTCAGGATATAAATACGCTAAACAAATATATACATATAACATAGTAAGTGTTATTTGTTGTATTTTTTCACATTTGCATGAAATAATTTACACACTTCAAACATGCCGTCATAGCCACTCAGGATTAGGGGCAGGAGGATGCCAGCCAACCTTTGTGTAGGGTACGGAGTGTGAATTTACGTCCTACAAGGCACAAGGTACTTGCTAGAAAGGGTAATATTGGTGTTGAAAACTATAACATTGGAGTACATATCACAAAATGTTGTGTCTGTCCTGCAGCCTCCTTGCATTCCATTCGTTATTGTAGTGCACCTTTTCATTGATGCCAAAATTTGTCAATAGATCTCAATCTAGCTGCTGATTTCATTACTGCCTTTGTGCGACTAGTCCCTTCCTTCTCAGGCAGCCACATGATGTGAATGCATGTGATTCTGCTCCTGTCCCCCTTACAACAATTGTGGCGGTCAACATCTTCCTGAAACTGGCTGCTCTGTGTACATTCACCCAGTAGCCAGCTTCAGAAGGTGGCTGGCAACTGTGATGGCTTGTCCGAAAGCATAGGACTGCTGTGTGAATGTGCACACAGCCCCACACTTCGGAGGGGGTAAGAGGAGCGATCCCAGTTGCCAACATCTTCCTAAGGCAGTACGGAAAGCCAACATCTTCCTAAGGCAGTACGGAAAACAATTCACGACCTTGGATTTCCAAAGTGCTATCGTGGGGAAAAGTCTGATAAGAAATGATACCTAACTGGTCTTTTTCCATTCTTAAATTAGTGTGATTGAAGTGGGACAGCAGGCTGGTGTGATAAAGTCCAGAGCCTGCAATGTTAATGACAGTGTCTCTGGTTTTTGACCCTTCCAGAATTCTCCTCCCAAATCACTCACCAGGCTCCTTCCAGGCCAAATCTACAAGTTCTGGAAGTCCATCATGCTCCACATGGCATTTGTAGTGTTCTCTGTCCTTGGGGTCAATCTTAATGCTCAACCAGGTGTAGTATGTCCCATCCGAGTTGGGGGACACAAGTCCACGGAAAGTATCTTGTATCCAGACCTCCCCATCCTTTGTCCAGGCAATATCAATGTCTTTTGGATAGAAGCCACTAACCCGACAGATCAAGGTTTCCATATTGTCATAATCTATTTTACGTATCACCTTCACTTCTGGTGGCTCTGCAAAGACAACATCAGAATTAGCACAGTACCTTTCAAAATGACAGGCAGGGCACATGCTCCAGTTTTAGAAAAGCAAGATGCCCATGTGACTCTTGTGTCCAGCCTCCAAGATTCAGCACTCATATCTGGAGACCCTCTAAGAATTTAAGGGGGGGGGGAGAAAACCTTGCAAAGAAGGGCACCCTGAGATGCTTTGAAAAATCTCCACTATAATACAGTAATTCATGGTTCTGAGGTTTCTCAGCGCATCTTAGGGGCAATGTCTCCAGGTGCTCACATTTGCAGAGGTTCAAATTCCTACAAACCAGAAGCAACAATAACTGAGCATAACTCAAGACTGATCTTAGATACTCCCATCAAGGAATCTGCTCTCCTAAGCTGTCATCACTCTTTTCCTTCAATGCATATTTTAATACCCATTAAATATCTACCAGGAGTGGAGGCAACAGAAGGATTACCTGCAGAAACAAGGACAGGTTGCTTACCTGTAACTGTAGTTCTTCACGTGGTCATCTGTGAATTCACACAAATGGGTTAGTTTGCGCCTGTGCAGAGCATATTCAGAGCTTTTTAGACCTATTAGACGCATTTTGGCAGTAGCCTCGCCCACTCTCCAACTTTCTTATTGGCTGACTTCCTGCCTAAACCCTCAGTTCCATGGACGCCAAAGCAGCAGCCCAGGATCGAAGGAGAGGCGGCACGAAGAGGGGAGGATGGGCAGGATTTGTGTGAATTCACAGATGACTACTCAAAGTAACCTGTCCTTCTTCTTCGTGGTCTCTGTGAATACACACAAATGGATTAGACTGACAAGCTTTGGTCAATGGAGGAGGGAGTGCCATGCCATATAAGACATACTGTTCCCAAACGGAACCACCATTTGTAAATCCGACCTCAAGGCATGTGTACATCAGAATGAGCAGTCTTGCTCATATACCAACTCTACATGAGACTGCATATGGTGACCCTAAGGCAACCCTTTCACAGTGTCCTTCCCTATCCACTTTCCCCCTGTTCCTTTTACCACTACTTCAAACTTCCAGCCTCTGCCTCTGCTTCTCTCTCCTAAGACCCCTTGTCCCTTCCTTGCCAGTTTCTGTCCCTTTTCCAAACCACAACTGCTTGGTTGCAGTCAGCAGGCCCTCTCTTTTTCTTTTTCTTTTTGGAGAAGGGGAGAGGGGGAAATAAATAAATAAATAAATAAATCTGTCAGGAGCTTCAAATGACAAATCAAGGGAACATCAGGGCTTTGATTGGACTGAGGTTAGGGAGGGCAATGTGTCAGTGTTTTCATGTGTATAGGTGAGAGGAACTGAAAGAGAGCCCTGAAGGGCAGAAAAAGTGGAAGCACCCAAGGGAGGAAACAGACGTGGAAAAGAGTTACACAAGACTCTGTCTCAAAGGAAACCGTCACCTCCACAGCTGAGCCACTCACTCTCTCACCTGTCTGCCCACCATCGTTTCTTTCTCTTTCTCCTTCCTCTGCTCTGCCTAAAGTTGGTTAGGAAGGGCACCCAGAGTTCAGAGACTGCTCACCTACATGCCCAAGCAGCAGGATCCATGCTCAGTTGAAAGGAGGAGGAGGTGAAGGCAGGTAGGCAAAATTTGGCCACTGTGATAACTTGGATGATGTTTTCAAAGAACTAGCCAGGCTAGTCTCTTGCAGCATAAAATTAGGAGAGAGAAAAGGAATGTGGTAGTCCCTTTAAGGCTAACTGGCTTTTAAATTAGCATGTGCTTTTGTAGATATAAATCTACTTCTACAGGTGCAGTACAGAGTGATATTAGTTGAAGAGAGGCCATATGTTTGGAGGCTTCCTAATACTGAACAGCATCAAGCATCCTATAAGGAAAACATGGAGCAAAAAATCTGGTCCCCATCTGCAGCTTCACTGTGCTCGTTTTTTACTTCTAGGATTTTTCTTTCAAAATTCTGGAAAAGTATTCAAAAATGTATCCTTTCCCCGCCACAGTCTGAAGAGATAGGGTCCCAGACTCCCACTGACCTTTTTGTGCCTGGAATGTTTGCTATTTCCATGTTAAAAAAATGTGTGGGATGGGAACGACATGAAGATATTGTGGTCTGCTGTTCCACTCCCTTCCTGTCATGTTCTTCACTAGCCTCCACTCACCTGTCCTTAGCAGTGTCTCCTTCCCGTATACCAGGTATCTCTGCAACCACAAAATGCAAATCTCTTCCAGGTAGACCTTCACACGCTGTTTAAATGCTGAGTCAGGATCCCACTTCCTCTTGGTGATCAGGGCTGGCAGATCAGATGCTACCCAGCTGAGGGTCTCCTTGTCAAAGCTGATGTAGTCCTTCCCATCATAGGCATACTGGTCAAATGCTCCTTTGCTCCCATCTTTCCTCAGCTCACAGCCGAACATATTCTGCCATGTGTGAAACCCTGAAAAAGACCCACACAGGTGGGGAGATAAGGGAGACAGCAGAGGATTGCAGAAGGGAGGCAGCTATTTCCCCAGGTGATCCCCTCCCCATTAAAGCCCAATAAATGATGTCAAGCAGGAGTTTATTT